>JAXQQM020059730.1:0-436574 GCA_034641835.2 Pinus albicaulis
GGTATTCTTCAAGGGCTCCATTGATTACTCTTTAATACTGCAAGTATCCTTCAATAATGTTTTGGTGATGTGTGCAAAGCCCAAACTGTTTTCAATAGCCTATCCAATACATCCTTCAAGAGTATTCAATAAGATGCTACAAGAATGTATAATAAACAGTCTTCAAGATTTCCTTAATTTTCCTCTGAGATATTCTTCAAAGCTCGCTCAAGTGATGCTCCAAGACTGCTAATATACCATTTTTCAAGAACTTCTTTACTTCACCAAGCACCTTCAATGTTCTTGTTCACCATCCATCACGTGACTGCAAACTAGCATGTGATCACTATTCCGAGTCCCTCACAAATCCGAGCTTAAAGAAAACTTGATCCTTCGAGACTTCACTGATGTATCAATGATATATCACCACAATTGTATTACAAGTATATCTCACAGCTTTCCAGGGTTATGGTTGTTTATGTATGAGGAGCCTTCTACTATCACAAAATATGCTTGCCACATCTAACACAAGTCAGAGGTACAAAGTCCGAGCAATGATGGCACCAGTCAAAAGATTGTCCACCAGTATGTTGTACTGTACAACAACCCTCCCCATTTCGATTTTTTTATATTAATTTTTTATAAGAAATGGGTCCCATTTTCTTTTTCTTTTAGATCTAATAATTTTTCCTAGCTTCGCTTATTGCAAAGATTAAAGAAATACCTTTGTATATATGTAAATATTAAAAGAAAATCAAATGAATCATAAAAAAATAAGGCCTAAACATAATCCTTTATCGCATTTTCACAAAGTATGAAAGGAATAGCTCGATATGTCATTTGCCCAAAAAATTCCGATGTGATAAAGTGAATCGCTTAATCGCATATCACATAGAAAAGGAATTCAAAAGCCTTCTCCATCATTCCGATGCGATAGAGTGGATCGCAAAAGCGCATATCGAAATAAACATACGGCTAATTCTTCCCTTCGAAAAGCCCTGATGCAATCAAGTCTTATCGCAATCGCAAATCGGCAGTCATATCACAAAGCAGTCTCATTTCAAAAGTTCCGATGTGATGGGGCCTTATCGCAATCACAAATTAGTAAAGTCATATCACAAGCAGTCCCTTTGAAAAGCTCCAATGTGATAAGTCCAATTGCAATCACGAATCGACAGAAAACTTAATGCATCCTTATACGTTCATTTCAAAAGTTCCGACACAATAAAATAAAACAAACGCTCATCGCTCATCACTCATCGCTCCAGATTATATCACTCATCGACAATCGCAATTGGAAGCTTCAAATAGTAATCTTTAAACCGAGACTTTAAAATTACCAATCCCCGATGTACGATCATCATTAATCGGAAATCAGATAAGTTATGACATTTAACTCAAAGGAGAATGCGTGACGTGACTTTCCATAAAGGCATTTAATTTTTAAGACAGAGATCATTAAGTATGATTTATGAACGAAAACATTTGCAGACTATTTATTTTCAATAATATGACGTTGCTTTAAATGATTTCCTTTTTATATGACGCTGTTCATTCTTCGATTCTGAAAGAATTTTCCATCATTTCCCACTTATTTACAGATCTGTAGAACAACTATTCCTCCTATTTGCAGACCTATTAAAGCGCTTCTAATCAGAGAAAATGTCGAAGAAGCTTAAGAAAGCAAAGGTTACCACCATCCCAAAGGAAAAGCCGGCCAAATTCAAGCTAATAACTGATACTACATGCCTTGGTCTCGGAAAGATGTTTTGGGAAGAAGTTTATAATCTGCTTGAAGCTAAAAATCCCACTGTAACAAAAGAAAAAGCGACAGTGCCAGATGAGGACTCAGAATCATAAGATAATCCCCTCAAAGAACTGGCAGACTCTTATCTTCATAGAGTAGCGGCTCGAGCAAATTTATTTCCATACTATGATTTAGTATGATGCATAATATAGGGCATAAGAATCACAGACAGAGCACTTTTCACAGCTGGTGGGAAGATGTTTGGATCCTTCAAATCAAAGGATATGAAGGTAATGTATCATCTACCAGAGCCTCAGAAGGTCTACAATAAAGAATTTCTAGAGGATTTCGCTTCAAAAAATGAAATAGAGTCAGACCCTATTAGAGAATGGAGGAAAACTCCAGAAAAACACAAGCATGAATCCTCAGGTATGTATTATGTAGAATCTCTAGCACCTCCCTATTTCTACGCTACTGCCATGATATGCAAACTGTTTGGGTTTGCCAATTCTGTAAGGTTTTCTATTGAAATGGTACCTCTGATTGATTCCGCCATGAATTCTTATATTATGGCTTGGTCAGTCATCCTATCCGATAAGATAGAAAACAAAATTCTTGATTATAGAAGGATTAGGCATATGTCTACCGGAATGACGCCCCAATTTCATCTGTGTGCTTACATTATAGATGCCATACACTTCAATTCTGAATTTCCCATTTTTGGATGGAAATGGACTCCTCAGGACCCCACTCCTATCCATATCTATCATAAATATTTGTGGAAAGCCCATTACAGAAATCATATGTATAAGATTTTCCATGGATTTATGCTGCCCATTCATCAAGCCATTTTTAATAAACCCTCTTCGCGGCTATCAGATAAGGCCAACCTTGACTTAACCCTAATTGGAAACTGGTTTGGAGAGGATAATTTCACTTACATCCGAATATTCAGAAGTGTAACCAACCCTCATGTTTTTCCTCTATACATTCCTGATAAGTTACTAGCTCAGGAAATTTTTTATCAGATTACAGAGAATGGATTGTCTAGGAATCTTAAGATCTATAAGAAACAAATGTGGCCTTCATTTCCTCTCAAAAGTGGATCTTACACTCTCAATGATTTCAAGCATGCAGAGAAAGAGGCCTTGAAAATTAAACAACTCAAATTAGCATTCATCACCCCAAGGAAATATGACACGAAGAAAATCGCCCTTAATGTTACATCTACGGTATAAATTGCCAATTTGAACATGAAGATATTTTGATGACTTTATTTGTCTCGGTGAAGGTTTTTAGGTTCGACTGTAACAAGAGGTTCAAAACTGGAAATAAGTGATACAGAAAAATTCATGCTTTACAGGAACAAGAGGTTACTAACAATCCCTCTTGACCAGCGACAAACAACTCCTCTGCTATCCCAAGAAGATCAAAAAGAACAAAAGGGAAAAAAGAGTGACACTCAAAATGAATAGGTAAACACAGGAAAGAAGAATGACAACTCCTCCGATATTGATATACATGTTAATTCAAAATAATGTGAGCAGTTTGATCAACAGATCAAAGGACAGAATGATTCTCAGAATCTAAATACAACACAGACATCTATCATCACAGTTAAAGAGACAGTCGGTGATATCGAAACTCCAGAGGTTGAAATTATTTATGAGAATCCATCTGAGGAGATTGTGTTAAAAGTTGAAATATACCACCCTTGGACATTTTCTACAGTCCAAAGCATAGAGCTGTGGTTAAGAGGCAAAGAAAGAAAAGAAAACTGGACCACAATCTATTATCATCTTCCCAGGCCGAATTGATGGATGTTGTTTGGAAAAACTCCAAGATTGATCCTTTAGAGGACTTAACAAAACTATCTCAGTATGCAGGAGCCTATACAGCAGCAACCACAGATAAAGCTTTTGAGATAAATTTTTTAATAAAGGAAAAAGACCAAAGAATAGTGCAGCTGGAGCACCAATTAGTTGAAGAAAGACAACATAATGAATAACTTAGAGAACGGTTAAATTTTGAAAGACAAAAGCTTGACCAGCAAGCTATACAAAAACAATAACAACTGACCGAAGAGGTAAACAAATTACAGACATTGCTTCAAAAAGAAAAAGTGGCCAAGGAGGAACAGAATGCAATATTGCAAGCAAAATTGCAAAGATTTAAAAATTATCTTGAGGTAGATCAATTCAAGAAGGAAGCCGTTGAATCAAATAAAATGTTATCATTACAGCTTGATATTTTATCTCAGAAGATAACAATGGTTCATCCTTTATGTGAAATAACCATGTCACTTGCAGAGAAAACAACAAACTCAAGACTTGAATTTGAAGATGCCGATGAGAAAATCTTAGGATTTCTCACATGGCAAGAAACAGATCAAGGAATTGTAGCTAATTTGCCTAAAACTCAAGAAGAACATAAAGAAATTTTGTTTGCAGAGTGGGAGGCACAGTTAATCAAAATAGAGAGAGCCATTTCCATAGCAAGGGTTTTAATGGACAATGTGGTAGAGTTAATCAATGATAACCTACATACTGCTAACTTAATCTCCGATGACATTCCAGGACAACTTCCAAAGGTCAAAGAATTAGAAAAACAATGGGAGTAGGAATTGAAAAGCAGGTACCAACAAATTGATGCAATACAAGAGCTAACATGGGATACATTTTGGTCATATCTAGTCAAACCACACTGTCAACAATTGACTATGAAATGCCTCTCCCATGCTATTGCTAATATGCTTCCAGAATTTTCTGATGCCACCTACATCGGTCAACTACATTCTCGTTTGAATCATCTGCTAGAGGTCAAAGATATGTTATCAATATGCCAGTTGCACACATCAGATACATATAAAGTATCTAAGATCTATTCTGATGGGAACTGTCAATCTATTTCTGTAAAATCTCATCTCCAGCTTTCATGATTTGGTATTCACAACAACATCTAAGTGATGTTTAGGATAGTTTATTAGGATTTTTAGTGCTATTTAAACCCCTTTCATGTATTTAGAAAGGGGTCCTGAATTTGTAATAATTTTTTGACTTGGAAGATACACTACTGTACTTCTAAATATATTATTTTTTATGATGGATCACATTCTGTGATTTTCTGAGGAATCATTTTTAAGAGTCTGCACTTTTGCGTCTTGGAGATAGTTCTAAGTGAAAGAACAGGATCATAGTATCAATTGCATCAGAGAATTTTAAATGTATTTGGTATTTCTATCATTTCTGTTTTAGTTTTCTTATGCGATGAAATACTCCTATTAAAATTGCTATTGTTTATATATATATATAAAATTGCTATTGTTTATATATATATATATATATATATATATATGTTTCTAAAACATTTCTCTGTTATATCATTTTTGAAAATATATAAATGTTATCTTTCATAGTATGTATAGACAATATAGAAATATAAATTTGTGAATACGATACATTATTCTAAATCAGTTTAATTTCTTAAACAGAGTTATCATCATATAAAATCTCATCTTTCTTTGAAATAAATGTGTCATCTTTATGATTATTTGTTTAATTGAAGTGATTATTAAATCGTGTTCATCTTTAAATACCTGGATTAGTTTAGAGTTATTTGTATTTATCAATCAGTAGATTAAATATCAAATTTCACCATCCATTATACAAACACCCCATTACCAACTCATTTCATTTATTATTGGGAAACTAGTCCCATATTATCCAGTCGGAGCCACTACTATAAATGGAAAAGTAGCTGTACTAAGGTCCAGACCGGGTGGTTTCCCCAATGTTTGAAGCTAGGATTTTAGGGGCTTCAACATTTTTGGCGCTAGAAGGAGGGCATAAGTTGTGAATGGCAAGTAAATCCAAATCCACAGGCCATTCCAAGAGAAATTCACCCTCATCACCTTCTTCAACTTCTCCTTCATCTCAAATCTCTAGGGAAGAAGTTGAAAGTAAAATTACTACACCCACTGCCAAAACCCTAAACATAACAGAAGAATCATCTTTTGAATCTCCTGAGGTACAATCATTATTTCATAAACTTGAAGGGTTTTCATTATCACAAGAATAATTTGAACTATCCCAAGGTAGTGTTACTTCACAATACATTCCTTCTCAACCTCTTACCAGATTGCAGAGCGAAAAACTTGGTATTTTACCAATTTAACTTCCTCTGCCCAGTCGAAAAAGAGATAGAAAAACATCCTCTGAGTCAGATAGTGAGACTCTTTCATCATTATCATCCACATCTTTCACATCATTTCCATCTACTTTCCAACTTCAAATCACAATCCAGAAAGGTACAGTTGTTTCAACAACACCTACTCAAACAGTTTCAACTGTTCCTCCAACTTCCTCTACCGTTAGTACAATGATGGCGCAGAGACCACGGACTATTCTAGGAGCTGTTACAATGCCTACACCTTTGAGTCAATTACCGGCTAATCCTGAAAAATGTTTACCAAAGTTTAGTCCCGACCTTGGCATACTAGCTAAAGAACACATTAACAACTTCATGTTGTCTGTAAATTTAAATGGAGTAACACAAGAAGATGTTGTGGTCAAACTATTTCCATACACCTTGCAAGGAGTGGCGGGATTTTGCTATTTTTCGTTACCATCGGGATCCATTACTAGCTGGGATATTTTTCAAGAACAATTCCTAACCAAGTTCAGAGATGATAGGTCAATAGCAACTCTGATTAATGATCTCTCCAATTTGAGAGCAGAATCCAAAGAACTCATCAAATACTTCAACTCTCGATTTAACAAATTGTTGAATAAAATTCCAACAACATCAAAACCTAGTGAGAAAGTACGAAGTGAATGGTATATATTAGCTTTGCCTTCAAATATAGCTATCTTTGTAGATAGAGCTGCTAAACCTACACTAGCCCAAAACATGAAAGAAGCAATCGTAACAGAAAGACATATAATTGATTTAGATAAAAAGAATGCTAATGAGGAGAGAAAATCCAAAAAAGTTAGTTTCAGAGATGATTTAAAGAAGAAAGAACCTAAAGATCCATATGATATGGAAGGATTACAGAAAGTCCTGAAGACTATTTCCAATGAAATGGTTGAAATTAAAAAACAGGTAGCTGAAACTTCCACTAAAAGGCCCTTCTGGAATTTTAAAAGAAATCAGACAACTGAATCTAAACCACCTAATGCAATATCTAATGCAGAGTTAGATTTAGAGGAAGAGGAAGAAGAAGATACCATCCTATCATCAAAAGAAAACGATGAAGAAGAATTAGTTGAATGCCATGGGATGTGGGATTTTATTTTGCCTAACTCAGATAACGAAAATGAAAAATAAGCTCTCCCAGTGAGTACAAGAAATAAGAGTGCAACAAATCTGGTTCAAACATCTCCCAAGAAGAAAAATTCAATTCCGATTACTAAAGATAAAACTCCTGTAAAGAAAGCTTCTCCTTCACCTACCCAAAATCAATCATCATCTTCTAATTCTCCATCAACATCTAAAACGCTAGTAGTATCTGAGTCTATGGATTATAACATTATAGAAGATATGAAGAAGACCAGAGCAAATATTTCTTTGCATGAACTCAGCAAGCTCAGGCATCAACAAAAGTTGTTGTTAAAAGAACTAAATGCAGTGCCTGCTTCTCCTCTCCCAAATGGTGTAATATCCAAAGCAACCAAAGGATCATGTAAGCCACCCGATTAAGTAGATGCTACCGATACTGTTTTAATTGGAGATAGGTCTAATTCACAGACACCTCCTTTCCTCTTAACGTACGAGATCTGTAATAGGAATTTACATAACTGCTTGATAGATTCAGGGGCATCATAAAACATAATTCCTCAGTGTGCTCTAAATTAAACATTGAACCCCAAAAATCTGCAGTTCATATTGTCCAATTAGATCGGACTAAAGTGCAAGTTTTAGGAGAGATTAATTAAGTCATTATTAGGCTAGCAGTCGATCCTAGAGTAGTTCAGAGAATTGATATATTGATTGCTGACATCCCTGATTTCTATGGTTTGATCTTAAGCAGGGATTGGTTTTAAAAACTCCATGGATACATTTCTACCGATTGGTCTCACATGTGGCTTCCCTATAAAGGGAAACCTAATCAAATTAATATTGAGCGGGAGAAACACATGACTCATACAGTAACAGAGTTTGAACAGGAAAATCAACCTGTTGCTTTCAATAATAACATTCTTGGTAATTACTCAATCGAATCATTCTTCAGAAATTTTAATGCTCAACAATCACCTTTTCCTGTAAATAGTTTCACTTCAAAAATTGAAAATTTCTCACATACTGGTACTTCAAGATGTATTAATATTGCTGATCAATCTGTAGATAAAAATTTATTTTGGTCTTTGTATTTTGATGGATCAAAGTCCAATTATGGTGTAGGAGTAGGATGTATTTTAGTTAATCTAGAAAGGGAGAAAAATATGTTATCATGCAGACTAGAATTTGAGTGTACAAACAACATTGTAGAATATGAAGCCTTGATTCAAGGAATTTATAAAGCAATAGGGTTGAATGTTAAATATCTGAAGGTATATGGTGATTCTGAAATTGTCATCAGGCAAGTAAGAAATACTATTCATTGTCTTTAAGGTCATCTTAAACATTACCAAACCCGTGTTCAAGATCTTACAACTCATTTTCCAGCATTCAATATTTCCCCTATTCCTAGATCTCAGAATTCAGTAGATGATTTATTAGCTAATGTTTCTTCTAAACTCCTTCTCGCTGAGGATTATAGTCCAGATAGGTTTTCAGTTGAATTAATATTTCGACCATATGTCCCTGACAATGTTACCAATTGACGAGTGTTTAATCATGATGAAGACATCCTGAACTTCTTAACCTCGGAGAAATATTATGATGATCAAATAGTTGATGAAAGTGATCATGATTTTCAAATAAAATAAAAAATCAATGAAAATTCTATTCCGAAATCTATGGTAAAACTTGAAGATCTTTGTGATATCAAAGATAGATTCAAAAAGGTTACTAATGCCAAACTTCAGAGTTCAACTTTAAAGTTTGAGTTAATAAATCTTGGTACTAAATCTAAACCACAAAATGTCAATCTAGGACTCGGGCTAACACAAGAAGAAAGGTTTTCTTTCATCAAACTTCTAAACAAATAAAAGAGTGTTTTTTCTTGGAATTACAAAGATTTTAGAACTTATGATACTTCTATCATTCAGCATACAATTCCAATGATCTCCGATGTAAAACCAGTTCAACAAAAGCTAAGGAAGATTCATCCCAACTTAGAAAGTCAAATTAAAACAGAGTTGAATAAACTCTTGAAAGCCAAAATTATCTTCCCTATTAGACATTCGAATTGGGTTTCGAATTTGGTACCTGTTAGGAAGAAGAATGGAAATATTAGGATTTGTATATATTTTAGAAATCTCAACAAGGCGTGTCAAAAGGATAATTTCCCATTACCTACAATGGAACAGATACTTCAAGCAGTAGCAGGTTCTGAATTAATGTCTTTTCTTGATGGTTTTTCAGGATACAATCAGGTACTGGTGCATCCCGATGATAGATTGAAAACCACATTCAGAACCAAATGAGGAACATATGCCTACCAAAAAATTCCTTTTGGTTTGATAAATGCTGGAGCTACCTTCCAAAGAGCCATGTATATAGCTTTCAAAGGTTTGATTAATAGGTCAGTTGTTGTCTACTTAGATGACATAATTGTCTATTCAAAGAAAATAACTAACCATCTACATGATTTAAAACAGATCTTTGAACGATGTAAAAGGTATAGCATTTCTTTGAATCCAAAAAAATCAGTCTTTGCTCTTAATGAAGGGAAACTATTAGGATTTATTGTATCTAAAGATGGCATATATATTGACCTTGATAGAATAAAGGATATTTCTGATATCCCTTTGCCACATAATAAGAAATCCATGCAGTCATTTTTAGGACAGATAAATTTTGTAAAGAGATTTGTTCCTGATTTTTCTCATATAGTTTTACCTTTACAGATAATGATTAGGAAGAATTTAGTTTTCAAATGGGGACATAAAGAAAAGGAAGCCTTTAATTCAATCAAACAAGAAATTATTAATGCTCCAGCATTGATTACTCCTAATTTTTCTAATCATTTTATCTTGTACACTTTAGCCACTGAAACATCTTACGCTGCCGTTTTGACACAACTCAATGATCAGTAGATTGAAGCACCTATTTTCTTCTTTAGTTCAAATTTGCAAGGAGCTAAACTTAACTATTCAGAAGTAAAAAAACAAGCTTTTTCTGTGTTTAAGTCTATCAAACATTTTAGGCTATTTCTCTTAAAAACGCATACAAAAGTCATTGTCCCATTTTCTGCAGTGAGACAATTGCTAGTACAAAGAGAAGTGGAGAAAAAAGGGCCAATTGGGTAACAATATTACAGGAATATGATATTGAAATTAAACCAGCTAAAATTTTTAGGGGACAAGGTTTTTGTAGGTTATTAGCAGGAGCTTATAATATCCCAGAACATCAAGATCAAGATAATACTGTTCAAGTAAACGAGATAAGTATCATAAATTCTGAATCTCAATATGATGATATGATCTTTTACTTAAAAAATGGGTATGCTCCTCCTAATCTCAACTATAAAAGTAAGCGTGCTTTAAGATTAAAAGCTAAAAATTTTGAAATCATTGATGATGTGTTATTTAGAAGAAATTATGGTTCCATTTTTCTAAGTTGTTTGGAGAAAACTGAAGCACATAAGGTTTTGCAAGAATTACATGATGGACCAGCAGGTGGACATTTTGGAGGAGATACTACAACTCACAAGATAATTCATGTTGGATATTATTGGCCTACTTTGTTTAAAGATACCCATAAATATGTAAGGAAATGTGAGACTTTCCAAACTTCCAGCGGGAGACAACAGAAACCAGTTTTTCCTTTACAACCAGTAAACATTTAGCAACCATTTGAACAATGGGGACTTGATATTATTGGAGAAATCATTCCACATTCTTCCAAGCAACACAGATACATCCTTACAACAACGTATTACTTCACAAAATGGGTAGAGGAAATTCCTTTAAAGGTAGTTAATTCTGATGCAATCATTGAATTCATTGATCAATTCATCATTACCAGGTTTGGTGTACCTAATGCCCTTGTTTTTGATAATGCATCTTATTTTTATAGAAATAGTATAATGGAATTTGCGCTCAAAAGAGGTTTCAAATTAAAATATTCTGAATTTTATTACCCCCAATGTAATGGTTTGGCAGAATCAACTAATAAAAATCTCATTAAAATCATCAAAGAAAGATAGATCAAAATCAAAAGAATTGGCATAAGTCTTTTATTTTTGCATTATGGGTTGATCGTATAACTCAGAAATCTTCAATCAATACTTCACCTTTCAATCTTGTGTATGGAAAAGAAGTCGTAATACCTTCAAACCTAGCACTCCCATCTCTAGCCCTAGTACAATTTATTGAAGAAAATCCTTCATCTTCTGTCGAACTAAGATTTTATCAAATCCTCGAATTAGATGAAGAAAGGGAAAAAGCCAAAATCACTCAGACTAAACATCAAAAACTTATAAAATATTCTTTTGATGCGAATTCTACTGGATCTAAAACATTACAAATCGGTGATCTTGTTTTGAAATGGGACAAAGCACACGAAGATAAAGGAAAACATACTAAATTTCAAAAGATGTGGCTTGGACCATTCCAAATCATTGAAAAAATAGGCTCATCAACATTCATATTACAAGATCTAACAGGAAAGAGATATTCTCTTCCTGTGAATGGGCTTATTTTGAAAAAATTCTTTTTCTAAGAACGCAACCCCTTCTTACCTGTATATATTCATTATGCAAGTTTGTTTGTTTTACAAATATGCTGTTAATAGTTTTTTATTGACCTTTTACTATTGAAAAAATCTTTAAGAAAATATTGAGAATACTTATTTATGTAGATAGAAATTTTTAAGGAAGTGGTTACAGTTTTGGAAAGTTAAAATAAAATTTAAAACTCTGAAAAATTATTTTAATATTTGAAAAATCTTCTGAAACCTTGAAAATATTGTAAATCATTCGAAAGTTTATAAAGTAGAGAGAGTTTATTTATAAAAAGTAAATACTTTTTCCAAATTTTGGCACTTAAAACTCTAAAAGGTCATCCATTGACTCTTAAGGAGAGAATCATTCACCCCATCCACTAAGGTTATGAATTTTTTAGAATGAAATTCTAAAAAATTGTGTGTTTAATATAAAATATAAGAAGTCTCATCACGAGCCTGCTTACCATGATCATAGGGAAATAATCAAACTAAAATTACCACTACTGTATACCAAAACAGGGTAATGGCTTATAATCATAAGACAAGGGGTCTCATCACAAGGCAACTTGTTCAGTTTAGTTACAACCAATGAATGGAATTGTTATCAGCTGGCTCCCAAACCAGGGCAATGGATTTTAAGTTAAAAGAATAAAAGAAACAAAAGATAGAATATCTTTATGAATTTATCTTTTAAAAAAGTTATACTCTTAGATGGATGGGATAATGAATGATTAATGGTTAAAAGGTAACCCTGTCGAGACTATAGACATTTGCGGGCAATAGAGGCACTACCTATGACAAAAGAGTAAATTACAAAGCTAAATTGGAGAAGCCCCCTACTTTATTTTTATCAACCAATCAAAGCTTGATGAAACCAAAAATGTTTTTATTTTAAGGGATTGAAAAGAAATTGTAAATAATTCCTAATTTCATTCAGAGTTAGATTTTATTTAAATTTTTCTGAAATAGTTTTCTTTGTCCTCAAATCTTTCTACTTACAAAAAATTTAGTGTTCACTTTATTTTTTCAGAGATAACTGTTTCTCCTAGTGAATCGCCAATTGTTGTACTATACAACAACCCTCCCCATTTCAAAATATATTTTTTAATTTTGATAAGAAATGGGTCCCCTTTTCTTTTTCTCTTTCTTTGTAGATTCAATAATTTTTCCTAGCTTCGCTTATTGCTAAGATTGAATAAAGACCTTTGTATATATGTAAATATTAAAAGGAAATAGAATGAATCATAAAAAAAAGCAAAGAATAAACATAAGCCTTTATCGCATTTCACAAAGTACGAAAGGAAAAGCTCAATATGTTATTTGCCCAAAAGTTCCGATGTGATAAAGTGAATCGCTAAATCGCATATCACATAGGAATAAATTTAAAAAGCTTTCTTCATCATTCCTATGCGATAGATCGTATCGAAAAAGCGCATATCACATTAAACATAAGGTTAATTCTTCCCTTTGAAAAGTTCCAATGCAATGAAGTCTTATCGCAATCGCAAATCGAAAAAATTATATCATAATTGGTCCCTTTTGAACGACTCCGATGTAATAAGTCTAATCACAATCACAAATCGGCAGAAAACTTAATACATCCTTATGTGGTCATTTCAAAAGTTCCAACGTGATAAATTAAAAACAAATGTTCATCGCTCATCGCTCCAAATCACATCACTCATCGGCGATCGCAATCAGAGGCTTCAAACGGTAATCTTTAAAATGAGACTTTGAGATTACCAATCCCCGATGTACGATCATCATTGATCAGAAATGTGATTTTTCATGAAATTAACTCAAATATGAATGCGCTATGTGACTTTCCATAATGGCATTTAATTTTTATGACAGAAATCATTAAGTCAGATTCATGAACGAAATCCTTTACAGATTGTTTTTTTTTAATATAACGTTCCTTTAAATGATTTCATTTTACATGACGCTGTTTATTCTTCGTTGCTTTCCTCCTGATTCTAAGAGAATTTTTCATCATTTCTCACTTATTTACAGAATCTGTTGAACAGCTATTCCGTTTATTTGCAAACCTTTTAAAATGCTTCCAGTCAGAGAAAATGTCAAAGAAGCTTAAGAAAGCAAAGGTTACCACCATCCCAAAGGAAAAGCCAGCCAAAGTTAAGTTAATAAATGATACTACATGCCTTGGTATCGAAAAGATGTCTTGGGAAGGGGTTTATAATCTTCTTGAAGCTAAAAATCCCATTGTGACAGAAGAAAAAGTGACAGTTCCAGATGAAGACTCAGAATCAGATAATCCCCTCAAAGAACTGACAGAATCTTATCTTCATAGATTAGTGGCTCGAGAAAATGTACTTCCGTACTATGATTTAGTACGATGGGTAATAGAAAGCATAAACATCACAGATAGAACATTTTTCACAGTTGGTGGGAAGATGTTCGAATCCTTTAAATCAGAGGATATCAAGGAAATGTATCATCTACCAAAGCCTGAGAAGATCTACAAAAAAGCATTTCTAGATGATTTCGCTGCCAAAAATGAAATAGAGTCAGACCCTATTAGAGAATGAAGGCAAGCTCCAGAGAAACACAAGCATGAATCCTCATGTAAGTACTCTGTAGAATCTCTAGCACATCCCTATTGCTATGCTGCTGCCATGATATGCAGACTGTTTAGGATTGCTAATTCTGCAGGGTTTTCTATTGAAATGGTACCTCTGATTGATGCCACTATGAATTCTTATGTTATGGATTGGTTAGTCATCCTATCTGATAAGATAGAAAATAAAATTCTTGATTATAGAAGGAATAGACATATGTCTACCGGAACGACACCCCCATTTCATATGTGTGCTTACATTATAGATGCCATATCCTTCAATTCCGAGTTTCCCATTCTAGGATGGAAATGGACTCCTCACGACCCCACTCCTATCCATATCTATCATAAATATTTGTGGAAAGCCCATTACAGAAAACATGTATATAAGATTTTCCATGGATTTATACTGCCCATTCTTCAAGCGATTTTTAACAAACCTCCTCTGCGGCTATCAAATAAGGCCAACCTTGACCTAAATCTAATGGGAAACTAGTTTGGAGAAGAGAATTTCACTTACATCCGAATATTTGGAAGTGTAACCAACCCTCATGTTTTGCCTCTATACATTCTTGATAAATTACTCGCTTAGGAAATTTCCTATCAGATTACAGAGAAAGGTTTGTCCAGGAATCTTAATACCTCCAAGAAATAAATGTGGCCTACATTTCCTCTCAAAAGTGGATCTTATACTCTCAATGTTTTCAAGCATGCAGAAAAAGAAGCCTTGAAAATTAAAGAACTCAAACTAGCATTCATCTCCCCAAGGCAATATGACCCGAAGAAAATCACCCTTAATGTTACATCTATGGTACAAATTGCTAAGTTTGAACATGAAGATGATAGTTTCGATGACCTATTTGTCTCAGCTGAAGGTTTTGCACAGGTTCAACAACAAGCAAGTTAAAAATTGGAAATAAGCGATATGGAGAAATTCACACTTTAAAGAAACAAGAGGTTACTAAAAATTCCTCTTGACCAGTTAAAAACGACTCCTCTGCTATCCAGAGAAGAAAAAAAAGAAGAAAAGGGAAAAAATATTGATACTCAAACTGAACAGGTAGACATAGGAAAAAAGGCTGACAACTCCTCCGATATTGATATACATTGTTAATTCAAAAAAATGTGAACAGTTCGATCAACAGATCAAAGGAAAGAATGATTTCCAGAAGCTGAATACAACAAAGACATATATCATCACAGTTAAAGAGACAGTCGGTAATACCAACACTCCAGAGGTTGAAATTATTCTTGAGAATCCATCTGAGGAGATTGTGTTAAGAGTTGAAGATATACCACCCTTGGACATTTTCTATAGTCCAAAACAGAGAGCTGTGGTTAAGAGGCAAAGAAAGAAAATAAAACTTGACCATAATTTATTATCATCTTCCCAGGCCGAATTGATGGATGTTGTTTGGAAAAACTCCAAAATTGATCCTTCAGAGGACTTAACAAAACTATCTCAATATGCAGGAGCCTATACAGCAGCAACCATAGATAAAGCTTCCGAGATAAATTTGTTAAGAAAGGAAAAGGACCAAAGAATAGTGCAGCTGGAGCAACAATTAGTTGAAGAAAGACAACAGAATGAAGAACTTAAAGAACAATTAAATTCTGAAAGACAAAAACTTGACCAACAAGCTATACAAAAACAACAACAACTGTGCCAAGAGTTAAATGAATTACAGGCATTGCTTCAAAGAGAAAAAGTGGCCAAAGAGGAACATAATGCAATATTGCAAGCAAAATTGCAAATATTTAAAGATTATCCTGAGGTAGATCAATTCAAGAAGGAAGCCCTTGAATCAAATAAAATGTTATCATTGCAGCTTGATATTTTATCCCAGAAGATAACAATGGTTAATCCTTTATGTGAAATAACCATGTCACTTTCAGAAAAAACAACAAACTCAAGACCTGAATTTGAAGATGCCGATGAGAAAATCTCAGAATTTCTCACATGGCAAGAAACAAATCAAGGAATTACAACTAATTTTCCTAAAATACAAGAAGCACATAAAGAAATTTTTTTTGTAGAATGGGAGGCACAGTTAATTAAAGCAGAGAGAGCCATTTCCAGGGAAAGAGTTTTAATGAACAATGTAGTAGATTTAATCAATGATAACCTACATACTACTAAATTAATCTCCGATCACATTCCAGGACAACTTTCGAAGGTCAAAGAGTTAGAAAAACAATGGGAGCAGGAATTGAAAATCAAGTACCAACAAATTGATGCAATACAAGGGCTAACATGGGATACGTTCTGGGTCATATCTAGTCAAACCACATAGCCAACAATTGACTATGAAATTCCTCTCCCATGCCAATGCTAATATGCTTCCAGAATTTTCTGATGCCACCTACACCAGTCAACTACATTCTCGTCTGAGTCATCCGCCAGAAGTCAAAGATATGTTATCGATATGCCAACTGCACACATCAGATACGTAGGAAGTAGCTTAGATCTAATATGATGGGAACCGCCAATCTATTTTTGTAAAATATCATCCCCAGCTTTCATGATTTGGTATTCACAACAACATCTAAGCGATGTTTAGGATAGTTTGTTAGAATTTTTAGTACTATTTAAACCCATTTCATGTATTTAGAAAATGGTCCTGAATTTGTGATAATTTTTTACTTGGAAGATACACTTTTGTGCTTCTAAATATATTATTTTTATGATGGATCACATTCTGTGATTTTTTGAGGAATCATTTTTAAGAGTCTGCACTTTTGCGTCTTGGAGATATTCTAAGTGAAAGAACATGATTGGAGTATCAATTGCATCAGAGAATTTTAAATGTATCTGGTATTTCTATCATTTCTGTTTCAGTTTTCTTATGCGATGAGATATTCCAATTAAAATTCCTATTGTTTATATATATATATATATATGTTTCTAAGACATTTTTCTGTTATATCATTTATGAAAATATAGAAATTTTATCTTTCATAGTATGTATAGACAATATAAAAATATAAATCTGTGAATACGATGCATTATTATAACTCTGTTTAACTTCTTAAACAGAGTTATCATCATATGAAATCTCATTTTTCTGTTAAATAAATAAGTCATCTTTATGATTGTTTGTTTAAATGAAATTATTCTTAAATCGTGTTCATCTTTAAATACCCAGGTTAGTTTAGAGTTATTTGTATTTATCAAGTAGTAGATTAAATATCAAAATTTCACCATCTATTATACAAACACCTCATCACCAACTCATTCCATTTATTATTGGGAAACTGGTCCCATATTATCTAGTTGGAGCCACTATCACAAACGGTAAAGGAGCTGTACTAAGGTCCGGACTGGGTGGTTTCCCCAATGTTTGAAGCTAGTATTTCAGGGGCTTCAACATAACCTTTGTGTTCTTTTTGCTTCTAAGGCTATACTGTTTATGAACTTCATAGATAGTAGATTCATAGCCTTGTTTGTAGTCAAAAGACTCTCGAGACTCTAATTGTAATTGCTGTAACATGTACAACTCTTGTTCTTCCTGGGTAAGAAAAATGGCATCTTCATTGTTTATTCCCATCAATTTTATTTGGGTGTCCTTGTCTTCTTCATGCTGTTGTGAAATTTCAGCATAATTTTCTTGGAAAGGTAATCTAATCTTTTGATCGAGTATGAATTCTCTTGATTTACCAGTACTAAGAATTTTCAAAAGTTGGGGTTTCTAGTTTGGGGACCTTGTTGATTTTCCGATTGAGGTTTTCTTTCCATGTTCTCTAGTCTATCCATTAGTATTTCTACACTTTTAGCTAAACTATCTATTTTAACATTTGAAGTGGAAGGTTCTTCCTTAATGGTCACTCTCCTCTCATTTCTTATCCTAGCTCTTTTAGTTAGTAAGTTAGCTTCTACACTAACTGCATTACTCTTTATTTGTTCTAAAGTTTGATGGTTTCTTTCTCTTAACTGATAGGAAATATCAGTGTCAAACCATCTAGAAATTTAATTAGGGCTGTCTGGTGGAGGTTTGATATTCACTGGAATTGCATTGTAAATGTTATTAAACCTAATACAGTACTCCTGAATAGATTCATTAGGATCTCTTCTAATATTCGCATATTTAGATAATATCTGGAGAGGGTTTTTTCTTTCTTTCTCATCTACTTATAAAGAATCGGTGGAAAGAAGCTAAATCAGCGATATGGCCAACAGATAAATATTTAAACCATTTTTTAACATCTCCTACTAATGTTTGTGCAAATAATCTCATTTGTACATCAACCTCATCAATTTCATGTAACTCAAAAAAGTTTCTCATTCTATCTACATGTTGTAGAGTAGTATATTGGCCAGTACCATCAAACTGAATTTTTTTACTCTAGTAATCTTGTGGCATGGCATGTAAAGGGGCCTGTAAGGCCAACGTGGCAAATCTGGTGTTGATATTCAACAAGATGATGATCCCAATGAAAATTAAGCACCTTCACTAGGTGGGGCCTGCAGGCCATTTTTAGGTGTAAGTCTATTTTTAGAATGGTGAGCATATTCTAAAGTTAGCAAGATGCTGATTCTAGATGGTTGAGAAAATTATATATTTGGATGAATTTCTATTTTTAGAGATATGGGCGAAGTTTATTTATAGATCACATATCAAAAAATAGAATGCATGTCGATTATTATTAGCCCTTAATAATAATCAGAATATAAATAATAACTTATTCTCTTGGAGCACTTGATTTCAGTGAACTGATGTGGAAAATCAGTGAACAAAAGGAATTACACAATTCCTAGGGTGGTTGGTAACTCATGCATGGTGGACTTCATTATAACTGATTTTGGTGAGTTGTAACAGAGTTGGAAGAGTAGTTATGGGAGTTGTTATTTAGTTTAACTCAGTAAAGTGAGTTAAACTTAGTTGTGCTAGTTGTCACTCATGATACATTAGTGAGAGATCAGTGAATTAATTATTTGATTAATTCACAAGCAGTGTCTCACATGCAATTGAAGAAATACAACAGTTAACTACTTGCATGTCAGATCCAGTGGATACCGAGTGGAGAGATAGGTGAAAGGGTGTGATGGACTATCAGTTGTGACTATAGTGATGCATTCAATGCATCTACATAGATATTGGAGATGCCAATGAGGATTGCGCAGTCAATGAAGGAAATATTGCATTCATTCAGGGATCTTATTCAACAAGGATTGCATAGTGGAGGCAGGCTATCAGGAGGCAAGAAATTGGTGCATGGATATGCAAATTTCTGCATGACAGTGTGAGATGATTGCATATTGTAATGAGTGCTCTATGAGCCGAGATTTGTATGATATTGTTTCTTGTTACATTGATATACATAATATATGATAGTTGGGGTTTTTAGCTTTAATATTTCATGGTAAAAAATCTTTTTATGTGCGATTGATTTTTCTTCATATGTTTGCAATTGGCGATTTAATTTCCACAAAGAAATAGTAGAAGGATTATGTATTTAAAAATGGATTAAAATTGTTAGATCAGGAGAGTCTGTAAATACAAAACTGTGTTTATAAATTTCTACATGGTATCAGAGCTAAATAAGATTACAATATTGAAGCAGCGCAGAGTTTTGTGGTGGAACAATTGGAATTTGCTGCAAGAATTTCTTAGTGCGACAGTTGAGTAAACATTGAAATGGCTTTCAATGGGTTGCAGTTGGAGTATGTACTCGAGGGTAGCTCGAACTACATAGCCTGGAAGGACAGGATGGAGGTTGTTCTTGAAGATAATGGCTTGAAGCAATTCATCGATAGTGATGTTCCTAAGCTCACTTCGATGGATGTTGTATTACTTGACGTCTAGCAAAATAAAGTAGCAAAGACGAGAAGGATTATGTTGGAAGGTGTGAAAGACCATATTGTGTCAAGCCTTCACGAGAAAGCCAGTCCATTTGCAATGTGGAAGGCTTTGATAGATCTTTTCCAAAGCAGCAACGAACATAGAAATTTGGTGCTGAAAGATAAACTTAGAAAAATCAAAATGGAGAAGGGCGACAGCATTCCAAAGTATCTCACAAAGTTTGTCTAATGTCGGGATGAGATGGGGAGTGTGGGAATTACAGTTGTTGATGATGACTTGGTGAGCTTGGCTCTCCTTGGGCTTCGAAGAGTTAGCACAGTTATGAAGACTCTGTCAATGGAAGGGAGAAAATTCTAGATTGGGAGCGAATTTGGTTGGATCTAGTGCAGGAGGAGATAAGGCAGAATATGAGGGATGGCTCTTTGTAATGTTCCTTTTTGGAATTCTCGAAAAATGGTCCTCAAGGACACTGTCTAAGGAAGCTAATGTGAAAATAAGCTGAACCGGGACTTGGATCCCTTTTTTCACACTTCATACATTACTCTTCCAGAAGATGAGCACAAAGAAATAACCTTAGGAATGTTATTCAAATCCTCCAAACTTGTATATCCCAAACAATGCTCAAAAGGGAGAGCTACAACAATACATGAACTCTAACAAGTAACAACTATGAAATATCAATACATGAGGTGCAAGAAGAGTGCATAGCCCTTATATTATGTGCATCAACAAACAGATATACAATAACTTGAGGAAAGTCCTCTCAAGCTAAGCTAGGTCAGCCTCAAGACAATTGTACATACAAAAGAGAAAGTACACAGCTACACAACCCAACAACAAGCTATGAATGCACAGTATATGGTGTGAAATGACTGAAAACTGATATAAATAAAATTATGTAGCAATAATAGGCTCAAATAAAGTGGGGGAGCAAGATCTCAACCCCAGAAAACAATACTACAATAATCACCTAAAGGATTGGCCAAAATACACTAAATGGAAAAATGCCGGAGTTGCTGGGTAGCAGCAATAACTCAATAAAAATACCAAAAGGGAGAAGGATGGAAATGCTAAAAAAAGTGTAGAAACCTCCTCCACTGATCTTCTAAGTGAAAGGCTGCTCCCTTCACTAAAGATTACACCCTCCAATCCACAGTGTGAATCCCTCCTGCAAGTGCCCTCTGAAAATAACGCAGTATGAGGAAGAGACAACGCTGGGAACGAGATGAAATGTATGGCATAATGCCAAAATCTGAAATGAAGCTCCATAATCTTCCTCACTGATCTCCCAGAGAAAGAATGAGCTCCCCCTTTGCAAAACTAGCTCTGGAAGTGGGTGATAATGAATTCCTCACTGCAACCCCAGCAACTCAACGTTTCTTCCATGCTGGAAAAAACTGTAGCTGAAGATGGTCACCTTGGCCTCAAGCCTGGATGTGAGTAGAATGAAGAATAGGTCCTCCAAAGCTTCCCAATGAAGGAGAGGAAACTTCTAAACATAAATCTCCCTTGTGCTAAACAACACAAGATATCCCAGTTGCACAATTGGAGAGAGCAGAGAAAAATCCAATTCTTCAACATAATGAGCAATGGCTCTCATTCCCCATTTTATGCCAAGAGGAAGCTTCCTTTCCATGGAACCCACCCATTAGGGTTTCTCTCATCCAATAATATCCCTCCTATGAAAACTGCACTGTCCCACTAGGTGACTCACTCCCTCCATGCAACGCTATTTGACTTGGTCAAACTAGACCTAGTCTTCTTATATTTTCCCCTTTTCATGCTAGGAGATGAACAATAAGCCACTTAAGTGACCCCTTTGCACATTTGGAGTGTTTATTATGCTTCTTCATGGGCTCCCTTACCCATTTTATTAATTTTATAAAAAGGAAAGCAAAATTAATGTTCCAATTAACTTAATGAAAATTTTGGAACATTACAGTCCTCCCCTCCCAAAGATTGCTTGTCCTCAAGCAAGTGCAAGGGTAGAATGATTCTTCTCCTCATCTCATTCAGCACCCATGTATGATGGTCTCCTCCCAGTAATAGGATGCTATCATATCAATAAAGCTCCCACAATGCCTCTCCTCAGCATGTAAATTAACTATCAAGCTATCATCATGAGAAAGTGAGGTGCTCAAGAGAGTGGAAAAGTGTTGTCTAGAGGTCCTCCCAAGGTATGGAGTCTTAAATATGTTGGGATACATCCTCCCCATGTGTATCCTCCATCCCCAAGCAATCAACCACACAAAATGAGTCACCTTCCAACTAGGCAACTCCGGGAAATCATCCTCCACCTTGAGTCCATGTAGAATAGGTGGGCTGAAAAATATGATCATGGTAAGCTCAATAGCCTACCCCACACTGTCCTCTTCTCCACTTATGATGAGTGTGGAGTGAAAGCTAAATTTGGGCTCGATAGTGTTGCCCTCAAGTGGCAAGATGAAGTCTAGATCTCCAAAGATCTCTCCTTCAGCGCTGTAAATCAAGTTGGCCCAAATCATCTCATATGTGATGAGTTGGAAGTCATCATCATATGGTATCCAAATAATCATATGGTTCACCTCATGGAGAAACAAACATTTTTTTATGGTGACCATATCCTCTTCCATACTCCCCTTAGAGCATGTACTGCAAAATGTATGGAGGTCTTCTCCCCCAAAGAACACATCCTCCCAATGTGTTTCTCCTCTCTTATGATACATATGGGGATGCCACTGATGTATGGATGAAACATAAGGATCTTCAAGAGAGTCCCAAGCCATCCCGTCAAATCCAACACCCATGGGGTGCCTCCCCACAAAGCTCAAGATCTCCAAATGGCAACCTCCCATTTGAAAGCAAGAGATGCAACATGGCAATCAAGGCTAACCCACTTGTTTTTCTGAAACATGCAATGTGAGAAGTATGGGAAATCATACTCCCTATGGGCATCCTCAACTGTTGTGCCACTCCTCCAATGGTGTTTCCCATGTCCAACGTTCTACTAGCAAAATATGGAAGCATAAATCTGTGAGAGCAAGGAGGTGAAACATATCTCCACACATGGAACCAATGCAGGGCATCATTGGCCTGCCTCAATATATAGTACAAAAAGTGTCCTTTCAGAGACTTTTTTTTTGCCACATTCATCCTGCAAGATGAGATCATGAAAACATAATTTGGTACCAATGGTGCACACCGAAAATCCTGTGGCTTTCCCCCATAATCCACCAATAAGATGGCCATCATAATTGCTGCAATTAACCATAAGTACAACAAAACATAATGTGAAAGAAGGAAATATCATCCTTGATATGATATGCTACTCAAAAATATAAGAGAGTGCAAAACATAAAGAAAATAGTTACCTCCCTCATCATGTACTCCGGTCTTTGAGCTGAAATGGCTCAAATGAAAATGCTCCCTTACTGCAACAGCATAGGGAAGTGGTTGTGCCAACCATATCATCATCTCTCGGGCTATGCATCTGACCATATTCTGATATAAATCCATTAGGATTCCCTCCCAAGTGGACTCCTCCATCAACAAATAGTATACATGAAAATGCATGAAAGGAGAATCCATAGATGCTACATGTAGGTGTCTCTCCTTGTGCTTGTGAACCCAAGCCAAGAAGACCAAGATATAGCAAGGGATGCTACCATCCATTACTCCCTCATCCTTATCTCCTACATGCCTCCAAGGTACATCACTTGTGAAGTGGTTTTGGAAACACTTCAACAAGTAAACCCAACTCTGAAGTGACAGCGCTGATGGCCTGTGGAGTAGGGCCACTGTCATCTCAAAGCTCAACTCTTTGACATGGATCTTGTCAAAGACTTTACTCATCATGTTGCTGCACATATAGAGTCCCTCCCATAGATAAGGTACTGCTTGGGCATCTAAGACCAAGGAGCAACCCCTTTGCACTATGCTAGTGCCTCCTCCTGCTCCTACAACATCTGAATATAATCTGAGAAACAAGAATGTTTGCTGCTCCTCCATACTCCCACCATAATAAATATTTCAAGGTAGCATAATGAGTGGTAAGAAGAATACCATCTCATCATAATGCACCCATTCTCCTCTCTACCCCATGGTGTAAGTATCCTACCAGTCCTCTTCCTCCTTCATATCCTATGAAAAAGGATAGGTCCAATGTAGCCAAACTCTCTCAAGAGTAGCCAACGCAGCATTGCCTCTTGCTGCCCTGTATCATAAATTTGCAAAAGTCTCACCATCCTCTTGCCTCTCATCCACATCCACTCAAATCCTTGTGGATGTCCCCCTTCATCCTGCATCTTGGTATCCTCCCAACAAGGGCTACCATTTTCCCAAAACAGATTTTGGCTTTTGCATTTCATGGGACATTCAAATGCAATCTCTTCCATGACAAGGTTTCCAAACCCCAACCTCAATGGTGGTACATAACATATCAATGATGTATGAGGATGATAGTACAGCGCAGTGACAATTTTCTGCTCTAGACAATTAGCATGCAAAGATATACAATCTTCCATGAGAGATAAAAACTTAGGCATACCTTGGAGAGTTTTGGAAGAATCTTGTGTTGCTGCAAGAGTCTCTTCCTCAATAGTGCCATATGCCTCAATAGTTGGAGATGAAGGTTGCTTCTCCATCACTATGACAACGCTGGTATGTGCCTCTGCAACTGGTGGTGAGGGCTCCTCCCTCTTTTGACCAAATCTTTTGATCAATCTTTGAGAAAAATCAACAAGAGTAGAAACCCTTGCATGGTCCCAATGGCTGAACCACCAAGTCCTTGCCTCACCCTCAAGGTGCAGCGCTGCAATTTCTACAACCTCTCTATCTACTACAGGATGTAGATGGAAGAAAGCCTCTAGCTTCTTTACTCAGACCTCTGCTGCACATGTGAGTGATCCATCAAATGTGGACAATAGAAATCTATTGCCTCTCATCATCCCATAGCTGTGGGGTCTTCTCTCTTCTTTCTGCTGAATAAATTGTGGAAAAGATAGAGTCTCTAGGGTTTGTTCTGTACTCAGCAAGATACTCACTTAGAATTTTGAATTCCAAGTGTTTATCATGCTCCATTTCTTCTCCTTGGTGAGAGTAGGAAGTGCATGGTCCTTCCTCTTCTCTTTATTCAGTTTTCTCAACCTCCTTGGAGAGGCCTTTGCTGGATCTAAAAACTGATGAGAGTAATATCATCCTCTGCATCATCTTGATCTCTTCTATCTCTGCCATTCAAACTTCCACAGGCTAGGCCAAGTTCGAAGCTCTGATACCACTGTAATGTTCCTTTTTGGAATTCTCAGGAAAATGGTCCTCAAGGATGCTATATAAGGAAGCCAATGTGAAAATAAGATGAATTGGGACTTGGATCCCTTTTTTTGCACTTCATACATTACTCTTCCAGAAGATGAGCACAAAGAAATAACCTTAGGAAGGTTATTCAAATCCTCCAAACCTGTATATCCCAAACATCTCAAAAGGGAGAGCTACAACAATACATGAACTCTAACAAGTAAAAACTATGAAATATTAATACATGAGGTGCAAGAAGAGTGCATAGCCCTTATATTATGTGTAGCAGAAAATAGATATACAAGAACTTGAGGAAAGTCCTCTCAAGCTAAGCTAGATCGGCCTCAAGACAATTGTACATACAAAAGAGAAAGTACACTGCTACACAACCCAACAACAAGCTATGACTGCGCAGTCTATGGTGATAAATGACTGCAAAATGATATAAATAAAATGATGTAGCAATAATAGGCTCAAATAAAGTGTGGGAGCAAGATCTCAACCCCAGAAAACAATACTACAACAATCCCCTAAAGGATTGGCCAAAATACACTAAATGGAAAAATGTCGGAGTTGCTGGGTAGTAGCAGCAACTCAATAAAAATAAAAAAAGGGAGAGGGATGGAAATGCTACAAAAAATGTAGAAACATCCTCCACTGATCTTCTAAGTGAAAGGCTGCTCCCTTTAATGAAGATTACACCCTCCAATCCACAGTGTGAATCCCTCCTGCAAGTGCCCTCTGAAAATAACACAGTATGAGGAAGAGACAACGCTGGGAATGAGATGAAATGTATGGCCCAATGCCAAAATATGAAATGAAGCTCCGGAATCTTCCTCACTGATCTCCCAGAGAAAGAATGAGCTCCCCCTATGCAAAACTAGCTCCGGAAGTGGGTGATAATGAATTCCTCACTGCAACCCTAGCAACTCAACGTTTTTGCCAAGCTGGAAAATTTTGTAGCTAAATATGGTCACGTTGGCCTCAAGCCTAGATGTGAGGAGAATGAAGAACAAGTCCTCCAAATCTTCCCAATGAAGGAGAGGAAACTTCTAAACATAAATCTCCCTTGTGCTAAGCAGCACAAGCTATCCTTGGTTCACAACTGGAGAGAGCAGAGCAAAATCAAATTCTTCAACATAATCAGCAATGGATCTCCTTCCCTCTTTTATGCCAAGAGGAGGTTTCCTTGTCATTGACGCCACCCATTAGGGTTTATCTCATCCAATAATATTCCTCCCACTAAAACTGCGTTGTCCCCCTTGGTGACTCACTCCCTCCAATACGGCGTTGTTTGACTTGGTCAAAGGCAGGACCTAGTCTTCTTATATTTTCCCTTTTCACACTAGGGAGATAGACAATAGGCATAGTGACCCTTTGCACATTTGGAGTGTTTATTATGGCTTTCTTCATAGGCTCCCTTACCCATTTTATTCATTTTTATAAAAGAAAGAAAAATTAATGTTCCAATTAACTGATTTTAGAATGCATCATCAGCGTGATGAGTGAGGGGTTATTTAATTTTAATGAAAAGAAAAGGAAAGGGAAGGGCGAAATTTCACTAAAAATTTGAGGCTAAAGGCAAAAGCTTGATTTGTCCGGGGTGAAGTGTTTTTCCTTTGTCACGAACATGGGCATCTCGCCACTAGCACGGAAAAAAGAAAGAAAAAAGAAGGCTGTGAGTACGGTGTCAGGCCTGCCTTGCCAATTTGAACTTGATTTCTCTTGTTCTAGCTGTATTCGGATCGGTGTGGTATCTTGATAATGGTGCTTCCTTCACATAGGAGATAAGGAGTTGTTTAACGACTTGGAGAGAAAGATAAATGCATATAGGATATGGGCGATGGACGATACGATGAGGCCGACATTGGTACCATTACCCTTTGGAGAAATCGGAGTATTTCATTTTGTTGAAAAGATGTTATTCATGTTCAGTCTAAATAGAACTTGTCTCGATTTAATGTTGGAGGACAAAGGTTATGACGTTGTTTTTGATGATGGAAAATAACTACCGACACTGAGCATGGTGGCATCAAGG
Source organism: Pinus albicaulis (assembly GCA_034641835.2). Taxonomy (NCBI): domain Eukaryota; kingdom Viridiplantae; phylum Streptophyta; class Pinopsida; order Pinales; family Pinaceae; genus Pinus; species Pinus albicaulis. The sequence continues at coordinate 27,246 of JAXQQM020059730.1, forward strand.
GGATAGGGATTCGAGTCGGGAATATCTACAAAATTTTGAGTAGATGGATGCCCTTTTATTAGTGGGAAAAACAAAGTAGTGGTGGATGAGGGTGGGGTGTAGCCGGGGGGGTGGGCCATCTTAATATAACCTGAAGGGTGCTTGTTCTCTTGGAATTCCCAAGGGTACACTTGATTATATCGGTGCAAAGGAATGTACTATAAGGTAAGTTTATGAAGACCACCTTTCATGAGAAGGAGGAACCATGCTTCTGTGGAATCAGAGAGAATTCACGGACGTGTGGACACTCTCTTGAATTGCTTCAACAATAAGACATAGGTATTATGTTATTTTGTTGATGAATATTCTCGTAGATGTTTGGATCTTCTTCATGTAGAATAAGGATCAAACATTCTCAAATTTTTGTGATTTTAAAGCATTTGGTGGAAAGTAGGAAAATCAAGTGGCTACGTGGAGGCAATAATGGTGGTAGATATATCTCGAAAAGAATTCAAAAAGACTTATGTAGCAGAAAATTTAGAAGAGAACTCACCAGCACCTCATAACCCACAACGGGGATGGGGTTGCGGAGAGGAGAATGAGAGGCAGTCAGCACGGTCACGCACGAGCTATCTTGCTGTTTGAGGCATACAGTACATTTGTGGAGGAAGCATGCAACCTTTCAACGGTTTATGTGCAAAACACGTTGTCCTCATAGAGTACTTGGCATGAGTACCTGAAGAAGATTTTGATAAAAACGGATGTTTCTCATTTTAAGATTTTTGGCTGTGTTTATGTTCATGAAGGCCAAAATAGAAGCAGCTAAGGCATTGCGAAGTTGGGATATTTTGGGGTACAGCTTTTAATTTATCATGTATTTTTCAAATAGTTGAACGGATAACGTAGGGTGGGTGGATATAAAATTCAATGAGGAAAAGCCATGAAGTTATCGCTTGAGAGGGCTACACTTGCGTACGAGAGGAGGAACTTTGGTTCAAAGATGAGAACCTCTAGATGTGGATACATGGAGGAGATTCATGGAGTGGAGGGGGTCCACTCACATGAGAATAGGCTTATCGAACGAGAGAAAAAGCGTACACAAGCGAAGGCCGGGGGCGGAAAGCTTGATGTGGTAAGCAAGGTCCTACTTCCCGGTGCGGACAAAGACGGTCACCTACCATTCTGGATACATAGCTCTCATGAAGAAATGTGTCCGGCAGAGACATCTTCCTTTCGAGGAAGCAACACATGAAGCCCACATGGGTAGATGCCATGGTGGAGGGTAAGCTCATTGTTTAGAAACAATGTAGCAGGAGGTACAAGGCCGGTTGGTAAATGCAGTGAGTTCGGAAATGGATCTACCAAGGTAAAGAAATGCCGATGAGGTGGCAGAAGTGTAAGAAAATATTTGTTGCTACGGGGCTTCTCACGGATCGAAGGATTTATTGCTGGAAAAACCTTTGCACCTGTCACGATATTCTTTGTAAGGACCATCCTTGTAAAGCGCGAGATGGGTTTAACATTCATCGAGATGGATGTGAAGGCGTGTTCCTTAATGGGATCATTGGTGTACGTGAGCGACGAAGGATTTGAGATCTTGACGGCGAAGTCACATGTGCGGACTCAAGAAACGCCCTCTGGTGACAATGTCGTGCTTGGTGCAAATGCAGATCGACAACTATTCCTTTGGGCTTCACCAAGAGTGAGCGAATGCAAACAAGAGAATTTGTGGGTGGAGGAACAGATTTTAATGTTTGCCATCTATGTTGACGATTTAGCATCATTTTGGTAGGCGGCTGACTCATGAGAGGACCTTGCAAAGAGTTTGAATGAAGAGATACCTCCTTCATTATTTACTTGGAATTGAAATATGTGTGATGAGAAGAGTGGTGTTTGTGTCTTAAGGCAAGTATGCTAGAATACTTGTGAGATTTCTGTGGAGACTACAAACCCATGGATACTCACTATTCCAGAGAAGCTTAAATGAAGAAAGAGATGCTACATTGATGAAAGTGTGGATGCCACTATTGTACGACGATTGGTGGGTTAAAGCGCTCATGAATTGTACAAGGCAGACATGCTGAGGTAGACAACAGTATGACGATAGTTAGGCCTACCCAGCTCTTTGGAAGGTAGGAAAGCATGTCCTAAGATGCTCGGGGGCACATGCGAGTATGGCTTATGGTATAGAAATGAATAAGGTGAAGTTGCATGGCTTAAAAAATGCGGATTAGGCGGGCGGTAATGGTAAAGGCTTATCGGGGAGGTTTTCGGTGTCGGATCTAAACGTAATTTCTTCAGTACAACATAGAAACAAAAGATAGTGGCTCGATTCGAGAGGAAGAAAAATACCATGGCAACAAATCGAAGGCACACTGTAAACTATACGGATGAAATCATAAGTAGGTTGTTTGGTTCTCATTTAGATCTCTGATTAATTATGGTAATAGAGTTGCATTAATAAGGTGTAAATCACAACAGTGTTTATGATAGATCTAAGCATAGATGTGTCAATATCATAGTGATATTAGAATTGTTTTACAATCGAAGATCATGTTAACTTCAATACATTTCAAAAAGAGGATCGGGGTAAATGTTAAAGCGAAAGGCATCGATGGCGAGAAAAAATTAAGATACATAGAGGGTTAGAGGTGAAGGATAATCCCTATCTTGGTAGAAGGTGTTGAGATTCAATAGGGTAGTGATCTATAAATGAAAATTAACTTATTTTACTAGAGTGGGGCTCGCAGGAAGATATTTTTAGGTGTATGTCTATTTTAGAATGGTGAGCATATTCAAAAAAAACTGGCAGGGATACGATTCTAGATAGTTTGAGAAAAATTCTATCTTTGGATGAATTTCTATTTTTTTTTTAGAGATATGGGCGAGTATTTGAATCGCATATCAAAAAATAGAATGCATCGATTATTAGCCTTAATAATAATACGGACAATAAATAATAACTTATTCTCATGGAGCACTTGATTTTAATGACGTTGGAAAATTAGTAATTTGAAGGAATTACCATAATTCCTAGGTGGATTTGAAGTGACTCATGCATGGTGAGCACGTTATAACACTTCGATTGTGGCGAGTTATAACGAAGTTGGAAAACATAAGTTTGTTATTTAATTTGCTGGAATTAGTTGAAGTTAAACTACGATTCTTCAGTTGTCACTCTATGATACGATGGCGAGAGAATCGATGAATTAATTATTTAATTAATTCACAACGGTATCTCACATATGACCGACGAAATACAACGATTCTTTTCTTGCATGTCAAAGTCGGTAGAACCCGGTCGAAGGGTGGTGAAGGTGGTGTACTATCGATTTAGCTATAATGATACATTCAATACATCTACACACATTAAATTTTAATAGGATTGCACGATCAAGAAGCGAATTGCATTTGTTTAGGATCTTCTTTAGGGGATTGCGCGGTGGGCCGAGCTATAAAGGATGCAAAAATTGGGCCATAAGGATATGTAAATTTTTGCATGACAGTGAGATGATTGTATAGTGCGAGAGCTATGTAAACAGCTTTGTATGATATTGTTTCATGTTCCATTATTCGTAAAACATATTGTATATTTCGATTGATTTTCTTGTTTTGGTCGACGATTTAATTTCACAAAAGAGTGCTGTTAAGAAGGGTCATATTAGATGGATTAAAATTGTTATAGTAGGAGATTTCGGAAATACATCATTGTTTATAAGTTTTCTGTCATTTGCTGGATGAATTTTAGCTCGACTAGGAAGGAAAAACAGTAATTATTTTGAAGAATGGACTAGAGACTTAAGGTTGGTGGGAAGTTTTAGGTATGAATGGTTTTTATGGAATGACTTTGTAGTGGATATTATAGGTGGTACAGTGTATTTTGAATGAGTTATATTTCGGTTACGAATATAATGACATCTTTAGGCTTAGAAATTGTGATAGATTAGGAAATGAATTCGGTGATTGTTGAAAATAGGCTTCGTCTGTGTCTTTTATCAAGTTGAGAGTTAAAGCATCAATTTTTATCAAAGTATCTGAAACTTATTCTAAATCAAGTTGCATAGCATCTTGCTGATTGAATAAATTGAATAAAATTGGGAATTCCTTACGGAGTCATGGGTTGAGTTTCGGATTTGTGCGAAATAAAGAATGCTCAAATATTCGTCAAATTGAATATCCTATATGCACTTGATAACTCCTTTCAAGGTAATTTGCTTTGATTAAATCACTATTATTTCTGGACTCTCTACTTTTTTAGGTTTTCTTAAAATTATGCAGGATCATCAAGAACTCGTAGGGTTATGGATCGGGATGAGCCTAGTATAATATCTTCTTTTGAAGCCATAATTTGCTGCTATGATAATTTCAAACAACCTTTTAAAACCTTAATGCAAAAAATGACGTTTTTTTGTATGTTGTTTAAACTAGGGTGATTTGTCAGTATGGTCTGTGCTCTATTTATCCTCTTGAAATTCCAAAAGGTTGTTTTTAGCGTTTAAAAAGAAAGATCTGCCATTAACCACAAACTAACTTTGGAGCTTAGGATCTAGCTTTCCTAAACTCAAGAGGGCTCTATGATTTAACTTTGTTTAATCGATGGATATTGTTCATTTAACTTTGTAGGTTGGTTTTTTGATTGGTTGGTGGAATTAATGATTTAAGATGGTATGTGCTTTTACATTTCCATTGGCTATAGGTCAATATGATTTGGAAATGAAACTGAATCAGGGTAAGGAGAGAAGTGTTACGGGGAAAGATAGGTGAGAATATTAGATCTCAAGGAGTGAATGGTGAAGTGATTTTTCAATCGTGATCAGAGAAATTAATTCCTTAAACTAGATAATGAAAAAAGGGTAAGAGGTCAATCGGGATAAGAGCAATTAAGAATTATCTCGTATATTAGAAAACAAATGTGCTGACTTCATGAGAGTGTAATTTTTAAGCAAATTAACGATGTGTTGCGAACATACTTGATCAGATTTAGAACAAATATAAGTTTATGGAGATACTTAAGAAAGAAAACATGAACAATTGAAATTTATACTTCATTGAGATAGCTCAACTTACACATGAATCTACCTTAATGAAAGTTTTACTTTACTGCTTTTCGATGCAGCCGACTCGAAATTGATACGATAACCCTTTGGTAAAAGATCGATGCGACTCTTTGAAATATTGAGAAATCCATGATCGACCCTTGATACTTCAAATGATGAGTGGCCCTTAAACATATTGAAAATGTCATCAAAGTGACAGGATGTATTCTAGGAAAACAAATATCTTTATGCAAAAAGATAGTGACACAGCTATTGTGCAGGAAATACGCTTTGATTGTTTATTTCTTTGTGCTCATCTTGTTCTTTCATAAGCACGTGCTTCAACCCTTTTAAGTAAATCACACTTTCCCTTTTCTTCATACAGGATTTTTATTTTCATCATCTGTTAGTAATCTCATCTTCCTCTTGAATATTTGGCAAAGTAGGCTTGTTTACAAAATATGATTTACCTCTGGGGGTTGATAAGTTTTCTAGAGTTTGAAGGGCACCTTGCTGTATAGGAATGCCTTCATTGAGGAAATGTGTGATGTTTCTTTAGCTGCTTCCTTAAATTCTTGACATAATGTCTAACATATGGTTTGTCATTTTATTACTGAGGACTAGGAAGACCCTTAAATACGTACATCAAATTTGCTAAAAAATCTATTTAACTGCGAAAAGTTCATGGTTTTGCATTCTCTTCCAAAGTGGCAATAGGATTTCCTTTGGAGGCTTTCTTCACTTCCGGGATAATATATGTTACGTACGACTATCTGAGAGCTCTTCCAGTTAACTTATTTTTAAATTCGAGGAATTTAATTATTTAATTTCCTTTGGATTTGTTTGATTTTTCTGCTTCATATAATATCTGTGAAATAAGATAGACATATCTTCCATTGATTTTATTTATTTTACATAACCTCATTGATGGGATGGGTTGTTGGTGTTGCGTCTTTGTCAGGTAGATACTATGAAGACATGAGTAGTTAATTCTTCATACTAGCTTGTTTTTCTTGTACAAGCTTATCCATCTGTCTGCATTTCCTTTGGTTAATTTGTCAATAGATGATTAAGTTATCATCTCCATTATGATTGCTGTCACAAAACCCCCTTAGTTTGTGGATGCTTGGTGGCGTTTTAAGCTGGCTGCTTCGGTGTAGCTATGTACACCGCGCATATTTTCTGCTACAAGTTCTTCTTTTGATGTTAGTTAGATTGTAGCTAATTTAAGTGCAATCTTTCGGTGACTTAGTCTTGTTGTATTTCACTTGATGAGGTTTCAGTATAGGTGTCCTCCACAATCTCCATGTAAATTCTGCCATGGCTTGAGTCGACTTCATCTTTAATAAACAATTTAATGGGATTCCAGGCGATGCTTTCACAAATAAAACATTATCTGTAATTACATTATTTCATTGCTTTCATTTCTAATAATATACTTTTGTTTTCCTGAATATAAACCAAGGAGCTTGTAATTTAGGTAAAGCAAATGTAAGAGTGCTACCCAGGAGGTGAATCTATAAGCTTCTTGTTTATGGAAGTCGCCATCTGTCTCTAGAACATCTGTGACAACAGTAATTTATGTCATAAGGCTTAGAAATTCGATTAGCATATGAGTTTAGCCTAAACTTGGCCTTTGATTGGTACAATAGTCTTGAATTTCAATGTCATTTCTAGTATTGCCATTTTGTGATCTATTTGCCTCTTTTTCTATCGAGGGCCCATTCTAAGTTAGAATGTACAAATGAGTTTGGAAAATATGCACTGTGAGAGTATAGGCACAACATATAAAATCTTTCCTGGCTTTAACTTAAATCAGAGCTTGGTTTTCCATGATGTACATAACTAGTTTTGCATCTCTCAAGGTTTTACGGGGGTAAATGGGTTTTCATGGCCTGTTAAGTACTTTTATGGCTGCTGATATAGTTATAAAGCGAATGAAAACATTATGAAATCTCTGATAGAGTGGGACTTATGGGGACATGTGTTTTACGTAAGGGCTTCGTTATTTGCTAAAAGATTTCTTAGCCTTTTCTGGCCATTTAAGTATTAGATGTTTTAACATTTTTATTTAAATCTCTAATTAATTCTGCTAAGTTAGGGATGAATCTTGAAGAAAATTTATTTGCTTTCTCTAAATGCTTGTAATTCTCTAATGTTCTAGGATGACTAATATTTTATGCTATTACATTCTAGATGGATCAATTCTAATGCCCTTTTTTGAAATATTGTGTATAGAAATTTTCCTTCTTAATCCCAAAAAGTGACTTTTTAGGATTTTAAGGATATACCAAACTTTTAAAATTTTATAAATACTCTTAGATGGTACAGATGTTCATTATACGACACGACGTTGATATCATCGGTAAATGAATGAAATTCTGGATTTCCTTTTGGGGGCGTGCCCCATGGCTCTTTTGGGAGTTTTTCTCGACATTCATCGGTCGAAGGCATTTTTCAAGAAGGTACATGAAAGTTCCCAAGGGAGTAGGCAGATCGGTCTTGTGATATTTAGGTTGGACTAGGATTTTGGTTGTATCCGGAAGGTAATCAAGTAATGTGATTTTGGATGATCCTACTACCTCTCTGGAGAAGTAGTTACCATTTAGGGAGGGGATAGTTATCCTTTAGTGATACTTCATTCAAGTTCTGAGAAATGAACACGGTGATTTCTCTTGTTTTCTTTCCGTGGGGACAAAATTAGAGAGACCGAATCGAATATACGATGGGTGCCTGATTTGAAGATCGTACATCCTTTAACTTCTTTCTCTATTAATGGCATAAGAACATGTTAAATACTCCTTAGCTTTTGTTTAGAGGGCTTAAGTTTTCTTTAATTAGTGTCTTGTAGACATCTTAAGTATCATAAGACTTGAGGTCTTCATAATTCCGAGCAAAGGTGTCTTCCAAATTCTTTAAACAAGCTAATACTTAATTTTGGGTAGGTAATGCCTTAAATATCTTGATAAGTTTGGGATTTTCTTTGTTCTATGTTGCGTTCTACTCTGTATACGACCTTAGAGGCTCCATTTTAGGTTTTCATTCATCATTGGAATCATAGAGGTCTTCTAATGGGGCTAATCATAGGCAAAATGTTGTCTTTGAGGTTTAAAATTCTGATTCATCATTGAACAATTCTCAAATTTATACTCTTTCATTTTTATTTCTGGTGAATTTAGTTGGTTCATAATTTACACATCATTTACATCTATTTTCATTATTAATGGTATAATCTAATGTACGATTAATTATCTATATTATAATTCACAATTCTCCTTAAAATTCATGAATTCAAAAAATTTGTGGAAGTCTTGTGAAAGATTTTCCAATACTTCAAAATTATTAGTATGGATAACTGTGCTACAAGCCATATAATCGTTGTGAAAAGGGAGGTAACTTGCATGTGCCTGTGGTAATGGCTGTGCTTGCATATTAACTTTCTTGGAATGACAACAAAGTCGGTCATGTGAAACATCCATTAAGTCCCGAAGGTGGTTTCTTATGTGGCAGCTAAAATGAGTTATTAACAAAGGTACTCTCCCTTCATGGAAACTCTTTTAGCTCCAGTTTTCTTACAATTTGAAGGCCCTACTTTTAAAATGGCATATTCGTATGTTGTTAATTTGTTGAAGTTGTCTAAGCATGTCCTTACGAATGATTATTTTCTAGGTGAATACATACTCCAGCTCTGCCTTCTAATATATTCTGAAACCATAAAAATAAAATGTAAAGATTCATGTGTTATATTTTCATCTATTACAAGTTCAAAATTAGTAATTGATTTTTCGGTATTGACTTCTTTGTATTTCTTCTTACAACGGTGATTTATGCACACTACATTGTCTGGTATGATTGATAGGTCAAATCGAGAATACATGGAATAGATAGGGAAATTTTGTGGTCTTTATAGTTCTTACCATTAATTTCTGTTAAAGTTTCTCTATATAGCTACTGTGACCAAACACATAAATGGTAGCATATGATATGTATAATTGTAGTGATCTGTAGTTTTTTCTCCCACATGAAGGATAATAACATACCATATTTGGGAGGGATATCGGTAACTACTATGTCCATAACGATACTCTTTGCTAGGCACGCGAATAGCGTTGGTCTTCAATTATTAGGAATTTTAATTGACTAGTTGAAAGGAGAAAATGTCTTTATAAAATTTGCAGTGATGTCTAGTTTAATTTTTCCACTGTTGTTTTTAGGCATTAAGTTATGAGATGTCGCGAATCAACATTGTATTATATGGTTATCATGAATGTTTAAGCTAATATAATGGAGAGGACACCATGACGATGTTTTCCATCTAACCAGGACGAATAATAACTAAGGTTGATCATCTGACTGGGGTTGACAACATCTTCTCCTTGACTATGCGCCAATGTTTAATAATTTGTACCATGCTTTATGAATCATTTTCATAACTACTGACAAAAGAAGCCCGGTATTTTCGTTACTTTATCTCAATTTTGATATTGAATGAATTTGAGTTTTTAATTTAATTATTTCATTTTCAATTTTAGTTTGTGTGGTTTTTCTTCTTTCTGTGGTAGTCCAGTTTGTATGTCAAATGTTTTGTTTTCAACACTCTAAAATAGTTTAAAATGTGATTGATGTGATGTCTAGTTTTTAAATTTAAGATATTTTTTGAAGTTTATGGAAGGTGAATATTGATGAAGCTATTTTCTTAGTTTGGGTGTGAACTCATTTCTTAATAGGAACCTTTTTGTTCTTTTAGCCAGGCTATCTTTGTTTATATGAACTTCGTAGATTGCAGATTCATAGCCTTGTTTGTAGTGAGACTCTCGGGAACTCTAATTGTAATTGCTATAACATGTACAACTATTTTCTTCACAGGTAAGAAAAATGTCTTCATTGTTATTCCACATCAAGTTTTTGGGTGTCTGGTCTTCCACCAACATTCATCTTTGACATGAGGCCCCAGCAATTTCTTCAGAAAGGTGATCTAATCTATTGTTGATTTATGAATTCTCTGATTTACAGGTATTAAGATTTTTCTATAAAATTGGGGTTTTCTAATTCGGGGACCTTGTTGATTTGTTTTCCCATTGAGGTTTTCTTTCCATATTCTAAGTCTATCCATTAGTATTTCTATAATTTAGCTAAACTATATATGTCTTCTTTATGTCAGGTGAGTTCTTCCTAATCGTAGCTCTCTTCTCATTCCTTATCCTAGATCTTTTAATTTAATGTTTGCTTTCTACTATTTGCATTACTCTTGTCTTATTCTAAGGGTTAGAGGTTTCTTTCTCTTAAATGATGATTTTGATTATCAAAATACTGTCAAAAAATTTAAGTGTAGGGTTAAATGTCCAATAGGTTTGATATCATAAATTGCATTGTAAATATTATTAAACCTAATAATTAATCTGAAGCAGATTCATGCAGTTTACTAACAATATTCTCATATTAGAATGTATGTCCAGGAGAGGTTTTTTCTTTCTTTCAATCTCGTATATAATGAAATAGCTAAATCAACGTCGTGACAGAGTAAATATTTAAACCATTTTTATCTCCTCTAGTGTTTGTACAAATAATCTCAGGCACTTGTCAGTATCATCGATTTCATGTAACTCAAAAAATTATGTCATTCTATCATGTTGTTGAAGTAGTATCGTGATGCCATCAGATTGAATTTTTAATTTACGGAAATATTAGACACTTAATGTAAAGAACTGCTAAGCAGGCGAAAGAAATCTGGTACGCCATGGCTAAGATTTTAGCTAAACTAGGGCGTAAAGCGGTGGTACTTGAAGATGGACTAAAAACTTTAGGTTGAAGGAAGTTTGAGTATGAATGGTTTGTAGAATGACTGGATGATATTATGGAGGTGAATTAGTCTTTGAATGGAGTTGTATAGTTTCTAAAAGATGCTATAGTAGACAGGGGTAAGTGATTCACGGTGGCTAGTTCAGGCGATTGTTGAAATGAGCTTTATCTGTCATCTTTTGTAAAGAAGTTGAAGTTAAAGCATCAAGTTTGTCGAAAGTATCTAGAAACTTTGATCTAAATCAAGTTATTATGATCCTTCTTTTGATTAAGTAAATTAGATAAAATTGAAATTCTATTAGGTCGTAAATTTGAGTTTTCATATTGTGCAATAAAGAATTCTCAAATGATAAATCGCATTGATATCGTGTATACTTGATAACTCTATGGGAAGTGAATTTGTGATTATATTGTTATCATATTAAAATTTACTCTAAACACGATCAGTTTATACTTGTTCCTAAGTCTATTGGTATTAGATAGGGTTTGAGTCATTTTTGCTATTTTATAGGGTTGAAATACTGGATTCTGAAGTCATTTCATCACCAAATAAAGTTCATAAACTAGCATTTACTCTTTAGAAGTCTCATACCACGTTTTGAAAACCAGATTTTAAGTTTTTTTTTTTTTTTGAATAAGCACGGCAATTTTCTAAAATTGGGTGATTTATACTTGTTCACTCATGGTATTGAATGGATTTGAGTCATTTTTTATGTTTTATAGGGTCTAATCCCATAGGTTACAAATACATTTTATCACTAAAATAAAATTCATAAACCTTGCTTTACTCTGAAGTCATACCACGTTTTGAAAACCATACCAAGTCTTTTTAATTTTTTTGAATAAGGCACGAAACCACGTTTCGTAGCACGCTCGGTGTAAAAAGCTGCACTTTTGTGCTACTTTAGATGTCTCACTGTGCGAAAATCCCAAAATCACATGCAACCTCTGAAATCGAGATTCGAAAATTTTCGGTTTAGCTATCACATCCATAATTTTGGGTTAAATTTTCATGATTGGTAATCCACAGATCCTCCCTCACTTCGCCCTCCAAAAATATGAAATCATTAGTTACGTTAAGGGTCATTTATTATTTGGTGCACCAAATTTTGAAAAAAGTTTGTGGTTATCATCGATTTTTGTCTCATACAAAGCTTATTTACTTTATATCAATATAACAGAAGCTCATGATAAAAAGTGAGGCTTCCTTTTCGGTACTTAAGCAGCGAAATTCAATCAAAAGTTGAACTACAATTAATGTTGTATATCGTGATTTTAATGTACAATATTCAGTGAGTTGTTAATTCTTTGGCATTGACAGAGGTTTCCTATTACTTTAGCGAGGGCACCGAAACAAATTTTCAAGTGAGCCGGTTATAGCTCAACGAGGTGCAATACAGCGAGTTTCACTGCAGCAACAATTTTTGAAAATCACAAGTTTGGTGATTGTACGGAAAGAACTGAAGGTTTAGAAGCTCTTGAAGAGATAAATGCGATGAGAAGCAACGAAAGGTAGGGTCTTTGGAGGTTAAGAAAAACGAGAAGGGCACAGTACGGATTACCAAAGAGTTGGTATACCTGGGTCGAGGGGGTCAGGCAAGGATTTGGTTTCTCAGTTATCGATTTCTAACGAAGTTATATCGGCGGTCCTCGGTCCAAAGGGAAGATAGATGGTTCAAGGGTGGGTTTGAAGCCTTGACAAAATCTTTTGAGCAGAGTTTGTGGATGCGGTTACCAAAACAAAAAACTGTATGAAAGTTATGTCGAGATTGCACTGATCTACTCTATAACTCAAAAAGTACTTTTTGTAAAGAGATGCTAAGGTGTACATACTTTAACTCTTATTGCATTTACGAGAATAATATCTCTAGACTTACCTTTCTTTCTAACGAAAGTGTGTGATGGGGATAAATACGGATGAAAAATACGACATATGAACCTCATTCTTTGTCATGGTACAATCAGTTAATAGTTTTGCTGTGAGCTTGAAGTGGGCAAAGTGTGCATTTCTCTTTTTGAGTGGAATAGGGGTTGAAGGAATAGGTGCTAGCCCTCGAGTCAAAAACATCTCACCAAAGAACTACGGAGCCTATGAAAAAACAAATCAGGAGGTTTATCAAAATTCAGCCAAAACATGTACAAGGCAATGATAAGCAACTCAATGAAAAATCCAAAGGACTCCTCAATGCGAAAGAACTCATGTCAAAGAACAGGTGAGAGAACAATTGAACGTATTAAAATAGCTGGAAGAAGTTGACCAAGGTCAAAGAATCGAAGGAGAAAATGGTCGCAGATGTGAAAACTTGGAATTAAGAGGGTATTGAATGATATATTACAAGCTATATTGACACAGAAGGTCTCCCACAGTTCGACGATTCATCAAGCGTGAACGGACGCTGGCAAATCAAAGGTGAAAAACATCCAAAAATTTGGATTTCGAGGGTCGAAGTTCCGGAAGTTTGTGTTTGACCTATAAAACTTTAACTAGAAAGGTCTAAGAAATTAGCAATGGGATGGATATAGACCAAATGGAGGTGAAGATGCAAATTGCAGAAGAACCCATAAATATGTGTCTCCAGTGGCAGAAGAAGCAATACAATTTTTTAATATGGAGAAAAAGAGTAACGAGGAGTTGAAAATAAAGTATAATTTGCAAACATTTAAATTGATAGTGAAAATTGAAAGAAAAGGCGAGAATACTTTCTTCGAAAAATGGTGAGAGGTTGAAAGGTACGCAAGACTCGAAAGGTTCCAACGACAGGTCAATGCGGTCGGGGATTAATTCCTATGGATATGTTGCGTGGGAAAGAGTTCCATGAAAGGATGAATTAATATGGTAAAACTACTAATAGAAGGCCCAAGGGCGGTTGAAGATCATGAAATACGGTGGCAAGCACGAAGATCCTTGACAAAAATGAGTGTAAACGATGGTGACATCTCTGCTTTGCTTTTTGGGAGTTTGTGTGGAAAGATTTCATTTTAACGATGAGTTAGATTTGTGGGTTATGAAACTTATACACTGTCAGGATGAAGTGGTTTGGCTTCATTTGGAAAAACTGAAAATATAGGCACGGCGGTTTAGCGCACCGCTACGAAAATGCGAGTGTCTGCAATGATTTCGCGCCTGCGCCGGCTTCTTTCTCGGATACGATTGAAAAAAAATTTTACAAGGTTCAAAAGATGAAAAAAACATTTTTAAACAACGATGTTGAAATATATAAAGAATCACAAGTAGAATCAGGTGGCCCCAGAAAAATAGAAAAAGTTCAGGCGGGTCCTAAAGAAAGTGAGGGTCCGCTACGGCATAACGGAAGCAATGATTACATTGTTCTGTTGTGACAATATTATGATTTGTATATTTTAAATGTTTGGCGAGAATAACGGAAGAGGGTGGTACGTAATTTTAATAAGGACACACATATTTTTTACTTTAATTGGTGGTGAGCGATTTGAAGAAACATAAATGAACGCTATCGCTATTTGAGGGCATGTTCTATCTTTCGGGGGGGGCGGATGAAGGCAATCAATACGGTCTAACAGCAAGAGATAGACATCATGAATATAAGTTTCGGAGGAAACAACTTTCCAGATAGAAAATTTAATGTTTGAATAATTTTAAGTTATATTAAATAATTTAATCCTAGTTGTGTATTAGGGACTATAAAACGGTGATTATTTTAGGATGTATTAAAAAGTTTGTTTTAACGATTGATAGGTGTCAATACTTAATTAAATTCCTATGCAGTGGAAAAATCCAAGATATAATAGTGACTCTATAAAAGGACATTGAATTTTCGAGTTTAGGAAATTTTCCTTCTTAATGTCTTTGTTCTTGGCAGAAAATGTGTTTTATATTAATATAGAATGTTAGTTCCATCCCTTAGGATTGAGGGTTATTTAAATGTTTGATGTTCTCATGGTTCTAATAACAAATTAACATACAAATAGCATGGTTTATGTACATAAGCAAGGTTACACAGAAAGTTACTCTGCTTATTATATATGTTTTCATAAGGCATGTTTATTTTACATCTCCTATTAAAACTTGGGCTTATCTAAACCACAAATGTTCTAACTATGTGAAGAAATGTAAATGTCATGTTTTTTGAAAACACACGTAACTATAAACCAATAGATGTTTTTAGTTAGCAGGTACAACCAGTGTCCATTTTTATCTGTTATACTAAGTTCCATCTAGTATGCTTTTAATCATATAAATGTAGAAACCTGGGGATGGAAGTAAGCCTCAACTAAGGAGTCTAGTTGAAATAATTCCTAAGTCTTGCGGTGGCTGACCCACAGTTAAATTTTAGGAAATGTCTGGGTGTTTTCCTCTGTTTCTATAATTCTCTATTTTTTAGGTTTTGTCTTTGGATGTGAAGAATAGTAGCGGTACATGTATGGATCAGATGAGCCATATTTCAACTCTTTCTTTTAGAAGCCATAATTTTAACTTACTATGATAATTTGAGCTAACCTTTTAAAACCTTAATGCACAAAAACGAGAAATTTTTTTCTTTTTTAGATTTGTTCAACTAGGGAGTGATTTTGTCTGACATGGTCCCCAATATTTGTCAATACGAAATTTGAGATTGTTTTTAGCGTTTAAAAAGAAAAATCAGAGGTAACTTTAAACCTACTTTGGAGCTTAGTATCTAGCCTTCCTAGCCTTAATGGAGGCTCTCTATATGATTTAACTTTGATTTAATCAATGAATTAACTGGGCTAGTTATATGTGGTTGGTTTTTGATTGATTAGAACAGAATTAGTTTAAGATGAATATGTAATTTTCCATTTTCCATTGGGCTATCGAGTCAATATGATTTGAAACAAAAGTGAATCAAATTATAAGGAGGAGAGTCATTGGGGCAAGATGGGTAGAATATGGAGTCTAATTTGAATGTTGATGATTTTCAATTGGGATCAAGGATCAATTGAAATTTTAATAGCGAGATAATAGAAAGGTGAAAGGGGTAAATCGGATCGGAGGGAAATTAAGAAATTCTCTATTTGGATAGAAGAAAAACATAAATATAATGAATTCATAGAAGTGTAATTTTTAAGCAAATTAAATATTCATATAACGGTCGATTTAGAAATAAATCTAAGTTTATGGAATACTTAGAAAGACATCATGAACAATTGAAGAATTTATACTTCTTTGATATAATAATACATGAATCCTCTAATGAAGTTCTTTACTGCTTGGCAAAGTGTTGACGGAAATTATTAAATTATTTTGGAAAAAAGATCGAATCATCTTGAAATATTAGAAAATCACATGATCAACCTTTATACTTAAGAGTAAAAGTATTTATACAACATATTACAAAATATCTGTCTATTGTTACGGTTTATTCTGAGAAATAAAATATCTTTTATAAATAAAATAGTGACACCTTTCAGTATTCCACGTATGACTGATTCTTTTAGCACATTTATTTATCATCCATTCTTTCATCATTTGTTATTTCTTTTATAATAAATCACACCACTTCTCCCAGAACTTTTCTTCTGTGCGGGATTTTTGATTTTCATCATCATGGTAAATCATACCTACGAATATTGTGTGCATTATTTTAAAAATATGATTTTAATGTGTTGGAGGTAAAATAAGTTTTTAAGTTTGAAGGGCACCTTGCCTATGGTGTGCACCCTTTGTTAAGGAATATGCTGGTCACTGTTCTGTTCTTCCCTCTAACTTCTTGACATAATCCTCATATCTTTTGAGCTTGTCATTTTATTACTAGAGGACTAAGCGGGTTGCCCTGTCTCAGCCCTTAAATTTACTAAAAATAACATTATTTCTTGAAGTTTCATGGTTTTACATCTCTCTTTAAGATGTAGCATTATATTGCTTTTTGAAATCACTTTCTTCACTTCAGGATAGTCTAAATTTCTTTCATTCTGAATCTTCTAATTTATATTTTAAATTCGAAGTTGATTATTTATGAAAACTTCCTGTTCCCTACAAGTTGGTTTTAAGCTTTCTTGAATTTTACTGACTTCACATTTGATATTAACTCAAATATAATCTCTATGTGAGAGAATGAAATATCATTATTTGAGTTAATGATAGCCTTTATTGTTTTCTTGGGCCTGAGTTTTTGTTAATGATAAATCTTTCTCTGTTGGTGGATTCTATCCTTGAGTCTATTGACTTTGCTGCTTGAGCTGACATAATGCTTTTATTAATTTCATGCTGTTCTAAGCTCACTATTCACAGTTTTATTAATGAGTGATGTGAATGAACATATTCAATTTCTTTGATTAATTTTCTGGCCTCGTGGGATGGATGTTAGTGACTGCACCCACAATCTTTGGTATTTGATGTAGATATGAGATGTGATAATATTATGACACCATCACTTCTGTGCTTATTTTCTGTATAAGCTTATCATGTATTATAACTTCTTTAGTTAGTGACTGATTGGTGGTTAGTTTCCATCATCATCTATTTGGTTGTCATCTCCAAAACTCCTTGGTTTTGGATGTATAATAGTTAGTAGTTTAACTATTTCTTCCAGAATAAATTTATGTATACATTTTCTTTTTGGGGTTCTGTTTTGGTGTTAATTAGTTTTCAACCAATTTCAGTATAACTCTAGTGACTTAATCACCTTTTATTTACTCTGGCAGAGGGGCTTTCTCTATCGCTTTATGTAATTTATATTTTAAGGGATGCAACTTCTTGACTGCAGGCTTACTTGTGTGAGACATGAATCTCACTATCTCTCCATGTGTGGGTCAATTTAGTGGTGGATACACGTCCTTGGTAGGAAATTCAGCTTGTTTTTATTCATAATCTTGTAAACTTTGGGGCACCTTTTATTAACTAGGAAGATATCATGCATTTTCTTTATAAAGGTAGCTTCTGACAACTCTAATGAAGGAGGTTGCTTCTGTGATAAACATATGTCTAACAACCATTTATGTTATTTTAATTTAATCTCTTTATATTTCTCAATATCCTTTTCCATTTCTAAACTAGCTTTAGTTTTCAAATCTTGCTATTTTTTTGTAGATGGAGTTTTACTGTATTTTAAAAATGTGTGTGATGTTTCTTATGTATGTGTTGTGGGTATCATCCCCGATAACAATCTTCATTTCAGTTGTCTGTCTTCTTTGTGAATATTAGGACAACTTTGTTTTCTTTATGCCTGGCTTGAATTTATTATCATGGTTGCAACAACAGTAAATCTATTACCTACAAAGACCTTTTAATTCTGTCTCTATGGTTTGAATTAAGAAGGATGGACACAGCATAAGGCACTTCTCTACCTGCATGTGTCTTTCCACCATGGCGTTTGAATGTTTCATAATCTCAAAGCACAGATTCTGGATAGAAAAGGGTGAGTTTAAAACTTTCAATTCTTAATTTCTTTTGTTAAACAATCATATAATGTTTAAACCATTTCTTTCTGGACTTTGTCCATGACATCTGCTTCTCCAAAGCATTTATATTCCTTAAATGTGGCCCTAGTTGGTTTTGTTTCGAAGGTTTTTTTCTTTTGAGCATATTTGAAGCACCTCGAAAATTCTTCAAAACATTGGGGAGATAACCATAAATTAGGGACGTTTCTGAGACTATCCTTTTCCGTTTGGTGTGGTAGCTCACTTGGTTGATGAATAATTTCTAATTTAATGAGTTGGTAATGGAGTTTAATTAGATGAAAGGAAGAATGCAGTGATAAATAGTAAATAAAACCTCTAATCAGGCTAAAGAAGCGATAAAACAATTTCTAAAACTAACAAGGTATCTCAAATGTGAATACAAGTTTAAATTGTTTCAATTAATCAATAATAGAAAATGTATTATAGCTTAATTTAGTGTATACGTTTTAAATAAAGATAACTTTCATTTGAAAATTAAACGAGTTATATTCACATATTTCATTCATCATTATATATCATTTGCATATGTTAACAAAAGATAAATATTTTACCTCGAGAAATGAGCATGTATAAAGAAATGTTGCGTAAACAAGTATACATAAACAATGTGTTCAAAGCAGAATACTTATAACTTGCTAAGAAAACTAAGGTGAATGAATGGGGAAATACCATATCCATCTTAGTACTGATACAATTAAAATTAAATCAACAGCAATGTAAAATAGACTCCAAGGATACATGATGAAATTATTAAAGGGAAATTTTCACAGAATCACTAGATGTGATCCTTTATAAAAATAAGAGTCAATAGATGCAAAATGTAATCTTCAAAGTCAAAATATTGATTAGGGACCTTTTTAAATGTTGAGGTTAGGCAAATTGCTACTAAAACAAAATAACTAAAACTATTCACACAATCTATCTAAATCAAAAAATCCAAACGAGAAATGTAGTCAACGAGGTGAACCGATTCATTGATTTTGTTTGAAATATTACTTATATGTATATTTTGAAGCATTTCAACTATTGAATAAGCTAAGCTTTAGTGCAACGCCTGTATATGTGGCATCGGAAGGTCGGGAATGATGCAATCGATAATTTGAAGAATTTTGTTGTTTTGCGACTATGAGGCAAATCGGTGATCCCTCGTATCCACACAAAATGTTCAACACGGTTAGTAATTTACTGATTTTATTGATTATTTCTTGTTTCCATCACTTAATCGGTTACCCACAAATGGCTTGTGAGGTACAATCGAAATCAAATTGATTGCATGCGAGCCTATTATTCACCCAGTCGTGTTGTTTTCATCATACTTTTTAGCTCTTTGGATGTAGCTCCTTCTGCTTTGATTAATCACATTCCCATTAAAAATAATTTCCTTATGTCTCTCCATAATCTGCCAGGAAGGTTTGCTTTTCTTCTAGATTTCGGGTGTCATAAAATAAATTCGAGAAATCTTTTCATCGGCTTCATCATATGTATTCAATTTTAAAATTTGTCCTTCATCTTTTAAAGAAGATGTAATTTCACCCTGTAAGTTAAACACGCAATAACAGACAAAATTCATTTAGTGTGAAGACAAATAAATTGTTTGTCTCAGGAGCTTCATTTTTTGAATTGATCAAATTAGGATAATTCTTAAACTTGTCTTAATTTGGATTGAAACATCTTCTCTTGCTCAATCTTTGAAGTTTTCTCATTTTGTAGAAAGAGCTTGTAATTTTGCTATCTCTTGGTTAGGCTGTTATTTGCTTTTCTAAAGTACGTTGATCGATCTTTTTCTTTTAACGTGATTACTCTTCTGTGCTGGGTTGGACTCCATCATAATTGTTGTTCTTGAATAATTTTAAGTTCTCTGTGCCTGTTCTTTAACCATGGCTATTTACACATCTTTTTGTTTCCATTAATTTTGTAACTTCGAGGCCTTGTCTATAAAATGCTTATGTTTATGTATTTTCTTTATTAGGATATTGGTGAGATCCTGGATGGATTCTCAGCATTTTAATAAACAATATTCATAAACTCCATATTGATGTAAGTACATCATTCAGTTCTTCTCCTTTTCTTTGTTTTCTTACCAGTAGCCTATGCTTCCAGGACTATAAAATACATCCAGAGGAGGGATTTCTTCTATCTTCAACATAATTTCACTTGTAGGGTTTTCATGAATAACCACCTTTTGTAATGTTGAACATTAACTTGAGAATTGTTGTCCTATTTGTTGGGAAAATTGTTCATATTGGCTCGGCAAATGAGGAGAAACTATGTTAGTAGATTCAACCTTTTCTTCCTCTCTTCAAGTTGAAATTTGGATTATTGTTTATATATCCTTTTGGTGCCTATCGATGACCTTACTATTTGTGCCCCTCCATTTTAAGTGTAAGTGGCATTGGTAGTACATGTGCTTTCTTTTCTTGTGCGAAGGCCTAACATATGTATATCAAGTTTATGTTGTTTCTTTATTTTTAGTATCCTTTATTACTAATATCTTCCTTTTGTAAAACGGGGATTAGTTTTGTTACTTCTTTCTGATGCTGTATGATTTCTTTTGGCAGGTGCTTTGTTAGTGTTTGCTAGATGTATTCTCTGTTTTCTGTTGTGATTCATTCTCTTGTACTTAGGAACTCTCAATAATCTAGATGAACTTTTGAGTAACCTAAGCCTGACATTAAAAACTTAACCATTTCTTTGGCTGGAAATTGGACTTAGCCAAATAAAAAACTTAGGACAATTTATCTACAAAAACAAATAAATCATCAAACGCTATCTAGTTCATATTCGTTGAGAGCAATTGAAACGAGTAGTAAAATCAAATGCCACTTTCCTTGGATCATATTGCCTCCTGAAGGATTGTTGAAAGCTTGAGATTGGTGACTCTTAACTGGCCCGCCGACGTAAACACGGAATTATTAGAAATGATCTCCACATTAAAAGGAAAAATGGGCCTGCAACTATTCTTTTTCAAAAGTCTGACTGTGCCTTCTACCTATCGGGTGATACGAAATTTCCGTGCTAATAGTTTTCTAGAACATACAAAATATGTGGTTCTACAATACTTCCAAAAACTACGATATATGAACTTTTTCATCTTTGAAAGAATCTCAATTGAGGACAAATCAACTGGCTTTCTCGACCTAGGAGAATACGACCAAAAATAGTTTGATAAATCGGGATAAAGGCATGACAAACTCACTGTATATGTTTAAGTAACATACATAAGAACTTTGATATATGAATAGGAAACCCAGGATCTTTAGGGTGCATTTCCATCCTAATATGAGGTCGAGAATTGAAACAAGGCATCTGGATATAAGCACAAAAATAAAAAGGAGTGGTATTTCATTCTTGTCTTTCCTATAATGTGGAAAGAATGACCAGGTCATTATCTTGGAACTAACAGCGAGTGTGCTTTCATTTGGCAAAGGCTTGCTAGGCGAGTTATCATTTCCCAAACAATATACATCATTATTTTCTTGACATATATATTAGTAGGAGAGCAAAGACTCACATACCTAATGCCTCGTGTCTATTCTTTGGAACCTTTCTCACCATTATTTAATTGGTTTAGTGATTTTCTCGGTTGCGTAAATTCTATTGATAGAGTCTTTGTGATAGATTTACGGCAAATTACTGTGGAAGATGGTACATTGCTTTAATGTCCTGCGGTTTGGTGACTCGATGTTTGCTCCAGTGAAAAGGATTACTGTTTTGGGTGTGCATTATCAATTACCCACCGAATAACATCATAATATGGAAAAATGTTTGTCATTTTACTGATTTAATTAAAAAATGAGTTTGCTAATACACCAGAGGAGTCTCGAATCGAAAGTACAAATAACTATCGGGGAACTAGCTGGCTTCAACAAATTTAGGGTTTTCACTTTTCAAGCAAAGTTATATACATTTCATGTCATCACAAGTCCTGTGCGAGGGCTGCATGACTTAAGCTTTCTTGCATTTCTCTTTAAGCGGCATAGTAATAAGGTTTTACGGCGATGAAAACTTTTAGGATTTTCTAGATCTTTTTCAACATTTCAGGTATGGGGCAGTAAACACGTTCTGTGAATAGTGAAAGAAATTGGACATTCTATTGTTGTACCTGTAAATAAAAACTTTCGGCCCGAGGGTGAAAACGCAATAATGAAAACGGTATAAAAAAGTTTATTCATTGGTACTTTGTATCTAAAATGGTTAAAACTTTAAGTACCTCTAAAGTCACACTCATGGGCAAAACAAATAAATTGTTATTATTTGTTTGATTTTTTTCAATTAATGGTAAATGTACAATAGGAAGATGGCATATTTTGAAATAAGTGTAAAAATATTACCTTTTAAATCATGGGATGCGATGAATAAATAATATATGAATATTATTAAAGATGTTCGCATCACGAATCTTCAAGGTAAATGAAATAACATAATATGATTTATGTCTAATTCCGATTGCTTGAAAGGTCATCGGGATTTTCAAATGGAATGAATAGTTACGGGAACATCCGATAATACGATTACGAGGTATTTCGCATGTCGAGTCTTTCAATCAAATGAATGTAACGTTTAAATTCAAATGCGATTGGTGAATCACATTGCATCGAAGTATGCAAAACAAATATAACATAAAGCTTATACATTTAGATTTAAGTTGAGTTCCTTTCATAGGAGTTTTAAAATGAACATGATATCTTAAAGACACTCTCTGGAATTTTATTTAAATTTTGTTTACATCAAATATTGTTAAATATAAAAAACTTATAAATATTTGATAGTAAAGCTTTGTATCTCATCGGATTGGAAGGTTTTAAGTTGTATTTGTTTTATAAACACTTGTAAATAAAAATATTTCAATATGTCCTTTATCAATGAACCTCTTATTCCTAATAAAAAATGATTGGATTATTTCTAAATCTTTATTTTCTGTATAGAAAAAGAAAGATAAAGAGGTTACTGTTCTAAATGAAATTTATTCTAAAAATTTAGAAAATGAGAGGGTTGTTATACGGTACAACGAACAAAGGAAATTTATCTCATCAAAATTCAAGATGCTGATGTATAAAGAAAATATTCTCACGGGAGGATTTGGGAGGCATGAGGTTAATTGACTTCCATACATACTACTCTTTATTGATTACGATATAAATATGGTGATCTCCTGTCTTGCTATGATAGAAAAATGTAGAACTTTTCTGATTTCATCACTTATTCTTGGGCTGAATGTTGTTCTTGAGCATAATATTACTGTATATACAAAAGAATCAATAAATGGCTGGAAATAAATTCTTGGAGATCAACTACATTAGAGGATCTTCAAAAGATTAGGTTAAGGATTACCCTCGTGTCCGATTTTGTAGGTTGGCTAAACCTTTCGACATGAAAAGAAATATATGAACAAATGGAATAGCTATATGGAGTATTTTGATCATTCTTCACGAGTTTGATCGAGTTGATCTTTTGACATGGCCGAAGATTGGGAAATTTGAAAAGTATACGGGAAGTTGGCTCGACAAAATATAGAGAGGCAAGAAGTTAGTTCATCTCTACATGCTCATAAGTAAAATATCATAGAATACAAGACACTGTGGTCACAATTGTTTTTGTTCTTTCACGAGAACATGGTAGTGGTGGGTTGTTTAAGAATTTGAGCTGATTCGAGAGAGAGAGAGAGAGAGAGAAAATATGAAATATTTCGAGACCTTTTAAGGGAAATATCGCTTTAGGTAAAAGCTTAGTGAGGTCTTAATGGAAGGCACTCCTACGCGTTTGTGATAGGTGCAGACATTTGATTAATGGATTTGACGGTGATATTAATTGGAATTTTATGAGTCGGGGGGTGACTATAGCTCTTTCATTTGGAAAATAGATGACTTGTAAAACTACTGACATTTAACGGTTTATGGAAATATGTTTTGAAGGTAGAGTTGCAAAAATGAATATCATTTGCTGATCAACAATTTTCATGGCTCCGGTAATACAGGCTCAAAATATTGCTATGGTCACGGCGTCAAATTATTTTAAAGTCATATGTTTGAAAGGTGAGTGGGCATCTAACGGTGTTGTGGGGTTTTACAATTTCTTGGGAAACCATCAATTTGATTCAATTTATTAATTAATTAGCTTGACGGTGTTGATGGCGGAGTATTAAATTACAAAGTCTCCAGAAATTTGGTTATATAAGGGGTCCGATTGTGGGGCTAAATGCGGTTATTTTTATTATTTTTAAATAAAATTTGCAGAAAATAAGCGAATGTGGGGCTTATTATTTTTGAAAAGTTAGGTATTATTTACTGCACAATGTGGGGTGGTTGGTTTTGGGATGAAATTAAATGCAAAATATGGTGACTGAAGGTAGTGGGTAAAACACACCATTTAACACCTTGGTTTTAAATATCAGTTGAAATTCAAAATGATTATTGGACATTGTGAATCCTGTTGGCGATAATCAAAATGGTGGCGGTTTGTGTTTTCGAGGTGAAGTCCGAAAAATGGTTATGCGGAAGGTTTAAATCTGGCGGTCGCGTGATATATTAGTGGCGGTTTAAATACAGTGGGCCCACGATTAAAATTTTTATGCTTTAAACTTTTGAAAAGTGAGTTTTTCTTTTTGTAAGGCATAAGTTTTAGTCAGGGAGAGGGGTTTTTAAGGGAAAAAGGCTTTTTGGAAAAGGGAAGGGATTTTCAAGGGAAAAGGGTTTTAGGAGAAAAGGGAAGGGGTTAGAAAAGTGTTTTCCAAGGGGAAAGGGATTTTACATGAGGAAGGGTTTGAATGAGGGAAAATGAAGAGGAAGGAAATTTAGTAAAGGGAAAGGGAATTTCAAAGGGAAAGGTTTAGAAAGATATTTTGATAAGGGATAAACAAATGATGCTTATATAACTTTTGAAAAGTATTCTACCCTTTTTATTTATCCTACTTGTTCTCTTTCCACTGTTAGGTGGTTGTTGAGATTTCTCACCCTTTTATTTTCTTTTGATAAGAAAACTAACTAATTTCTAACATTATATCTTCCAATGGCTTAGATTAAACTTATAAGCTCATTTTATTCTCTACCTAACTATTGATATCTTAGGAATTAAATGGTTTGATTGCGATATTTATTCTTAACATATGAGAACATCAAGTTAAAGGCATGGATGATCAGATTATGAATTGCAGTCACCATGAATTGTGGCATTTTAGTGTTGCAAATAATTTATTGCAAAAAAGTAAAATAAAATAAGTGGTAGCATTTTGAATATGTGCAACACCTTGAGGACTGTTTTTATTTTTTTTCTTTTTATGGGGTTCTGTATTTTATGTCTTTTTGATCTTTCATGTCCTTTTGGTCCTTTGATTATTGTTTTAGGACATACCCTCTTTTCATTTTTTAATATGGAAAAAATTTGCAAGTGAAAAGGTATGTACAATATTAAAAGACTTAAGGCCAGTCAGGTAGGTCACCTATTGTTAGGACCTAATAGTGGCTCCACTTGGGGCATCACTGTGAGATGTCAGAAAATTCTAAATCATTTGATGGCCTTGGAACTTTGGCTGCTTTGCTTTGGTGCTATAAGTCTCCTTATTGAAACATATGATGTTATATCTTTTAAAGCTTAGTTCATAGGAAATTTAATTTTAGAGATAATAATCCACTCCAATCCTAAACTTTGCTATGGTCTTTAGAGTGGGTAAAATGAAAAAATAGACTATTTGAGTTAATCAGTGAAAAATAGTGCTTAAGCATTTGACCATTGAATTTTCCACAATGAGTATTGTCTCATTAACTCTTTAAAGAAAAAGGCATTTTGCCTCACCTTAACCATAAATAATGCTGGGCCCTTCCATAAATTAATTCCATATTTTCCTTTTTCTTCCTGCAGAATCCCATTTTAGTACTTGATCACCTATAAAGAAATCACTCACGTTTGCCTGTATAAAAGAATATTTGTGATTTTGTCTTGAATTACTTGGGAATTGATATAAACTTCTTCCTAGTTTATTTATAAATGATTACTTGGTTTTATCCTTTGGATGTCATTTGGATTCTTGCAACTCTCAGATGTTACAAATGCAGCATCCCTAATAGAATGGAAAAACAGCATCATCCCATATGATTGATAGAGATGGCAAATATATTTCTTAGTAGTTGAGTACACATGCACTTACATAGGACACATTCACCAACCTTTTATTCAAGTTTTCTTGTCTTCTAATAGCTTCTTGATGATGTTGACTAGGATTTGTTTGAATGTTCTGTTCCATTGTGAGGGTAATAGAGCGGTGGAATGGCCTAGGGGTGATATGGTAACGGTTGCAAAAATATATCATTTTATTTGATTTTAAAGAACATCATTATCGGTGATGAAGCACGTAGGCATCCGTCTAAAAAGGATGTTGTTCTTAAGAAATTAAATAATGACGAGTCTGGCTTATCTTGAAGGGATGCCTTCCCTCCATGACAAAGTAGTGAGTAGGTACAATATCCATTTATGTTAGGTAAAGGGTGGGTGAATTTCACCAATGAAGTCTAAACCCCATTTTGAAATGGAATTTCTGAGATAGGTTTAAGGGGTAATGGTAAAGGTTTTATTCCTTCAAATATTTGGTGGCAATAAGAGGTCACATACTTTAGAAAAACTTCAAAAGGAGTGGGCAGTAAAAACCTTCCCTCAGAACATGTGATTTGTTTTCTAACGTATAGGTGTCCTCCACAATATCCCAAAATTCTTGCATGACTTTGTCAGCTTCATACTTTAATAAACGATTTAACGAGGATGCACTGTAGTCTTTCCAAATAAAGCATTATAAGATAAATATTTCATTTTATATATTTTCATTTTAAGAATACTTTTGGTTCTAGATAAGCCGGGAGCTTGTAGCAAAGTTAATAAAAAAAAAATATGAGTCACACTTTCTGCAGGTGGAATCTATAAAATCTTCATTGGTTGTGATGCATAAATATCTCTTACGATCATCTGGCAAAATGAAATTTAACAAAACGTGATCAAATTCAACCATGATTTGTCCAAACTAGCCTTTGATTAATTTGTAGGCTTGATTTTGTCATATTCTAACGTATTGTGGCAATCCATTTACTATTTTTCCATCGAGCCCATTCTAAATTCGAATTTCTTCCTGGCCCAGGTTTGGCACGCCATATTATGGTATAATGTATGTAAAATATTTTATGGCTTTCACTAAGCAAACTTGTTTTAATGATATTATAACACATGATGTATTTGTCAGGTTTCTTGAAAGCAATATGGAACATTTCATGGCCCTCATTCTTTTTAAACAAAGGCTGCTTTGCAATGGTGTGCTCTCAGTGAATGAAAACATTATGAAAATCTCTGTTAAATTAGGACTTATGGATAGGTGTTTATTAAGGGCTTATTTGATTCCTTCAAAGACTACTTAGCCTTTATCATTTAAGTAATGAACCCTTTTTTAACATATTGTACGTCTCTAATTAATTTTGCTAAGTTAGGGATGAATCCCCACTAAGAAAATTTATTTTTCTATAAATTCTTGTAATTCTCTAATGTTCCACAGTTGATATTGAGGCTGATTCTAATTCTAATGGATCAATTCTAATGCCTCTTGCAGAAATAGTGTATCGAGAAATTTTCCTTCTTTTTAATCGAAGAGTGACTTTTTTTCTGGCGAGATTTAGAGATATGCCAAACTTTCTCCATTTTATGAATACTATTGTCGAGATGATACGGAATCATTAAATGCCGACTTGGAAAACAACATGATGTCATCTGGGTAGAGCTGAAGATTCTTTGCAAGGAGGCTATGTGTGGCTCTTCACAGAATGTTGCTCAACATTCTGTCCCGGAGGTCAAGGAACTCCAAGTACGTGAAGGGATTACAAAGGAGTAGTGAATGCGGTCTTAGCTTGATCTTGAGTTGGACTGGGATTTGGTTTATCTGAAAGGAAGAGCTAATCGATATTGAAATTTTACAGATATTACCCTGCGGAAGGTGGTCATTTTGGGGATGATAGTTATGTGGAACGATGCTTTTATTAAAGTTTAGAAATCAACATGATACGATTTCTCAGGAGTTCAGTGGGGCCAATTTAGAATACTCCCAGTGGATACTATGATTTGAGAATCGTACATCCTTGCACTTCTTTCTCTATTAATGGCAGCAGGGCAATTAGTTAACTCCTTGGAATTTTGTTGAAGACTTCTTATTTTAATTGGTATCTTATCCTTTTGGATAATCTTTGTGGCTATATCCTGGAGCTTGAGGTCATTGTAATTCAGTTAAATATGTAAATTCTTTAAACAAGCTAATATACATAGTTTGTTGTAGGTAATGCCTTAGATGTCTCAGCATTAGCTTAGGATTTTTATTTTTTCCTATGTTTCATATTTCTATATGTTGCGTATGGGGATCCATTTTAGGTTTTCCTTTAGCTACATCATTGGAATCAGGAGGTCTTCTAGTGCGGCTAATAATAGGCAAAATGTTGTTTTGGAAGTTTAATATTTTGATTCATCATTGATTAATTACCTCTGACACTCTCTTTCATTTCCTAATTGTTCTATTTCTAATTTAGTAGTTGAATTGGTTCTGTCTGATTGTCATTTACTATTTAATTATTGTGTATAATCTAATGTCAGTTAGTGTCTATATTAAAGTTTTAAATTCTCTTATTTTAGAATTCATGAAATCAAAAGTTGTGAATCTTGTGAAAAGATTTGCTAATACTTTAAATTATCGGGTATGGATAGCTATGCTCTGCCCACTCAATACATTATCTGATGATTTGGTTGAAAAGTAACCTTCATGTGTTGTAAAAAGTGGCTTAAGCTATGTGTTTTCATGTTCTGCTTTCTTGGAATGACATAAGTGGGTCTCAAGGAAATATCCTTAGTAACTCCCGGGTTGGTTCTATATATGCTAAGTCTGGAGTTAGCTAACAAAGTGCTCTAACATTGTTTTATAATGAGTTAGAGTCTCCATGATGAAACTCTTTTACCCAGCTCCATATTTTCTGCCAAGGTGAAGGCCCAACACTAATCATATTATTACTTACATTTAATGCATTGCAGAATTTAATGTGCAAAGCATCTCCTACCACAGACAGTAGTTTTATAAATTGTAAATTGTGTACTCTAGCTCTTTCTCCTAATATGCTATGTACAGCCTTCAAAATCCACGTACCTGAAATATTCATGTGTTTATATTTTCATATTGCGGTTCGGAAATTAATGGTGATTTTTTAGTATTGACTTCTTCCTCTGTTCTTCTTCACCATAGTTATGATTTTATCTTTGTCATTTGTTTAGTTTGTGGTGGTGAGTCAAATGATAATGCATGGAATAGGTGGGGGAAATTTTATTATTGTTACACAGACTACTTACCATGTATTTCATCAGTTTCTATATAGCTTCCACTTTCTAACAATAACCTTACTAGAAAATTACTTAAATAGGCATGTCTAATTGAGAAGTGATCCCCTATAATTTTGCTCCCCACAAGCGAGATAATATATATATTTGAAGGAGAGATATCAGCAACTTTTCTGTATAATCATGTGATACTCTTTTACTGAGCTGGACCTCAGCAGGAGACTACACAGGTCTTTGATCGAAGGAGGTGAGCATTTGGCTTGACTAGAATCAAGGAGAAAAAGGTGTGTAGGGTCACAGCGTGGTGTCTAAGTTTAATTTTCCATGGTTGCTTTAGGCATTAAGTTGGGACACTCCATGAACCCAACATATAATTATGTGATTTTATGGATGAATGTTAAGCTAATATAATGGAGAGGAGACACCCCTTGTTGATATTTTCCATCTCGCCCGGGATGGGCGACAACTCCAGAAGTTGATCATCATTGGGGTCGACAACATCTTCACCTTCAAATATGATTAATGCTTCAATAATTTGCATGTACGCTTGTAGGTCATTTTTTTTTACGGTCATTAGGAACTCGTATTTTTTAATTTTTACCTATCTCAATTTGATATTGAATGGCATTTGAGTTTTCTAATTTAATTATTTCATTTTTTGCCGATTGTGGTTGTGCGTTTTATCTTCTGTATATGTGTGGTCGGTTGTATCCCAATTGTTTTTGCCAACTTCCTTGTGCGAAATGGTTTTAAGGTAAGTTAGTCAAGTCTGATCTTGCAGGGTGGAAGATTTAGTTGCTCAAGGGAAGAGGTATGAAATATTGGTCACGAAATGCTATTGTTTGTAAATTTGGATGGATTGATTTATTAATAGGAGACACTGCTATGTTCTTTTTTTGCTTCTAAGCCTATTGTTTATGGAATTATTAGAATAGAAATTCTGTAGCCTTGTTTGTAGTCCAGAATACTCACGGATATTGTTATAATTACTGCCAACTTTCTTTTAACTACTATTGTTGTATATTCTGGAAGTGAAAAATGGGCGTATTGTTGTTTGGCCTAGGATCAGAGGTTTATAAGATTATCTGGTCTTCTTCATCTTTGTTAGCAAATTTCAGCATAATTTTCTTGGAAGGTGGGCCAAACGTCATGATGGGTACCAAATTCTTGGTTTACCATTCTAATATCAACACAAGTTGGGTTCTGGTGGGATACATTGTAGGTTTCTCAATTTGAGTTCTCTTCATAATACTCTAGTCTATCAATTGTTGTTTCCTTTTATTTCATTCTCATACTAGCATAAGTGGAGGTTTCTATTTTTGATGCATCTATCTCATTTCTTCCTCTAAATCAACGAAAATAAGTAGGTAAATTATAAAAAATCTTTACTTTTCTCTTCTAGTTTAGGGGTTACGTATCTGAAGATGATGGATATGGTATCAAGACCATATGATTTTAATTAGGTTTAATTACGATGATTTGATAATAACTTAGTTGTAGTCGTAATGACTGTCGTTAATCCTGACGGAGGATTCATTAGGATCTATTATTTCTATGGAACAGTATGGAAGATTTTCTTTCTTTAATCTACTATAAAGATGGGTGGAAAATAAATCATGATACTTATTTGATAAAGTTTTAGTTATTTTTAACATCTCATTGATTTTGCAGAAAACAATCTCATTGCAGCACCATTTCGTCGTTTCATGCAATAAAGATGTAAAAATGATTTCTATCTACCTTTGTTGTGCTAACTTTGGTGCCATCGACTAAATTTTTTACTTTGGTAATCTTGACCTTATTAAAGAGGGCTTGTGAGCGAGGAAAAATTGCAGCTGCGTTTGGTTAGCTACGACCTGGAGGTAGCTGACAATAGTCTTTGAAAGATGGAATTAAAACTGCGGATGGATGCAGGAAGTTTCAGTATGAATGGTTTTAGGACAATTGAAACGGAATCTCTTGTTGGTGTTCATGGTCATTTATATTCCCAGTTCTAAAGATATAATTTGAACGGGAATGTAGCAATCAGGCAGCTATTAAACTGATTGTTAGAAAATAGGTTTTATCTATGTCTTCTCAAGATTAGAGTTAAAGCATCAGGGTGAAAATGTCTAAATACAGTCTGATAAATTTTATAATATCAACGATTCACTTTCAAAATTAGATATTATTAAAGTCTATATACAAATTAATTTGGTTTTATGAACGTAAGTATCATCATGCTCAAATGATAAATCAAATTGAATGTCTCTCTATGATCTCTATAGGAAGTAATTTTCTTTGATTAACTCTATCATTTCCTGAACTCTCTACTTTGGGTTTTCTTAAAGTATATCGGAATCATAAAAGAATAAATAGTACGGTTGTGGATAGGCTACTATAATAAGTTCTTTTAGGCATAATTTTAACTTATTAATGATAATTTCTAACAACCTTTTAAACCTTATTATACAAAAATAGAGAAATTTTTCTTTTAAAATTTATTTAATAAGTATTCTAAAAATTTGCTTAATATATTATCATAAAATTTACAAAGGTTATTTTAGCATTTCAAAAAAAGAAAGATGGGAGGAGTATTGAAAAACCTACTTTGGAGGAAACACAGTCTAGCCTTCCTAAACTCAGTCGGGTTCTCATGCTACAGTTTCGCTTTATTTTTAATCAGCTGTGGATATTAAGCTGTATTTATGTGTGCTTGGTTGAGTTTAGTTTGATTGGTTTCTGGGGTTGGTGGAATTAATTATTGGTGGACGAGGTGCTTTTCACATTTTCCATTAGGCTACAGATTCATCGGTGTTGGCAGCAAGCCAGAATCAGGTATAAGGAAAAGTGTTACGAGGGAAGGGCAGGTGAGGAATGTATGGAGATCTCGAGATGAATGATGAAGTGATTTTTCAGTGGGGATAAATGAAATTAATAATTCTATTGTAAAACAAATAATGAAGAGAGAGGTGGCGAAATTAAAATCGGATGGGAAATTAAAAAATTCTGTTTTAGGCTGGATATAAAGAGAAAAACCTACATGAAGAAATTTTATAACAATTAAAAATAGGTGAACTGAAAGGCAGAACTCATATATATTAATAAATATTCTGTTATAAGATGAGATTTAGGTGGAAAATACAAAGTTATGGAATACTTAGAAAATAAAAAATGAACAATAAAATTTATGTTTTATACTTAGATAGCTACGACATGAATCCACAGCAATGATTATAACATATGGCAACATTGGTCATTTGAAAAATTAGAATGCTAACACCATTTTGTGAAAACATCGGTCGACGTACGAAATATTCGGAAATCCACTTAAGCCGACCCTTGATACTTAAAATGATGAAGTATTTATACAGCATATTACAAAATACATATATATTTGTCCCAGTTTATTCAGGAAAATAAAATATCTTTATGAAAATATAGGCACCTATTTGGGCGGAAATATGGCCCTAATTCTTTTAACTATTGTTACTGTTTGTTCTTTCTGTCTGTTGCTGCTTCTTCCTTTATAGTAAATTCCTAGTATACATTTCTTACGTACGGGATTTTGATTTTCCATCTCCTACCGGTAAATCATCTGCCTCTGTTTGTGGTGACATTACAAAATACAGTTTATCTATGTGGAGGTAGAAAGTTTTCTAAGTTTGAAAGGAGCACCTTACCTGGGAATGCCCTTCGTAGAAATATTGATGTTTGCATTGTGGCTACTTCCTTAAATTCTTGACACATAATCCTCTTTCATGATTTTTCATTATTGAAGGACTAGGCGTTCCTTAATGTAAATACATCAAATTCTGGTAAAAAATCTATTCTTTTGGTTTAACAGTTTCATTTCTCTATTTTAAAGTTGAAAATTTAGTTTCTTTTAGGAAATGCGCTGTTCACTTCTAGGATATTCTATATTCGTATTTTATCATTCTCCCAATTCCTACTTATTTTTAGAATTCGAAATTTAGGATTGACTGTACGGTTTTCCTTTGGTTTCTTGAGTTGGGTTGACTTTTTGAATTTCTCTAGGCTTCATTGACCAAGTCATTAAACAAATATAATTTTGTGTAGAAGCCAAATATCAGTATTCTTTGAGTAAATATTGGCCTTTGTTGTATTTTCTTGAGCTAAGTTTTTTAATGATAAGCCTTTTCTCTATTGATGGACACGGTGAGTCCTTTTAATGATAGCTAAGCAAAAGCGTATACTTTGCCAGTTATTTTCATTCTCTATAAACTCTTTACCTGGTTCTTGGAGGTTTATTGCATGCTCTGTAGTCTGGATAGACATATCTTCTTATCTCCTTTGATTAATTTTTTGGCCTCATTCTTGTTTGGTTGGTGCAATGTTAGTTCTTTGGTGCTAGTCTTGGGTAAATTTTCCTGGGAATAACATAGGTAATGGGAAGCTGCACTTCCATGTAAACATTTTTCTACATTAATCCATCCCATCTCTATCTCTCCATTTCCTTTAGTTGATCTATCAACTGAATGGTCCGGTCATCATATCATCCTTTTTCTTTATGTCTAAAACCTCATGGTTTTGTGTATGGATGCTCAGTAAGTTGGTAGTTTAACTTTTCTTGATACATTTTCTTCTTTTAGAAGTTCTTCTGTGCTTTGCTCATATTCCAGAACTGGATTATAGCCAATTTCAGTGCAGCTATTCGATGACTTAATCTTGTTGTGGCTTGGCTGTGACAGATGAGGCTTTCTCTAGCTTTAACTATGGCTTTATATTTTTCTAGAAGTTCTTACCTGGCTTGGGCCTTGGGCTATGTGTCTGTGGTTGAATGTAGCATCTCTTCTGCACAACATGGAATTCAATTTGAATAAAGTTGAACACTTCAACCAGCGAGAACACCAAATATTATTTTAATATAGTCTTCTAAATTTTGGGGAGGGCTGTTAATGCCTTCGGTACATAGGAATGCGATCCTACATTTTCTTTGTGTGAGAGTAGAAAAAAAACCTTTCTCAAGAATGTTTGGGGTTGCTTGTCTATTATGTATGTAACATCTTGATGCTTCATTTCTAATTTTAATCTTTATATTTCTCAATATCTTTTCTTCTTCTCTAGTGGCTTATTGAATGTTTAAATCTCTTTTATTTTGATTTTGAATGGTTTTATGTCTTGAAAGTGATGAAAGGTGTTTCTATTATGTGTTCGCGTTTTTTCAATACGATAACAATCTTTGTTTCTGCTAATTATCTGCCTTCTCTCTATCTAGGTTTAGCTTAAATGTTCTTTTTTTCTCATGGTTTTGTTATCAGACAACCATGATGAAGCCTTCTTCTGAGAATTTTTAATTCCTATCTTGTGGGTTTGGAGTAACGGGATGGAATTATAAACATGCTCCTATACCTCCATAAAGTGTTCCATAACCTACGACTGGTTGAATGTTCTGTGTTCAAGAATTTTCTTTCAATAATTTGGAACATTAGATTTTCTAAATACATTTAAGTTGAATGAAGAAAAATGGATAAGAAGCTGACAATAAAGCTATACATGGATGAATATAGTAAAGGATCAACATGGACTAATTCCACACCACTATTATGTGAAAAGAAATTTACACAAAAGCTTTGATTTCGACCAAGTCAAACAGCGTTATTTTTATGAGGTACAGAAAACACTACATGGGATAAACGAAGAATGAGAGAATATTGCTTCTTTATAGAAGCTTCAATGATTGGGGCCCATGGAGAGGAAGCCTTCACCTTGTAAATGGAAGGAAGCCATTGTTGTTTGTTATTTATTTCATGTCTATTAGGACATTGTGCATTCTTCTTTGGTTATTTAAAGTTGCAAAATTCTGTTTCGTTCTCTTGTAGAAAGCCTCTTGAAAGTTTAGTTCTTAGTACCCTATCTCTTGCTCAAGGCCAAAGAATCCTCCTCGGGATGGTGTTACACGTGGCCCTGTGCTTGTCATTGTGGGGTGTTCTGCAGTGGGGCTCCACAACACACTCTTCATCTCTTGTTTTCCCGAAAGAAAGTCTTTCCTATTTTGGGAGATCGAGATTGAGGCTGGGAGCTGATTTGTAGATCTTGGCATGGCCATAGTGACTTCTATT
Organism: Pinus albicaulis; assembly: GCA_034641835.2. Lineage (NCBI taxonomy): Eukaryota > Viridiplantae > Streptophyta > Pinopsida > Pinales > Pinaceae > Pinus > Pinus albicaulis. The sequence goes on from JAXQQM020059730.1 coordinate 62,857, forward strand.
CCACTCATGCAGGTCCCTCTTAGTAGGCTGGGTATTTTCATGGAGTGTCTACGGTGGGGGTTTTGTAGATTGATTACGGAGGTGAAGATCAGGTATAGGGATTGCGCCTTCACTTTGGAGATCATGGAGAAAGGTCTAATTTAGATTGCTCATCATATTTCAGCCTTCTCTGTGGGGTTATGTTTAGGATTCTTGTTTAGGCACTCAGGCATTCATAGCGTTTTTATATTATAGCCAATCCTTTGGAGGATTGATGCATTATTACTTCTAAGTTAAGAAGCTTTTATACTATTATGTTGAGCCATATATTGTCATATATTTTATTTATTATTAATAATATAGACGATGCAACACCTGGCTTTACTTGCACATCCTCTTAACTTTACAGGTTTGCTCTTAAATACTTGGAAGTCATTCTTCTATTTTTATGTACATGTCACTTGTTTAGAGCTTGCATTGCCTTTCTTAGATGTTTCTCAAACTTGTGCCTATTTTGCTATAACATGATTTCATTGTCTATATTATTATGTCACCAGCTCAAAAAATAATGTTGTTAGTCTGTTGTATGTTCATACATTTCTTTCTGGAGTCCCTCTGCAGGCATAGGGACATGTGTGGTAGGAGAATCTGGCTGAACCACTCTAGAAGGGTTTCTGTGATCAACTCTTGTATTTTGGTCTTGAACACATTTTGCTGAAGGATCAGTTCTTCGCGTAAATCTTGTTGTATCTGTTTGGAAAATCCATTTCGTGTGAATTAACTGATTGTTTCGATTTGGGAACATTACAATTTCTCAAATCTCGGGCTTCGTTATGGATGAAGAGGTGAGTTTAAAGACTTAATTCTTAATTTGGCTATGACACAAGGGATCATATTCCCATTTTGAGCGGCTGAACTTAGGAATTCCCTATAGGCACTTTGTCTGCTTCCTTTCCATCTGGAACCCCTCTCTGTTACCGAGGCCCTAGTTGGTTTTATCTTGAATCGAGTTCTTGTTTTTGGCTGAATTGAAATTTATCATCAAAATTCCAGCTTACGATGTAATCTGTAAAAAATATCATCATTAGGAGGTATTTTGGAAGCTTATGAGGACTAATTGGCTTCCATGCACTCTAATCTACGACGGATGCAGGTATAAATACACGATACCCGTAATAACACTCGTCCCGAAAGCGAAATTTTCAATTTATTCATAGGGTTGAGTGTGGTTGTTGAGCATGTTAACTTGGATACAAAAAGAATCAATAAAATATTTGAAACTAAATTCACAGTGTTTACGATCAAAAGATCTCCCGAGAAAGATTACATAATGGGGATTATAAGTGTCCTTCATAATTTTTGTGATTGTGCCAAGCCTTTATTTGAAAAATATATGTGAACACGTGGAATATCTTGAGGGATTATTTGAACACTTCTTAAGTAGTTTGTTCGGTGCAGTCATGCACAGCCTTGCAGAATTGGGCAAAGTTGAAAGAAGGTAAGCTTCTGGGGTTGCTGGGGAAAGAGTATAGAGAGGAAACCAAGGATGGATTGGTGCATGCTCATCGATGAAATATCCTAGAATACAAAGATAATGATACCAATTTATTCATTTATCTAGGAACATAGTTCTGTAGAAATTATGGGATTTGTTTTGCAGAATTATGAGCTGATTTAAGGAGGAAAGGAGTAAATATTTGAGACCTTTTAGGGAAATCTAACTGGGTAAACCTCGGTGAGAGTCTGGTGTGGAAGCACTCCTATGGTTGTGATGGAGTCTAGGGTTTGGTGCAATGGATTGAGCGGTGATATTAATTAAGGATTTCTTGGTCTGCTTGTGGGAAATTCAGCTCTTTCATTTGGCAAATAGTTTGAGTTGGAAGAGTACGGTAATCGCTTGAGGCTTCTGGTAAGTGCGAGAAATGTGTGTGTTTTGGTAGGTTAGAGTTCAAAAGATGGACTATCATCTGCGATGAAGAAAATTTTCATGGCTCGACAATGAAATCCAAAATATTGCTACCGGTCACAATGTCAATTATTTTAGAGGTGGTTGAGAGGGTTTACAATTTAAGACCTTTAGAAGCTGTCAATTGTTGATTCAATTTATTAAATAATTAACCCGTGTAGTGACATGGAGTATTAGTATTCTGGAATATGTAGAAATTTGGGCAGTTTGTGTAGAAAGAGGTCTAGGTTGCGGTGGGGGCATAATCTTGGTTGAAATTGTGCTTTGGTCTCTTTCACAAATCAACGAATAGGGAAAATAACAAAATAGCGAGCTTGTTATTTTTTGAAGGCACTGAGTTTATAAAAACGCCATAGTTTGGAAGTGGTTTGGTAGTTGCCCTTTGATGCGGAGTGGTTTGAGTGGCTTATCATGAGGGTAGTTTGTGTGGTTCGACATTATGAGGTGTGATAAATGGAGCGTCACCGTGGGGGAGTGAGATAAAATATATAAACACACCCCATGGTTTAAATATCTGTATAGAAGTGCTAAATGGATTATTGGACATTAGATGGTTGGTTTGGTTGTCCAGAACGGTGTAGAGGTTTGTGTTTTCAAAAGAGGTGGGGTTTGAAAAAGGTTATAGGACTTTTAAGTCAGGCAGGGTCATGAAAATATATTAAACGGGGGGGTTTAAATAAAGTGAATATAAATTAATTTCCTTTAAACTATTGAAAATCAGTTTTCCTTTTGTAAATTATAAGTAACGTCAAGGGAAGGGGTTTTTTAAAGGAAAAAGGCTTTTTAAGAAAAAGGAAGAAAGGAGTTAGAAAAGTGTTTTCAAAGGGAAAGTTTTACAAGGGAAGGGTTTACGATAAGGGAAAATGAGAGGGAATTATTAAGGAAAGGGGATTTTCAAAGGGAAAGGAGTTAGAAAGATATTTTGATATAAGGGATAAACAAAATGATGCTTCTATAACTTTTTAGAAAAGTAATTCTACCTACCATTTTATTTATCCTAACATTTTCTCTTTCCTTTATTGAATTTTGTTGAAGCTGATGACCTTTTATTTTCATTTGATGAAAACTAACTTATTATTTCTAACCTTATCCTTTGATGGCTCATATTAAACTTATAGTGATTTTTTATTCTCTACCCTATCACAGTCCTTGAATTAAACGGTTTGGTTAGATCTTTATTCACTAAATATCATAACATCAAATTTAAAGGCATGAATGATGAACAGATTGCAGTCAACATGGTGTGTCATTTTGAGCAATTTTATAATTTATTTACCAAATTAAAGTAGACTAAGAGTAGTAGCATTTGAATGTCCAACACTTTAAATTTATTTTTGTTTCTTTTATGGGGTTCTATATTTTATATCTTTTTGATAACACTTTCTTTTGTTCCTTTGATTATTATTTTAGGACATACCCTCTTTTCATTTTTTAATATGGAAAACATTGCGAAATACAGTATGTACAGTATACAAGACTTAACATAGCCAATTCAAAATTATGATCCCCTATTATAGGACCATAACGATGGTGACCCACTTAGGGATGTCATCTCCTTGTGAGATGTCAAAAAATTTACGATAAAGTGGCCTTGGAACTTTGTCTTTACGCAATAACAAAAACAAGGGGATTTTCTACAGTAAATAGAATACTTAAGATATTATAAAGTTGGAGCTTCTGAAAAAGCATGGGCAAAATTTAGATCAACTCATTAGATGTAGAATAACATCTCACTAGTAGATGAAAGGGCTGTAAGCACATGTCGCCTATCATCTACGCTTCCACAGTGGGGAAATGCAAAGCTGGGGCATAAAACATTTTGTGTTCTAAAATAACTATACCTATGAAAGTGGGACATGTCACCATGAGTACATCATATATACAAAATCATATACGAGAATTAGAGGTGAAAAAAATCACTCACAACCAATATAGACATATCTCTGATGTTCTTTTGAATATGACCCAAAACCCCATAACCTAACTCATGCGAGGAGAGAGATGAAGCAAGAAAATTTTATTCTATTAAGGGTTTATGCATAAAGTAATATGACATAACAGTTTATGAGTACTAGAGCATCCAATGGCTAAAGGCCAAGTCCCTCCTCTTTATACGAGATATAAGATTAACCTTCGAAGGGTTTCATGAGAAACAAATGTACAAAAAAGATGCGGATGCGGATGCGAAAAATGTAGTTATCTTGTAACCTTTGAATAAATGTGATTGAAATATACGAGTTACGAAGAATAATTAACTACGGACTTTAAAGGAGGAAGGGTTGGCCCTTTCTCCGAGAGCAGCTCTGACGAGATCGAGCCACCAATGCTAACAAAGGGCGGCATTTAAAACAATTACATTGTAGAGGATGAAAATTGATTTGCATGCCCTTCAAGCTGTAAAATATGTACAGAACCTCACTGTATAGATCTTGCAAAGCCAGGGAGCTCCCTCCTACGAAAAGATAGCTAAGAGGCACAGTGTTGTGCTCACCTTTTCACAACACAACATCACATGCTATAGGAATAATGTTGTGGCTAAACGAGAGGATGCTTGGAATGAAAACAGATAGCAGGAAATGAAGGAAGCATAACTCACTCAGAAGATAACTCAATGGACGAGAAAGGAATCCCCTAAACAAGAATGCCTTGTCTTTGAGCAGCCTTTCACCACTGCAGCAGCGGAGGCTGCAAATGGTCTAAGCGAGACCAAAATCAATAATCCATTAGCTAACCCCAAAAGTCTGCCTTATCCTTATAAATTTTGTGACCTACTCACGCCAGGTCCCACCATTAGGGTTTCAACACCACATGGTTCCTTTCCCTCCAAAAATGCGTTAGCTCTGTCTGGGCTACTCATCCTTACTATCTTTGTTGACTTGGTCAACTTGACCTCACAATCCAACATGAACCTATTCTGTTCATACATGGAAGGGAGTGCAAAATACTATTACTAGAATGTCCCCTTTTTCACAAGAGAGGGTTTTTAGCATTTAAGTTAAATATGGGTCCTTTTCCCCATTGTGTCTATGGGTGAAAAATCAAAATCTAATATTCCTATTAGTGGTAATTCTAGGAATATTACGGTCCTCCCCCCTCCCAAATGTTTCTTTTCCTCAAGCAAGCTGAGATGAGGCTGGAAAGTCTCCTTTCCTCCTCTTGCTCATAGTGAGCTCCCCAAAGAATAAAATGATGCCTCTAACATTAATGAAACCTCACGTGCCTCTTGTAATGATCAAATTAGCATTTGTGGTGTACATCCCAAATGGTTATCATTACAGTAACATACTCAAGGAGACAACTGTGTTGTCTGAAGAGGTCCCTCTCGAGAGCATAAGTGTGAAATTTATGGAAATCCTCATTCCCAGTGAAACCTCCATGTGAAATGGGTACCTCAGCAAGAGCTCATGAAGAATCCCATCACAACACAGCTACCCAGTGTGGGTGGGATGAATAAATGAACATGATAGGAAAGAGGGCCTATCATGTGCTATCATCTCACACTTATGATAAGTGCTGGGGAACATGTGGAAGTCTTGGGCTGCAACATGATTACCCTCCAATGGCAAAGAAGAAGATTGAGTCTCAGGGGACCCTTCTATCCCAAAAAGTCATGAGCCATGCCAACCCAAACCATTCCATGGGAATGGATAACATCGTGTCACCATCGCAGCATCAAATGTCAGAAAATAGGCACGAAGGTTCAAGGTTGGATGATACATGGTATCTAGTGGATACAACAGGTCTTTTCAGCTATTTGGAATTGAATAAATGAAAAAGGGTGTCCTCCAAGGAATTTCAGCTATGCATGTTTAACTCATCTACTATGAATTAGTAACAACAATACATATAAAGCTGCTATGTAATCATTCATATAAGCGAAACTTTTAAAGTCACATGGAGATGGGTTTATCATCATTTCAAAGAAAAATTTAGCCTAGTGACCATGGGCTTAAAAATATACTACTCATTGTGGAGCAATGCCACTGCATTGCATATATGGGTAGAATAAAAAATACTCAATAGGAGTAATCAGCCGTGAAAGTACATTCATGCCATACATAAGGGCAAATGGATAAAAAATGAGGGTCCATGGATGAGTCCTCCCCATGAAATCTCTCCTCATAAAAATCTTAAGAAGAAAGGGATACATCTCATGTGGAATGCCATCAATAAGAACATACTCCTATAATGACCTTATGGGCCTTAATGATGAGCTCCATGACTCTGCCTTTGAGCATTCCCATGTGCAAGCCGCCACATCCTCTTTTCTATGAGAAAGATCTCACATGTTGGAAGTCTCTTATGATCTATTCAATGCTGAAGGGTAGCCTCATGCACAATGAATGCTTATTTATTCTCTTCAGAGATTTAAAGTGGAGGGGTTTCCCATATGCCTCTCCAAGTGCAACCATGACATACACGCTCACCTCTGTCTCCCTCAAACAAATAGGTAAGAATGTGGTGGTGTCTTGTGATTTACATGGACAATTTCAACATTGTTTATAACATATAGATTGCCTGTATACCATATATTTATTCAAAAGCATGACCCAAGATGTCAAGGCTTCTGTGAGAGTAGCCAATGTAGCCTTGCTTTGCACTTTATTATCATGAATCTGCAAGTGGCTCACAAATACCTCTGCACTCAATGCCTCCATTCATCCAAATGTGGATGTCAGTCATCCTCCTTGGTATCTTGGGGGCCACCAATCCCACAAAGAAGATAAACTATCATACACCTCTTGTGAGTTGAGATGTAACCCATGGAATGCCAGCAATGTTTGGGTACAGCCTCGGAAGCAGGAGTGATTATAGTTTCATCTTATTTTTTCATAAATAGTGGGGAGAAGGAGACACCTTGGCCACTTTGGATGAAAATAATTCTCACTCATGTGAAAAGGAGAGATAAAGCAACAAATAGCACAAGGTGTAGATAGGACACGAATCATGAGTTAGTCATCTTTGGGCGCTAAATTCAGCAGTGCTGCCCAAGGAGGAGAGGCTTCCTGAAAGTTGCGTGTTTGGAGAAGACACTCATGTGGTGGAAAACTCCCTATTCAGTGGGATGACATGTTTGGAAAGTTCCCTTTCCACATATGGAGGATGTGGTGGCCATTTTGCATTCTGTCATTTTGAGTTTGCAGAGACTTGGAGTGTGAGCTTACCCGTAGGGCTGTTTCGCGGGGGCGTGCCCTCGGGCTGCGCGTGTTCCGGTCGGGAGAATCCCTACCAATTGTAGGGATGAGAATAGGCTGATTTTCCTCAATCTTATGGTGGCGCCTTCCTTGACTACGACGTTGGTGGGGAGAGGGAGCGTTTGGCCTGAGGGCGACCGAGAGAACTCATGGGTCTCTCTCATCTTGTTTTCTTCGGGTGAGTGATCCACTCACTGGGAGAAGGTAAGGAATTCCTAAGCTACATTTCAGGTCTGTTGCGCCGGCCATGTTCCATCATCTCCTACGCAGGATGTGGAAGCTTCGTTACTTTGAAGGAAGCGGTGGCTATGTGAGCTTTAAAGAGGTGTTTTTGGGTCAAAGGATCAGCCCTTTTCTTGGAGACATTATAGGAGGCTATGTTCATATCGGCCACAACCTCATTCTCATGAGTTGCGGTGGCAACTGGGTTGTCATTTGTTCATGTTTCTAGCAACCTCTCAAAAATTGGCTAGGGCATAGCCCATTTCTTTTGTTGGGATGTTTATTGTATTCATTGCATTGTATTTGGTGTTCATGTTTATTGTTATACCTTCTGTAGAAGCAGCATAGTCCTTTGCTCTGTTTTTTGGAAGTTCTGTAGCTATTTCATTTTGCTTATTCTGTTGAAGGTTGGTTCTTAAGATTGATGGTAATGTTGTTCTTGTGTTGCGTGTCATAATATGACAGTAGTTGTAGCATTTTCCTCTTATGGTACATTTTAGGGGTGAAAAGTTAACATTATGTTCACATATTCTTTGTAAGCTCTCATTGAACGTGTTTTAGAAGATCTGGTTGGGAGATTATTATAACCCATAGAATCATTTTCTGAGATCATTTCTACAAAGGAGTTTTATTAGAGTTTTCTAGGGCATCGATGGTGGTTTGTCTTATTTATGCAATAACTTCCTTATACGACTCCTCGAGGACTGGCGAGAAATTCCGGTGAGATGTTACATATCCATGAACGAGTGTCTGTGAGAGGCCCATTAACTCGGGATATCTCCCTTGGAAGGAACATATCCTCTAAATGCCCCAATAGTACGATGCGAAATGGACTTGTGATAGTTCAACGAAGAAGAATTGGAATATACGAAGATATTTCGATGGGCTTGACAAGTTCCCATTTGGAACATTACGGTCGTATCGGAAGCATGGTCGCTTGAGCATGCAAATATCTGTTTCCATGACAAGAGGAAATTCTCTCCTAAGGAGTGGAGATTGACATAAGAAACAAGGAAAGAGGAATGATGAAGAGAGGTTTCCTTCTTCTTCCAAACAGGGAATAGCGCGTTGTGATGAAAGGAAAAGTGATTTAGAGTTTTGTTGTTCAGACAAATCCTAGCTATTTTTCATACAGTGTGTTCTGACACATGCGGAATCTGGCAGATGCTTGTTCTCTTGTTGCAAAAAGTAGAGGAAAAGCGAGACATGGGAGGAGCAACATTTTAGTAGCTCAAGGTATGGCTCATGATTGTTGGTTTTGAAGGTTCCATTTTTTCATTGTCAACAGAAAAAACATATGATGCATTCACTAAGGGTTTGATGGGAAGCAGGCTCATTGTGTCATAAACACAAGCACATGGTGGGAAGAACCAACAGTATTACATTGGGAGGATATCCATCACCCATGGAGGTGAGGAGCCAATGCTTCCACTAGAGGCCCTTGTGTCTTTGAGAGTTCCAAATATTTTTACATGTGGGTAAGACACAATTACGAACCACATAGCATTTTGGGGATTGTGAGATGGAGAAAGAAGAGAAGGATCGTAGGGATGATGAGCATTCATATCTATCTCGAGAAATTTTCATACATAGGAAAGAGGCTGCTGCGTAGAGGAGAAGGACAAGTGAGTCCACTCATATATGGGTCTATTTCAGATCTTGATGTCTCTCACTTTTGGAGGCTTTCCACTTGGGAGCCCGCAGTCTAGAGCGGATAGTGAGAGGCATCATGTCTTGGTTCACCACTCTTGGATTAAGATGGCCAGAACATTGGAGGAATCCATCACAGTAGCAGAGAGTTTGGAGGATAAGCACAAGGAGAGGGATACCTCTCTCCACCAGTACTTTTCATTCTCATCGATTTAAACGGAATGGGGAACATATAGAGATGGAAGATAACGACTTTCATATGATTGCGAGTGCATTTGCTATAGATTGAGTGAGATGATATTTTCCTTTGTGAAGGACTCTTTCATGCATTGGAGTAGATACCACTCATGCTTACATTGGCCGAGTGTTCTTTGGAGGTGATAGTCTCATGGGAGAGGCTCATTTGGAATCATCATTTCTCTTTGAGCATGAGTAAAATTGCGCAACAACTTGGAGTATGCATTTGGCATGGGGGATCTCAAAGTAGCGGGTAGCGGCGTGAGGGGGCACCATATTGCAAAACACAGCCTTTGTCTATGTGGAGGATTGATCCATGTTGGAGGACTCGGCTTTTGGTTGAGTGTTCCTAGGGATCTTGGTGCATACATGATTCTTGATGATAGGAGAAGATGTGAGATATGGTTGATGATGAATGTCACATGCCGAAGGATCTTCTTGTTCGGTTTCTAAGTCAAGGAAAATTTTGCATGCGGCACATGAAGACTTCCTAGCTATGCACTTGGATGCATACTTTGCCTTACTAGAGAGTCACTTTTGAGGGAATTCATCATGATCTTCCTTGACATATCGTTGAGATGCATAGGATGAATTTGGAGAGGTGGCACAACCATTCACTTACTCATTAGGGAGGAAACCATTAGGATGAGCCATTTTAGGCTCAAGGTCTCCCAAGTAAATGAGAAGGTATAATTTCCCATTTGGTACCTCTTTACTTCATATGAGCAACGTATTGTCTCAGAAAGGATCAGCCCTTCTTGCTTGATGTGATGTGCCTTAGCTACTTGCTTTGATTTTTGACTATTCACCGATGGTTTGTGGGGAAGCCATGTGTGTGAGTGTGCATTGGCACCAAATTGTAAGTTCATGTTTCATCAGGAGATGTTAGCGGCCAAAAGTGGCTAGTAAAACACTTGTTGTTGTGATTTTAGGGGGGCGGACGAGGGAAGCGGTCACGGGTTCCATGAGTGGAACTTTGAACCACTCTCCGGTTGTCATTTTATTGACTTGCTGTGTGTATTTCTCCTTGCATTTCTGATGTTGGTATGTGAGAACATTATTTGGAGAGTATGTACATCCCATTGGAACAGTTCTCACATTTTATATGTTTTATGTGGGGAATACCATGAGAGAAAACCATAGGATTGGCACATTGCTAGCAGCATTCTTGTGGGAGGGACCACTTGGAGGGGGGGGGTGTGAGAGAGCATTTCTGTGGCTAATTTTCTTGATGGGGTAGCTTAGGCCATTCTAGGGCCATACCATTTCAACAAGGATATAGAGTAGCCCACACAGAACACTTAAAATGGAGAGAGGACCATCTTGAGAAGCACAAGCACCACTCTCCATTGGCTCCAACACATTACACAGAAAACGGGGGTTGAAGGACTTCATTTGGACAGTGACGTGGATGAGAAGATCATCATTGGGGAGAAATTTTTTCCCATGCATATCATCTAATCTACCTTAAGGAGGCCTTAACACTGTGAGATTCACTACACCTTCTCTTTCATAGCGAGGAGCATTGTCGACTTGCATGTAGGAGGCATTGGGGGGGACATATATTTATTGCGACATATTTGACAGTAGGTGGGACCATTGATGATGAGGATGCCACGAAGAGAAAGAAGGGGGAGAAATTTTTTTTCTCTCCCCGATTGTAGGGCAAGCAAGCATGTGCAGAAGGGGAGGAATTGTAATGTTCCCAATTTTTGGCCTCAGCTAAGTGGACATTATAGTTGCACATTTTGTTACATAATAAGATAGGGAAGGAGACACCTTAGCCCTTTTTGGATGAAAAATAATATACATAAACGAAAAGCAACAGAAAGGAGGAGAATAACAATGAAATAAACACCTAAGGGTGTATGGATACCCGGATCATGAGTTAGTGTCTTTGACTAAGTCCTTGGCCCCAGAGGAGGAGAGGCTATAGAAGGCGCACGGTTGGAGAGACATACGCATGTGGGGGTGAAGCCCCTAATTGGTGGGACCATGGTGGAGAAGAGTTCCCTTTCTTTACTGTGGAGGAGATGGCGGCCATTTGCATTCATGTTTTGGAGTTTTAGACTTGGGTTTTGAGAGCTTGTCACGTTTGTTTAGCGAAGTGATGGTGCCGCTAGGCACTAGGGTATTCTCGATCGGGGAATCCCTGCCTCTTCCTCAAGAAGTTTGAGAATGAGCAGTTTCCTCAATACGGAAATTGGCCACAACTACTACCATCGGCTACGGCGTTGTTACTGCTGACGAGAGGATGTTGCCGGTAGCAGGAGGAACTCATGGGAGTCTCTCTTGTCTTTCTGCCCCACGATGGAGGAGTGATCCATTCATTGGAGAGTTGCAAGGAGGATTTACAAGCAATTTTAGATCGTGGCATGGTGGCTGTTCACTTCATCTCCCTCCGCGGTCATGGAGGGAGTGAGCTGTTTTAGAGGAGAGAGCGGGCAGAGAGGTTCTTAAGCTTGAGGAGGTGTTTTGGAGTCAAGGGATCCAACGCTTTGCTTGGAGACATTGGGAGGAGGAAATCATATTTCAAATCAGCCATAGCCTCATTCTCATTTTGTATCAGTTGCGATGGCTTGTGGAACATCATTTTGTAGTATTCCGACGTTTCTGAAAATCTCTCAAAGATTGGCTGGGGCTCTTGTATTCGACCCATTTCTTTGGTATTGGGATATTTCTTGTATTCCTTCATCCACATTGTATTTCATTCTAGCAATTCAGCAGCTCATACCTTCATAGAGACAACTTGCTGTGATCACTCTAGTATTTTGTAGTTGCAACAACTCTTCGTATTTCATTGCTTATTCATTGGAGAGTTTGGTTCTTAAAGTTTGAGTGGCTTGTCCCCTCATGATATTTCTTGTATTTCTTACGTATCATAATGGTGTTATCAAGCTGGTGCATTTCCCTCTTATGGTTCATTTCAGAATTTCGAAGTTAACATTATGATCACATATTAACATGAAGCCTATATTGAGCATTGTTTTAGAGATCTGGATTTGGGGAGATGGTATAACCCATCTCGTCTGTTTCTTTGAACTCATTTTACGGGAGTTTTATTAGAGTTTTTCTAGAATACGATGGTGGTTTGTCTTATTTGGCATAGGTGTATGCATCCTCAAGTACAACAAACGAGAAATTCTGAAGTGGAATATTGCATATCCATAGAACGGAAATTGAAGGAAAACACATTACTTCTCGAGAAAATCTCCATTCTTGGAAGGAGACATATCTATGTAAATGCCCAATAGTCAATCTCGAAATGGACTTGTGATAGTTCACTTAAAAGGAAAATTGAAATATCTAAATATATTCAGATGGAGCTACAAGTTCTAGATTTGGAACATTACAAGATCTTTAGAGAAAAGACCTTTCTAGTAGTCACTCTTGAACCTACTAGGATCTGATGTGTTGTGTTAACCTCTATAGGAATTTCTTCAACCAAGCAGGCAGGGAGGCTATGATTATTTCATCAGAGCCTTCAAGAACTCCTTGCACACAGCCTACGTATCCTTAGAAATCTACGAGTACTATACCTAATACAAATCCTATCTGTTTGATCCATTCCATAGCCTCTTTGTTCACGCACTGAGAAATGTCCCTTTCTCCCCCTTTTCCTCCCTCTTGTCAAGAGCCCTTTGTTCCCCTCTCTTTCCCCCTATCATCCCCCACCTAAGTCCCTCTAAAAATCCCTACCATTTGTTGCCCCAAAATTTACCTCCCCTCCATCTCCCTATCTTTTATGAGCTGGCTTGTAAAACTTAACGAAAATGGGCAAAAAATCATAAATTCCGTGAAAATGGGTTAAAAACCCATAGACACATGATCTATTAGCCCCCGCCTTTTCTTCTCCATATATAACCCAGTAACATTAACCACTGCGCCAAATCAAGGCGCTTATGCGTGTTCGTGCGTCCGGGCGCAGGCTTTCGGCCCGTCGATCCTGACCAATCCCAGGCGAGCGTTAACCGTCTCCAGCGCCGCGTCTCCCCGCATTTTTATCACGGGCGTGCCGTTCGTTCCCGCCAGGTCTGACGATCCCGGCCATACGCGGACCTGCTTCGCGCCACTATTGACCGCTGTTTGTTTACCGCACCACTCGCCTGGCCAGGCGTTTTCCTTGTTGGCAGCCCGATTCCGCCATTGCCGCCATATCCTCGTACGTTCTGGCTTTCGCGATCACCGTTAACGCCATCCCCAGCGCGTTATCTTCCGGTTCGAATGCCAGCGTCGACGTGAACCATCATTTTGAGACGGCCAGCCATCGCGGCCATCGCCGAATGCCGCGATGTTTAATGGTGCCACGTCGCTTTAATGCCAGCGCCTTCCATCGTCCTCACGTAGTGATCTCCGCCACGATAAATGGTCGGTCGCCCTAAATTGACCATTCCACCGTCTCCATTGCCTCCCCATCGCCATCCCTGGCTTCCGTCGCCATGTCACCCCGTGCATTTTCATTGCAACACCTTCATCGTGTATATAATCATTCATTTACCGTGTTTTTTAATGTTTTTTAGACTGGAACTCACTTTCACCGAAAACCGCCACCTCCACCGAGGCGTTGTCGCGCATTCGCATTTCTCCCCAATTCATCTGTCTGCCCGTTTGTCTCTGCCTCCCTCACCCGTCCGCGTTTTCTTAACCAAGTTGCGTGTTTTGCGGAGTATATAGATGGTCGCCATGATTATCGGCGTTTAATGCAAGGGCAAAAGAATCTGTGCAGTGTGCATAAGCCGGTTTGCATCGACGAGCCTTCTCCCGAAGGGGTGAGTTTCGCTCTGCTGCAGCCTGTCTGACGTCCATTACGCTCGATTTGCCATCAATGAAGCGACGATGACCTCGAGGCACGCAAGCACGCGGTGTTCGACTGAAAGCTGGATTAAAACGCCTGATGAGATTAAAGGAAAATCACGATTTTGAAGGCAAAGCATCGACGATGAAGACAGGGCCTCTCGAATTAAATGCAAGGAAGCCGTACCTCCGGGGTTTGCTACGACGCGAGAATGTTTTTTCTTTCGCGGTCGAACTGTCTGGCACACTATACCTGATGTCCGTGAGAATTTCCACCTAACGGCGGTTTTAAAGCTGGAAACATTTTATAAACGGACTTCTCGATAGTTTATTTTATTTTATTAGGGCGGGGGTATTGTTGGCTCTTGATCTCATGTCCGGAAGGTGCTCTTTCACAAGGAGGTGAGAGAGATTAAATACAGTCGAAATAGAATGGTGACCTTTGCATTTTTGTGTTTAATGATACATTGTAGTATTCTTCTGACCCTCTGTTGATCTTGTTCATCCTTTTCTCTATAAAGCACGAAGGAAAATATTGTAAAGGTTGATGAGATATCGGTGAAAGCCTTAAAGCATTTCCTCTTGAGACAAGTTCTGCGTAGCAATATTGTAAGATGAGGTGAGAAGTTTGATGTATTGACGGTGAATGTTCAACTATGGGCTATGATGTACGGTGGAGTGTTGTTTTAATAGGCAGCTGTGTTCTTTGGATCTGATCAGCAGTGAGTGATGTTTTCTTATACACGTATTTGATTCCATTTCATTCCATTTCTGCAGCTCGCATTAGAGAAGTTTGGCATGGTTTACCCATGATAGGTAGCTTATGTTCTTTGCTCTCCCAACCCTTTATGTTTCTGCATTTTTATATGTGTATACGGACACCAGTTTAAATTGATTTAACGATTAGTGGATGTTTGCTCTTTGATGTATGAATTAATGAGATCTATGTTTAGATGTTGCTTATGGATACGGATTGAATGTGTTGACAACCTTGGGAAATTACAACACCTTGTCTCGACCTCCCGTTCTTCCACACAATTAGGCACTTTCTTAGATCCCTAGATGCCTCTAATTTTGTCCAAACGAGCACAGAGTTAAATGACCTTGCTTTGATCTAGACGAAGGATTGGTTAGTTCTCATTTATCCTTTTAGGTCCTTAATGTTCCATTTCACCATGTCTTTCTGAGGTCAAATGCTATCAAAGTGACATAGCCAGTAGCTTGCACATTGACTACAAATAATCCTTTCTTGACTTAAGCTGACAACCTTGATATAAGATTATCTACCTTTGCCTAGTTTTTCCTCTTTTCTCATCCTTATTATAATGGACTTTCTTTCACCGGTTTAGTGACCGAACCTGCAGTGATCAAGCAGACAGCACGGGCTGTAACTGGCTACGTCACAACAGAGCTTCCAAGGCATATACTTTGACTCACATAGAGAGATCACTCTCTGAACCTAGGAGTGCTAGATCCTAAGGTGAAAGTGGTTCTATGTTGTCTGCTGGTCTCCAACGTAAACTGTGGCTGTAGAACATAACATAAGTGGCGACTCATTTGGGATTAGGGAGCTTGTCCCAGAAACATTCAGTTGCTTTGTGTCCAGAGCCGACCACCAACATGAAAAGTAGAACATGTCACAAAAGTGGCACAACATCCCTTATGCCCTCAAATCTTAGACCCCTAACTCCTCATCTTTTTTGCATGCAACTCAATAGGGGTCTTGATGGATAGTTGCCTGTCCTAAGGTGCACGGTGGTCTGACTTGCTGTCACCACATCAATGTGTTTTGATCTGTATTGTGAGGACAAATTTCAAGGTTTTCCATAAGATTTTACGAAATGATCGGAAACGGAAATACATGAATGCTGTGGGCTCTTGGGAACATCTTGTATGGCTACAAGGGTTAAACTCTTTCGATGTGTTGGCTGATCTATTTGTTGATATAGATGCATTTGCTCCCTCTGCCTTGGAATGTGACGGCGTTGATAAGGTCTCCTCAAATGGGATGAGGTCTCCTCCTTCCAGTCTGAATGTTAAATATTTTGGTCACCTATGATTTCATCAGAAAGAAATGAATGCTGTACATGACTCTTGCTTTTTCATTGTATACAAAGGGGGTGCCTTGCCCTCCAGTGGGCGGGGCCCTGGCCTCTTCTTTTCCTGCGGATGTAGGAGGAAAAATGCTTGCTTTCTTCTACTAGTTTTCTTGTAAGGGTGATCATCGAAGGTGAAAAGCCAGAATCTCCTTGCCCATATCATCCTCCTGCACGCAGCCTCAGCACTGTCGGTTGGATAAATTGAGGACGATAGGGTCTCTTGCGACCCTAGGTTGGCACTTGTACTCTACAATGCCATAGGATCTCTGTGTTCTTAGTGGTCTTCTTGCCTCTGCTTCCTCTCAGAGAATAGGAAGTGCATGGATGTTCTTCTTCCTCTTGAATCTATTCTGAAGGTGTCATTGTAGCTTTCTCTTGCTCCTTGAAACCCTCTTTGGAGTTTCATTGTCACTGTTGCTGTTAGATCGAGATGGTGAGAAGATGATATAAACGTCTCTCCATCCTCTTCTTTGGTATCTTTTGATTGGATTTGAAATCAAAGGCTACGCCAGATAATGGCTACGATACTGCTTTGTAATATCTTAAAATAAGGATTTTCTACCATAAATAGAATATCTTAAGATATTCTAGAGATTTAGAGCTTTGTAAAATCTTGAGAATGCAATGTATCCAGCTCATTAGATGCAAAATAAATCTCACCAGCATATGAAAAAAAGAGCCTCAGCAGAATATGGCTACTCATCTCCCCAGTGGAAATGCGGCCAATAGGGCATACATGCATTATCTTCGAAAAATAACACTATAAATGTGAGGAATGTGACTTGTATCATTAGAATACATCATATACAACTCACATGCCAATTAAGTGAAAAAAATGTACAACGGTATAGATAAATCTCACAGTGCAATATGCCTCCAAATGGCCCACCCAAACCACTGGCTGGCTAATATGGAGAAAAGAGATGAAATGAAAAAAACATTAATTTATTAAGGTTTATACGATAATAACGACATAACGGATCTAGGTACAGAGGCATCCAATGGTGAGAAAAATGGAATCCCTCCCTCTTTATAAAGGTGTGTATTACACGGGCGGGGGTTTAACGAAACAAATGTGCAAAACGAAGGTGAGATGGATGCGAAAAAAATAGTTATACTGTTACAGATAATGTGGTGATATACAAGGTATTGAAGAAGAATGAAGTACTTGTAACTTTAGCGAAGGTTTGGCCTTTCTCCAGAGACAATCTCCCAGGCAAGGGAGGTCAAACCCTCTCTTGCTGCTATAGCGAAAATGACGGGTTTCCTAAAGCTAAGCATCTTTGTGGGGGGATGAAAAGTGGTTGGCCACATACCAGATGTAAAATATGCCTTGGAACCTCATAAGTGCTTGCAGCCGGGGGAGCTCCCTCAAGAGGTAGCTGGTGGTGTTGTGAGTCTCACTACAACACCACACAACACAACGTCCCCTGTCACAAGGAGACAACATTGTGGCTGAAGGAGGATGCTTCGCCCCAACTGGATGTGAGAGGCTGAACAAGCTCTCAAGAGATCACTCAATGGGAGAAGGGAATCCAGGGAATGCCTTGTCTTTGAACAACACGCACAACACTACTAATGAGGAGACCACAAATAGTCTAAGAGAAAATGATCAATAATCCATTATTAACCCCAGAAATCACTGCCTTCCTCCCTTATAAATTTTGTGAGCCTCCCCTGTGTGTCCACCGTGGGTTTCCAACACCATGGTTCCTCAGCCACATGTAGCTCTCTCCAGGCTACTCATCCTCTTGCGTTGTTGACTTGAAATGACTTGATTGAATCAACATGAAACTCTTCTGTTCATACATGGAAAGTGCAAAATTCAACCACTAGAATGTTACCTTTTCACACCCAAGAGGGTTTTATGCATTAAAATTGACAGTTGTACTCATTGTTCATCTACTTGGTGCACAAATCAAAATCTATTCCTATTAGCTTGAAAAGCACTAATTTTAGAATATTATTTTCTTCTTGGGGCCCTTCTGTGACCTTGTTCAAACATAGTGTTATGTCTTTTAACTAGGTTTTCCTCTTCGGACTTCGACTTTAGGTAATCATCCCTCAATCTAAAATTTTCTATGGTATTTTAATGGGTAATATGAAAATGAACTACTAGTTAAATACGGTAAAAAATAGCAATTCGACCATTAATTTGGTCACCCTTGTGAGTCTATCCCATTTAAGCAAGAAAAGGCATTATTGCCTGTAAAAATAAATAATTTATGGTTCCTTCCGAGAAAGTCAAATTTCCCATGTTTTTAACATCTTCCCTTAGAATCCATTTAGTGCTTAGTCTACAAAAATGTCACTTTTGGACTTATCAAAGATATGGTTTTCTTGAGTCACTTGGGATTTGATATGACTTCTTCCTAGGGTTTCTTTTGTACGTGAATTGTTTGGTTTATCCTCCTTTGGATGTCCTTTGGTTCTACATGTAGCTCTTGAATCATTTCATTATAGCATATCTGACGGTGTGGAAAAACAACATCCATCCCATATATACCAAAATTATTAGGGAGATATTACTGGTAGACCTATTAGTAGTTAGTCTGTCTTCTGTGGGGCATTTCACCAACTTTTTATTGAGTTTATTATCTTCATGTCAGGTTGCTTGATGATGTTTGACTAGGCTTTTGTTTGAATATGCTAGTCCATTACATGAGGGTAATAATGAGTAGAAATAGCTTCAGGAATAGTATCGTTAAAAATCTATCATTTTCTTGGATTTGAAGGCAACAAAATTATCAATGATATTAGACTTTGAGCTCCAAATCTAGAAAGGATGTTTTCTCGAAAATGATGTAATGACCAATAATTAAGCATTAAAGGGATGGCTTCTATCACTTGGTAAAATGGTAGATATATCATCCATTTATGTTGGGAAAGGAGGTGAGTGAATTTCACGATAGAAGTCTATTTATTATTGAAATGGAACCTACGAGATAGGTTTTGGCAGGAGTATGGTAAGGGTTGCTATTCCCTTAAATATTTGTGACACTTGTGACGAAGGTCATTCGGTTTGTCCCAAAAAAGGTGCCTTTTGATAAAAATATGGGTACATGTTAACATTGTTTTCCATGCAGTGCTCCTCCCGTCTCTGCATAGCTTTATAAGCTTCATCTTTTAATAAAACATTTAAAGATGCCACCATAAGTCTTTAAAATAAGCCATTATGTTAGATTAATTATTTCATTGCTTTCATTTTAAGAATCACCTTTTTGGTTCTAGATAAACAGGAGGGCTTGTAAATTAAATAAAACAAATACAAGGTACATATCGGGGTGAATACAAACTTCAGATTTTGATCGCCATCTCTTACGATCATTTATGACAACAATGAAATTTATTATTGTAAGTCTTGACAATTAAGTTTAGCCTTGATCTTGACCAAATGACTTTGATTAAATTTTATTGATCTTGATTTCAATGTCATATTCTAGTATTGTAGCCAATCTAGGCACTCTTTCAGCAGAGTCCATTACGAGATAGAATGTCCTTTTGTCGATTTGGAACATATGATATTATAGTAAATGTATACTTTAGTGTTTTCTTCTTTCCTGCTCATGAAGCTTGTTTTCCATGATATTCACCAAGTGTTGCATCTCAAGGGTTTTTACGAAAAGCAATGGGTTTGTCATGACCCTCATCATTCACTTACTGACAAGAGGCTGACATGATAATTTATTATGGGCAGATAAAAACATTATGAAATCTATATTAAAATTAAGGTAAGGGACATGTGTTTTGTTGGGAGGCTTCTTCATTGCTTAAAAAATGATTAGCTTTCTTGTCCATTTAAGTATTGAATCCCTTTTTAACATATTGTTAAATCTCTAATTCTTCTAGGGTAGGGATGAATCTTTAAAAAAATTATTTTTCCTAAATACTTGTAATTCTTAATGTTCTAGGATGAATGATATGTAATTCTCTATTCATTTTGGATAAGTTATTCTAATAACTATTTTTTAAATGAGTAATTAATCTAGGAAGTTTTCCTTATTCTAAAATCTTAAAAAAGTGACTTAGGATTTAAGGATATACCAAAATTTACGTTTTATGAATACTCTTAGATAGGTAGGTATGTTCATTCATGTTGGAGAAAACAACATCGATATCATACGATGTAAATGACTAGTCATGGATTTCCTTTACACAAAGGCTATGTCCATGGCTCTTTGGGAGATTTTTCTCCAACATTCATCAATCTAGAAATTTTCAGTAAAGTTTTCAGGGAGTAGTGAATGCAATCTTAACTTGATCTTCATGGACTGGTTTGGTTGTATCCGGAAAATTCCTTAGTAATGGGGCCTAGATGACCTAACACCATGAAATGAGGTCAATTTTAGGGAGGGGATGGTTATCTATTCAATGGTCTGCTGTTCAAGTTTCACAGTGTACAGTGCGGTTATCCTATTTTCTTTCAGTAGGGACTAAATTGAGACCCATTAGAATATCTCATGGGTGCTATGATTTGAGCCTCTTGTCCTTTAACTTCTTTCTATAATGGCTAGCTTAAGAACAAGGTTAAAACATACATGGAATTTTGTTTTAAAACCCTGGGTTTTATTTAGTGGTATCTGTATTTAGGACAGATGCCAGTATATACTTGTGACTTGAGGTCTTCGTAATTCCAAAATGAAGAATGTTGAATTATTTAAACAAAGCTATTATACTCAGAATTTTGTTTGAGTATTAATACCTTACGATATGTTGATAAACTGAGATTTTCCTTTGTTCCATATTTGCATTCCTCTATATCTAACCTTAGTGGCTCCTTTAGGTTTCTAGCCATCATTGGAAAGCAAAGGAGAAATTTTCTAATTAGGGCTAATCCTTAGAAATGTTTTGTATTTGAGGTTTAAACTTATGATTAATAAGTGAATTAATTCCTCATAATTTCTATTACTTCTAATTATTCTATTTCTAATTTAGTGAATGTAGTTGGCATATCTTATTTACATCATTTACATCTATTTCATTGTATGGTGTAGTATTAATAACGATCGGTGTATACCTATTTAGGTTAAGTCCCCCGAATTCATGAAATAAAAAATGTATGCAGGTCTTGTGAAAATGTTTCCGACCTGCTTCAAATTATTACATAATCAGCTATGTCTTACCTTAAACGTATATTAAATGAATTTAATGAAAAGGGTAACACATGTGCTATAAAACAGCTGACTATACAACAACTTTGCATATTCCTTTGCAGAATGACGACAGAAATTTGGTCTTAGAAAACATCTTAATGTAATCAGGGTGGTTTTCAAAAAACTGACTAAGTGGGGTTGTGTGGTACTCCCTTAACTTGTTTTACAATGGGATTACGGAGTCACTTGATGAAACTCTTTTAGCTCAATTTTTCCACCACAATTTTAGAGAAGGCACAACACCTAATGTATATTTTTTTTTTTTTTTATTATTTATGTTGATGATGCATTTAAATTGTCTATTCATAAGCATGCTCGTTATGAATGATAATTTTCTAGGAGTACTAGATCCATACTCCAAATCTTGCTCCTAATCTATTCCTAAGTACACTCAAAATCTAAGTGCAAAGATTCTGTATATTTATATTTCATCTGTTTTGAAAGGTTAGAAAATTAATAATTGATTTTTAAATTAATGACTTCTTTGTTTTCTTCTATTTTATATGATTTTATCTTTGTCATTTCTGGATACATAAGATAAATGAGTCCAAATGGGAATGCATGGGTAATAAGGAAAATTTGCAGCAATGACGATCTTTTTTGAACTACTTACATGTATTTCATCAAATTTCTCTATACTAGCTTCCTTTGCGACCAAACATAGAAATGGTAGCATATGTTTATGTCTAATTGTAGTGATCTATTGTAATTTTCTCCCAGTGGAATAATAACATCCCATATTGGGAGGGATGTAAAACTACTGTGTCCATAACGATACTCTTTCTTTGGGCACTAGACTGAAGTTAGGAGTCTTTGAGGCGAGTATTTGACATTAGAATGTTGAGAAAAAAGGTCATGAGGTCTAGTGATGTCTAAATTGAAATTTTTCCATGAGTACTTTAGCGTTAGTTATAGGTACCACAACGAATCCAACATAGCATTAGCATAATATTTTATCTGTAGTGTTTAAGCTAATAGAATGGAGGACACCCTTGTTGATGTTGTCTGCCTTAGGGACCAAATAATAACTCATTGATCATCATTAAAGGTTGACAACATCTTCACCTTGACTATGGTTAATGTTTAGGTGATTTTGTGAATACATTTTCACGACTTTGTTCAAGGAATTGGTATTTTTAATTTGGCTATCTCAGTTTTTGATATTGAATGGCTTTGAGTTTTGTCTAATTTAATTATTTTCATTTTTACCAATTGTGGTTTGTGTTGTTTGTATTTTTATTAACACTTGGTAAATTTAGATTTGTATGTCGATTGTTTTGTTTAACTTCCTTGTGGAAAGGCGTTTGTGATTGTTGATGCCAAGTGTCCACAATATTTGGAGTGGAGGATTTCTAAGTTTCTCTAGGGATAATTTACAGGAATGTTAAATCTAACGGGAGCATATTTTTATTAGTTTGGGTGTGGTGATTTCTTAATGGTTGTCTTGTGTTCTTTTTGCTTCAAGGCTATATTGTTTGTAAATTCATAGATAGTAGTTCTGTAGCCTTGTTTTTAGTCAAAGGACTGCAGTAATTGCATAATTGTTTATCATGTCTTGCATTATTGTTCTTCATGAGTAGAAAAATGGCATCTTCATTGTTTATTCCCATCAATTTTATCTTTAGTGTCTTGGTAGCATGTGCTATTGTAAGACTTTCATATAATTTTCTTGAGAAGGTGGTCTAATCTGTTGATGGGGTGCAAATTCTCTTGATTTGCAGTATTAGGTTTTCCTAAGGTGGGGTTTCAATTTCAGTTGTGTTGGTTTTCCACAGGACTTTCTTTCCATGTTCTCTAGCTATCCATTAGTGTTTCTGCTTTTTTAAGATAAACTATCTATCTTAACATACGAAGTGGAAGGTTCTTGTGTGTGGTCACTCTTCTCTCATTCCTTGTCTGTCTTTTAGCTAGTAAGTTGGGTCTACACTAGCTGCATTACTGCATCTATTCTAAAGTTTGAGGGTTTTTCATGACGATAGGACATATCGGTGTCAAAACCATTTGGAAATTTAATTAAGGGCTAAGTCTAGTGGATGTTTGATATTCGCATTATTAGGCAGCAGTATAGGGTGGAGCCGAGTTATCCCTTTTGAGCCCTTGAATACACTGAGGATCTTCCCCTTAAGATATGGATTCCTCTCTCTTTTATGGATCCGCCTCCTTCCTCTTCCCTATAAATGAGTCCATGCTTTCTCCAAATGTTTAGTGTTCACAGTTTCTTTTAAAGTAAGTCGAATGTGCCTAAGCATTTCTTAGAATTTTAAAGGAGAAGGTTCTTGAAGTATTTGGCTTGGATTTGAACTCGTCCCAAATGATGCCTCAAACATCAAGGCCAGTTATGCTTCCCTCTTTAAATTTATCAATAATACAAATCTTAGTTTACTTTCCATAAGCAGCATTAATTACTTGTAGTGGTACTCCTTGATCTATCATATGGTTATATTATAATGAAATATACTATGATTTATTTATTGTCATTGTTTGATGTTTTCGGTTATTTGTCAAAAGTAAATGAATGAAGTAAAGCGAGCTTGGAGGCGGGATCGGGACATACGGTGATATTTGCATAGGAGTGAGGTAGGCCATCTTGCCTCCTCTCATGTCATTCCCCAGTTTAAAAACTGGAGGTTGCCTTACTTTGGTATCTTTTGTTACACAGACCACGCAGTGGGTTGAAGGGATCACTTCTCTGCGTAGGGGGGATGTGACTCCATTGGGGAGCCTACTTCTTTATCCTCCTTGTGCATTTGGTATTCTTGCTTAGTTTGATCGACTAGTTATTAATATTTGATTGTTATTTAACTTTTGACTCTATACTTTGATGGTTGTTATGGTTTGAGGGTATTAGGTCTAGGTTTTCTAGTTAAGATTTTCTTCATTTCATCGTTTTATCGCTCAACGCGTGTTTTTTTCCAAAAACTGACTACGCTACTAGCATGGATATTTCTAAGTAAGTCACAAAGAAATACTGTCTTCTTGTCTTTCCATGGCTGAATCGATTTCATTGTGCTGGGTTTTCTTTGTGTAAAGTAACTTCAGCCTGGAATTTTAAGGGTCTAAAGTAGTGTTGAAGACCACAGCTCAACATGGTTTTCGATGTAAATGGTATAGTCCTTAAATTTGAAATTTTAGGGTTTAAAGTGATAAAGGCTAGTGTCTTGGAGTCTTTGGAAATGCGTCCTCTTGCTTTGTGCATCAATTTTGTTGTTTGGTGTTTTTTTGTTGTGGTGTGTGGAGATTCCATCCCATTCTTGAAGTTGTAATTTGATTTTGGTTGGAGTCTTTTATTCTTTTGATGGAGTTAAATTGTTGTTTAGTGATTTTTATGTTTTGAAGGGATACTAGATTTTTGTTGATTGATTGAGAATATTAGTTCTTGTACCCAGGATGCTTTAAAAGAAATCAATTTTTCATTCATTTTAGTTTCATATCCAAAGAAATTTAGCACTTCATCAAGTAGATTAGATCACATTGTAAGATTAAGTAATATTTTGAGATTAATCATGAACATAGATTACACTGGTTTAGTGAATGAAGACTTGAGAAGTGCATTAAGTAGATTCTCATTTAAATACCCGAAAGTGCATTGAATGCATTCTCATTCTATAAAAAAAGAAAAAGAAAATTTGCATAGATTACGTACATAGTTTTCATTTTGATGTTTTTAAATTGAATTGGACAGTGAAATTAGATTATTATAGCAAGCTGTGAATTATTTTACTGCATCACTATTTGAAACTATTCCATAAACTAAATAACATTCATTGATTGCGTCAGTATTGCCTGTACTGATTGCATTTTACCTTATTCATGTGACATTATTTTGAGCCTTGAAATTGAAAATTTAATCCAAGATCAAATTAAAATATGCCAAATTAACTAAGTATCATTTGAAATTAATGAAAAGCATGTTTAGAGTCTGGAAACAGAGACATGTGTTGCATCGTAAAAACGTAGGTTGTCACTGGCACCTACGTTGCATCCAGGGGTGTTCATTCACGAACGAAAGTGTACGGACTATTCTCCAGTATTCTTGAATACTGTCAAGAGCTCCATGTATGGGTATAGCAAAGGAACAATCTCATTGAATGGTTACCTTGAAAAAAAACATTAATACGGTTTCTCCATGCAATGTGCACATATATTTTAGGAGTCCCCACTAAGTTTACTATCATTTCATCCATGAGTAACCAGGTGAAATGCTTGTAAAAAATGATACACTAAACACAACATTAAGGAATGATTGCTCATACTTATTGGTTATTAGGAGGTATGCAGGTTCTGAATGTGGTAATCTTTTTCTATCCCCCCCCCTTTTATTTCAAAATTTCTTGTTAAAAATAACATTTTCCCCAACTCTAAGTGGGTCTTAGGTTGAGACTCATGGCAAAAATCACTGATTTTACCAATAGAAACACCCTCTAATAGAATCTATGATGCTTCTTTTCCTTCTTTTGAAGCCCAGTGCTCCTTATAGCAACATTTTCCCTTCCGAAGTTACCATTAGGTTTTCGATTTAGTTATTATTTAGGCCACATGGGTAGGAATGTCCGTGCTTCTAGTATTTTCTATCCCTATGTCTCAACCTCATGTTGATAATGAGTTTGACACCCCTCACCTTATTCTGTTTCTTCACCGTTCTTCCTCTTAAACAAGGTAAGTCTAAATTCTAGTAACCAAGTAGCTAAGAAGAAGAAAGAAAGGAAAAATAAGAAAGAAGCAAATGACAGAAAGGAAAACAAACTAGCATTTTATTCACAAATGTAACTAATGTTTAAAACTTCAATCAATCCTAAAAGTAAATTCCCTTACGGTTATTGTGGTGACACCTTCTTAGATAACCTCCTGCGGTATTCTCAAGATGTTAGAAGTGGTCCGTACGACTCCACAGCTCGACCTTTATTGTCCATCGACCTCTGAATGCCACATGATGGTGATAAAGCCTCAATAGTGATAAGTGAAGGCTGTGGGAAAAGAGCTAAAGAAAGTCAAATTCATAAGTTGTAAAGAGGAATCAGCCTCATTCACCTTTTTCCTTATGGATGAAGCCTCCCAAATTTTTAAAACCTTGTTCTCGGCCTTGTCTTCCTGCTAGTTATCGAACCATCCTTTGATGCTCCACTAGGTTGATCAGGCCATCGCAAATTCCATCTCTTTGGTCGATCTCACTCTCGGGGGGGTACTTACGTGTTCGTTCACAGCCAAAACATTGGTGAGAAATGGTTGACTTGATTCACTTTGGTTGTTCGGGCTGCTGTAAAGGTAGAACATACCACTCGTTCTTTTGTTCCCTTCTGCGTTCCATAAAATTGAGTACATAATCCTCTCGGTGTTCACGAAGCAGGTGGTGATCCTCCCTTTCACATAACACGAGGGACGGTACTCCGTTTACATGACACCCCTCCAGTGACTGGTCTGCCTTTCATTTTGATTATAGGAGTCCAAACGACGGGATATCGTCTTTACGCTTCTTACATGCCTTTGAGGTCACATGCAATATATAATATGATCATACTGTTGTGTGCGATGAAAGGCACATTGACACAATATCCCGACTACTTGTAGGTTTTGGTTTCTCCCGCGCTGCATGCCACGTTGTACAATTTAACGGAAGAAACTATTCACGTTAGGGATCTTTCTGTGATTGCTATTATGGGAGAAAAGATCGTCTGCAAGTACGATGGTGTCCAAGGCCCTTTGGAATTTATTGATGACACACTCCTTGGCCTTGTTGCTCATGGGAGCTCTTTCCTCTGCTGCTTTCCTTTGATGTCAAACCATGAGGACGTAATTTTGATCATTGATCAAATTTTTTTTTGTTAGGTCTGTTTGGCTCCCAGTAAACGTATCATCCCTAAATGGTTCTACTTGTGCACAGTATTATGTTTTAGCATAGGTTAATTATGTAATGACTTCCATGTACCCATCCATGATGATCTAATTAGTGATATGTAGTGCATCTAGTACGGGGCATTGGACCCTAATTTCAGTGTTGTTCTCCCATGATGAGAACTGTGGGCAAATGATGTCACTGGTGCATGATGAGGTCTGGAGAAAAAGGGTTGCTGTTAGTAGCAATGTTCTGCTAAATTAGCTTAAATGAACACGGAACATTCATTGCCTTATTTATTTTGTATTTGCATGATTAATGAATAAATTGTGAGGGGAGGATATGTAAATGTACCCAAATCAAGAATAAAGAAACGATTTCTTGTGAAAAGAGACATATTTAGGCCTCGGAATAAAAATGTTCGAGGTGTGAAAGGGCGAGACACGAAAAGGAGATCCCTGTTGACCAGAGTCAGCAGCCGCTATTGGTTTGTTGAACCTCCCTTGATGGACTTTGTTGTTTTAGAATGGGTTTCCAAGTGTGAAAGGAGGCAAAAAGATGAAAGTGGTTTGAGTTTGCAAGAGACTCAAATCTTATAAAGGAGGTGAAGGCTCAGGGAGTTGTTGATCATATTTCATTTTACCATATGAACACTTTAAGGCAACTCCATTTCTTTAGTGGCAAGGAGAAGAGGAGGATCCCCAGGAATCCTCCATCCTTCTTTAGGTGGCTCTTGGAGCGAAGTGTGCTAGATTGAACCACTGTCCAGTTTGAGCCAAGCTAACATAAGCCAATGGCTCTTGAGGGTTTTCTTTGTGGGGAAGTATGTAAGTGGGGTTAGATGTACCGAATCTGGTTGTTTCAGAGTCTCTCAGGGGGTGTCTTGCGTATTCGCCCATCGGAGGAGGTATATTGTACATTCAGGTGCCTGTTTCATCTGTTTGTACTTCGCTACGCATCCTCATGGTGCTTCATTATTTCTATATATTGCTTCCTTTGTGTTTAGATCTTTCATTGCTTGCTGCTTGGTAGTTGAGGCTTGCTCTCTTGTGAAAAGATTTATGAAGTAGCTTGCTGATATCTCCATGTTAATTGTTTGTATATTGAATAATTTCATCTTCGGAAATTAAAACTTCTGGGTCTGTATTACAAAAATTTAGATACTTTAGTGCATTATTTTGTAAAACCTTAAGGATCTTGATTGGAAAGGCTGATGGTTTCAGATCTGATATGGATCTAATATTTTAATATGTAAATTCTTTAGATCTATAATTTAACATTATACTACGAAGCACACACTTAGAGGCGCTTTCCATTCATTTATGCACTTTTTACCTTATGGCTGAAGCTCTGTTACGAAGATTTCTTGCTTATTTTTTTGAATTCATTGCTGGTATTTCTTGAAGTATTCAGAGTCTGATTTTCTGCTTCTATCTTGTAATACATGTCTTGGCTTATTTCAGCCAGCTCTGCTGAAAATTCACAGTGCAGACAGGTTTTTCTTCATTCCATGTCAGCTCTTCTCTTTAGTTGATTTTTTTAACTAGTTATTATTGTGGAGATCTTTTTTAAGTCCATGTTTTTCCTGAGAATTCAGTATGGAGGTCCACGTAATAATAAGGGAAAGCATTGCAGTCAGCATTATTATTACTGTGACATTTTCTTACGGTGTTACCCTTGAGCCTGCGGTTTTCAGGTAGTTTTCTCTCACTTCTTGTTTGGTTTTAGCTCCTCTTTTGGATCCATCCTTGCTAGATCTGTCGTCTCTCGGGATCCAAGGGCAGAAATCTCCATGAAAAATTATGTTTTCAATTTTTGTGTTCATCAATTCTATAGACATAATGCGGAATGGGCCGGAAGCCTCCAGGTTTTCACCTACCTTTATAGGTGACATAACAGTCGTACACAGCAATCTATCTCAGTTTAAATTTAGTGTGTTTCACTTATTTAATGTGAATCCATAGTGAAATATCTTAATATATTCCCTACTGAGCTTATTCTTCATTTCGTGGAACATTACGGTGGTATCGGAGGCATGATCTCGGCACGGCACTGTGAGATGAATGTGAGAGTGAAAATAAAAGCAAAGGGAAACATGAAAGATGAGTTTAATCTCATATATTTTCAGTTAGAAAAGAGCACTCCCAAGGAGGATGTGCAAGAAAAAGAAAGAAGTAGCAGTGAAGCTCTGAGGAGTTTCAAAGAAGAATCTGATCGGACAAAGATTTGTGCATGAAGACATCCTGTGAATCCTCATCTCCTCATGGATGGGCACTCGGCATGTAGGAGCTTCATTTCTAGTGATTCCTTTGAAGGTGGATAAGAAGGACTGAACAGTTGATGCATGCAAGGCTGCAAGATCTCACATCCCAGTAAGAAGAAGCCTCTTCTCACGAAAGCATGGGGCATTTCTCCTTCAATAGTTGATCGAATCTATTGTCTCTCGTGGGTGGCTGGGTTGTTGGTAGGAGAAAGGGTAGGAGATGATAACGTAGTCCGACAAGGCACCTCAGCACTTCGTGAGGAAGAGGTTGGAGCACTTGCTCAAGGAAGACTCTGTGCTCTTGCGAAAGTCAAGGATCTCCTCTCATGCATGAAAATGTACTATCATTGATTGGCCGTCGGGGTCTTTGGAGATAGTGGAGGTAGGAGGAAAGGGAATCACGAGTGGAGAGCATGAACCTTCTAACCGGATCTTGGAAGCTAGAAAAGAAAGGCAAAGGACTTGTGCATTGAAGTCGGGACAAATTTCGCCGCCTGCACATCATTCTACACTATGCCTTGACACCTCTTTGAGAGGTCACTCTACAAGAACACTCTTGATAGGAGGAAATATAAAGTGATGTTCTTTGCCTCCTCCCAACTACTATGGGCTTGCCACTTAACGGCAGCTGGAGGCCTTGGGAGAAGCTAGCACGATCTGAGAGAATCTCTCCGGCATCCAGGGCAGAGTGAGCCCGGAGGTTCTGCGAGGACATTGCAAACTCCACTTTCCGGACTCTGGCCCGAAAGGAGGAGAATCGAGGGAATCTATGGTGGCATGAGCATGAGGCACATGGCAAATCCATATCTTTAGGCAGGCGATCCATGATCTTCATTCACAAAGGATGGGGGCATAAAAGAGGATCCTAACCCTCTTTTGACCAAGGAGGTTTGGGGAAAACAAGGACTTTCAAAGGGAATGAGTTCACTCCAATCACATCCATAAGAACAACTCAAGTGGGAATTAGCAAAGGGAAGATAATGATGCTCCAACATGTGATTTTATTCAAGGATGTGTCTGGGAGCCATGAGAGGGCAGGGGTACATGACAGGACTCTCTGGTAGCTATCATTCTTGGACAACTTGGTTCTGCTTTTTGGGATTCCAACTCATGGTGGAATACTCAAAGGATTTTTCCTGGGGAGTTCTTGAAAGCGGGTAAAATTAAGTGCACAAGGTGGTGGACAGAGTTATCTATTTCTATAATCTTATTCTTTGGCTAGTGACTCCAAACTCTAAGGAGGGACTATTTGATGTGCTCCCTAATCTTGCTGTACGACCATGGTTTTGTAATCTATCTTCCTGGATGGATTCTGGTGGGAGGATACAAAGGGCCGCATGCTCATGTAGAAAGTATGGACTACTTGGTGAGGAGGGCATGGCTCTTTGGGAGGAGTACACCATTTCACTGTATTAACGAGTGTGAGAACTCATCCATGAGTTACACCTTTGATGTAGTATAAGCTCTCTGTGAGCATTGTGTATCTGCTGGCTATTTTTATGACCTCATTTTAAGGACATAGTTTAAGATGGGGCAGGTGATGAGCTTCATGGAAGCATCCCAGGGCATGGACTGTAGTGATGAGCATCACGGAAACCTTGAAGGCCCCATGCTTCCTCATGGTGCTGATTCTTTTAGCCATGACATGCAGTGTTCATTCTCAAGGTTTGAACACGGGGCATCTAACAAAGTGCAGGAGGCACCCATATCTTATTCTGGCGATAAGGATAAAAGCTGAGACTGCACATGAGGGGAACATGTTCTCATCACATACACGTGGTGACAGCGATTTCATAATCATGATCCCACACAGCGGTGCTTATCATGCTGAGACATGTTGAGATTGAAGAAAAAGCACATGGTGGGGCACATGGCAGGAAGAGTTCCCCATTCTTTGCACGCTACATGGGAGCATGTGAAGAGATTTTGTGTATTTTCTAAATGAATCACTTGTCTGCAGTAAAGTAGACATGTGGTGGTGACATGCTTCTGTGTGGGGAGGAGATGTTCTTGGAATTTCAAGGGCGGGGGTAATCCATGGTGATGGTGTGAGATGGAGGTTTTAATAAGATCACTGTGGCTTGTGAACATCACTTCTATCTTTGAGAAGCCATGGATCATGTAAAGATGTTCCCAATAGCCTTCATTTGTGTGTTTGGGCTTTCAGTTTATTTATTAAAGACAAACTTGCATAATGAGAATGATGAGAATATGGAAAAGTGTGGTGATAGAACCTGTTGCCAGTGGAAAGTACCCACAAAGAAAGAAGACACTATAGGCACTGCAGTTTCTTGAGTTCACAGCAGCATTTAGGAGGAGGCTGTGTGTTTTCCTAAAATTATTGTGGCTGGTAAAGACATCATTTTACATATTTTATTCATGATTAGTGATTAATTAAAGAATCTAATATAAATGAAAAGAATAAAAATTTTATGTAGAACTATTTAGGTGGGTGGAATAAAATAACCTGTGGGTGTGAAAAAAGGCAGGAATACAAAGGAGATCTGTTTAATAAAAATTAACATTAATAATTCATTAAGACCTCATGATGAACACGTTAATGCACAAAAGAGGTTTTCTGGTATGAAAAATTAAAGGTAAGTGGTTTAGGGTTTTAAAGACTCTAAATATTATAAAAAGGAGAGGATGAAAGGCTCATGAAGGAGGTTGTTGATCACTGTTTATTTCTTGAGCTTGCTAAGGCAGCCATTTTACTACATGGCAAGAAAGAAGAGATCTCTGTTTGAGAATCCTCATCTGTTAGTGTCTTGGAGAAGTATGCTAGATTATATCTATATTGAAGCTATACTTGCATAATATATGAAGTTTTATTTTTCTTTGTATTAGTAGGCGGGGTTCTCGCTCTGCCCAAGACTAGTTTTGATCTCCTCTCGGGGGAGGGTGTCTTGTAAAATAGGAGGGAGTCTGTTTATATTTTGATTTTAGATCTCTGTATATTTCATCTGCTATACTATTGTTCTTTTTCAAACTCTCCATGATCTCATTTGATGCTTCATATTTATTTCCTATGTTCGCTACTATTGTTTTTAGATCAACGAGCATGCTTGTTTACGGTAGTTGGAGGCTTTATATGAAAAGATTTATAAATGCTTTTAACGATATCTCATATTCGGTCTCATTTTATAAACATGAATAAATTCATCTTAAGAAAATCACAGAAGCTTTAAAATTCTGTATTAAAGGATTAGGTCTACTAGTATTCTGGTATTATTTTGCAGCCTAAGGGATCAAGGTAGAAGGTGAATGGTTCTAGATGCGATATGGATACGTGTTTCGTGTGTGAATTTTTAACAAATCTGTCAATTTAACATACCTTGGCTTGTCGAGAGGCCATGGCAAAACAAATTTACTTTTTACTTTGTTACGGCTCCCTATGTTCTGAAGGTCTTTTCTTATTTTTTTCTTTAATTCACTTTATTTCTTAAACTCCATTAAAGTTGTTCTCTTTATTGCGTATTATTTGATGGCTGGTTTTAAATGACTCTCTTTCAAAAACCAAAATTAAAGTGGGTTTTCTTTGTTCTTGACTCTTCTCTTTGTTTGATTTTTAACACTAGTGACTTGTTAGAATATATGCTCTGAGCCTTAACCCATTTTTCACAAAAATTTATGGAGAAGTGTCTTACATTGTCTGTGGGAACCTGACCACAGATTGCTGTGTATTCTTTTTTTTTTTCTTGTCAGTAGGTATGGGCCTGCCTCTTACGGTTTTACGGAAGTGGGTTTTCCTCTCGTTCCATTTGGTTTTTGGCTCCTCTTTTGGATCAGCACAGATCTTGTCTGGTCTCTCAAGGTCCGAGAATAAGGATCTAAAAGGGTATGTTTCTGCGCACCGTAACTGTCATTTCAGAGTACGGGACGGGCAGAAGCCTGCGGTTTCACCTGCGGTGACACTGTGATGAAAATGCCCAACAATCTTTGGTTTGGGGCCTGATGTGTTTGTATACGCTGAATCCACAAATGAAATATTGCAGATATTCTCTTTTAGTAGTATTCTTTGTTGGACATACACTGTGTCAAACTCTTAAAATAGGTGAGTGTAAATAAAAGTTCCTTCTCTTCTGTGAGGTGCGTTAAAGCAGAAATAAGTGTCATGAGGATAGTTCTCTTACTATATGTGACCTCGTTAAAAAATAAAAATAGGTCTATGAATATGGTGTTTTCTGTCAAATGTCTCATAAAATGAAACTAAATCCCCTTTAAATTAGGAGTCTTTGAATAGATCTTGGGTTAAAATTTGAAGTCTTTTTATTTGACCTCTAAATGAACACTGACATTCAAAGTATACATGTCTTCAATACTTCATTAGATACATGGGTAGAATACAGACTAAATGTGGGAAACCTTTTACATAAATTCATTCTGACTATTAAGACCATGCAATGTTTATTTGGCATAATTTTCCTGCATGTTTCCAACTGTAAACAAATGAAACACGTTTAACCTGAATTTAATATTACATTTAAAGTTATAAAGTAAGAACATTATATTCTCATCCTTTGTGGATTATGAAAATATTTTTATCATTTGGTTGTTTTTACTTGCCTGAGGACTCTGCTTTGATGAAGTAGTATGACCTCTCTCTTCTGACCTTTGCCTTCTCTTCGTGATTTCTCCATCATCTATGTGAACCACTTGCTGCCTATACATGGGGTCCTACGGGGAAGAATTCTTTGTTCTTTTAGGGCTTAAAATGCGAGGTGTGAACGTACCGAGCTCGTTAAAGGCAAATTAATTGATGTTCTTTGTCTCGGTATAATTTCCCCTTTTTGGTTTAAGGGTTGGACCACGTTAAAGAAAATGGACACTGTGTGAGCTAATAGAGGTTCTCTGAACTCTCATATTCTGCCTTTCGGGTTTGAGGGTATCTGAAAGGGACCTTTGAGTTTTCTTTGCCTCTTTTGAAACCTAGAAAACATAAAGTATATTGGCTGCCCTTTTCGAACTCAAGCTTAAATATGATGAAGGACTTGTCACCGCAAGGGAGCTTCACTCAAATGAACCTCCCTAACAGTCCGTGCAATCATATATTAAACAATACTGTGGTTTGGGAGCATATTGGAAAATACTTCTAAAGTTACGTATATTTAGCCCTTACACATAATACTAAACCCAATACATGATTTAAAGTCTCCTACTTTCACTATATGTTAACACGGTATCCATTTTTCATTAACATTTTTATAACCCTTTATGTTCATTAACTTTGAGCTCATTTTTACCTTCGATATAAAAACCCCTTTACCCTATATATCCCCAAAATGTCATATGTCATTTTTTCCTCAGTATATGTCCACAATGAGAAACTGTGATATGGTATTACTCTCACGGTGGCTTCTAATGTACTTGTACCATGACGAAATTGTGACTACTCCTTGTGGAAAGGGCTTTCCCACATTAGCTTGTGGAATGGGTTCTTCATCAAAGGTGAACTTATACACTAATAATAATATGGTATCCTCCAAACTTGCTATAAAAAATAAATTAGTACTTTCTATGATAAACGGGGGAAAGGAGTAAATCGCTTATGTCTGTATAATGGGCGTTCGGCTGACCGCTGCCCGCCTCTTGAACATGGCACTTATCTTCATCTTGTTTCGGGTTTGGATTGCTCTTTCAAACCTGCCTTTTTTATAGTTAAGAGAAATCCATTTGTCTCATTCGATCATATCGTATTGTCATCATATTAATCCATTGATCATATTTATCACGAAATGAAACCTTGATGGCTGCTCGTGTCAAATGAGCTACGAGTAACTCTTTCAGTAATATTTCGTGGGAAACCGCTTATCACCTAAACACGAAGGCTCTCGAGGTTAACGATATAAAGATAGATGCAGATGGCTAACTACAGTTTTACAATTTTGTGTATTTATGAGCTAAAATATGAGGCTTACTACCATTAAATATGGGTGTAGTGCGTGGGTCGGAGAAATGGTCTCTTGACATGAAGGCACGAGATAAATGGAGACTTTTAACGAGGCGTTCACTCTGTGCCCAGGGTCAAGGCAACGTTTCATTACTAGAGAAGTGAGGCATATGAATTTCAGATGCAGAAGTAGCTAGTATATGAAAACTATTGCTAGTGTTTCTTAAGGTAACGGTTACTCACAAGATACGGGAAAAGTACGATTATCATCTCCATTACTAAAGAAGTATGGGGCATGTGTGGTGTGAGCGTATGCAGGTCTACGCAAGTAATTTAAAAAGTAACATATAGATCAAGAAAAACGACGTTAAACCCCATGAGAAGCGGTCTACATGAGAAAAAAAAAAAAACCTCTCTGCATGTGCGGTATAGTGTCCATAACATAAAAACCATCTCAACCCATGTAAAATTCAGAAACAAGCCTTCCTCAGGCATGCAATCTTGGATTAACATTGTTCCTTGAAAACAATTCCTTCTTGTGTCTACCAGAGAATCCATTATAAAGACATTAAATTATTACACAAAATACTGTTTCCTCTCTGTTTATTAAACCTTCAAATATTAATAATGTCTTGTATAAATATAAGAATCTTTTTTCCTAAGTTCTGCCATACTATGTTCCACTTTATATTGAAGTATTGACGGTGAAAGATGAAGAAAAGGATTTACAAATTTTTATCTTTGCTTAAGCAATACCATAAAAAAATCTTGAAAAGTGAATAACAAATAAGCTAAAATAAGGCGCCCATTAAGGATGTTTAACTCTTAGATACATAAATATCAGGGGCTACTGGCTCTAATCACTCTACTTTATTCTGAGATATACAAATGAAAGCTGAAACGAAAAACTCTGTTTCAGAGATGGAATAAACGACACCATTTTTCATTCATTCTGATATTATTGATACAAAATTAACTAAGGTTCAAAACTTCAGGACAACTACTTCTTCAAATATATTTTAAATACAACAATATGAACCAAAATGGTTCGATTACTTTAAGCGTTCGCTAACTCTAACACCTACTGCTACTCACTGTAGTGAAGTACAAACAGAAACAGCTTATTACATTTACATGACTTCATTTAAAACATAATAAAGATGATAACTCTATCTAAAGGCCAATCATTAAATAATCATTTTGGCTTCAATGACTATTTTAAATTTCTGACAATACTTTTGTTGTTATTTATTGTTTAAAATCACTACCAATAAATGAAAATTTCTGCATTCTATTTCAAAAGGAGTTTATCTTGAGTTGCGGAAGGCGTTCATATAACGATATTCAGTTAAAGGAAACAACTTGAGCATGAGTAAGACAACATGAATAATGTTTGCCATCCATAAGCGAAGAAGCTAAGCACAGCAGGGGTACAGATATTGCTCCTTAAATGTCTGTCTTCTCATATATGTTTGCTCTGTCTGCTTTTGCAAATATCAATTGATCCTCATAAAATTTCGGGACATAATCTCTCCTCATATTTCGTGTAGAGGTGAAACACCATTTCTCGTCAACTTATCAAAGCATTAATTATCTGTCAATTCCTGTGTGGTTTTCTCTTGAGACCTTTAGAAGGTCATTTTAATGATCATTTGTTTACCTCTTGACATAGAAATACCTATCTGTGTATCCCCTTATCTCAACTCTTCATCCACTATTGGCATTAATAAAATTTATAGATTTTGGCCCAATTTGATCTTTATAGCCTAAAAACGCTGCCTCTGGTAATAACTCCTTTCATGTACGAAATAATGTTTTTCTCTCACGGCAATTTTATTCATGGAATCCCATTTGTTGCATTTTTTGAAATAATCTCGTTCCGGATGAGATCATGCTTTGATAAGGGAAATATTTCCACAATTTCTCCTTGAGCTCTTTTATTTCTTCCTCGACTTTCGCTTTTGCTCGTTCTCATTTGCCTTTCCTTCCATCCTTGCATCATCTTGAGAAGGCATGGCCAATTGATTGGGCTTGTTTACAATCTCTCTCCATCTTTAATTGTGTTTAATTTGAACAACTTGGGCACGAGATCGATTTCCTATGACGAGAAAAATCAAAGGTACAAGTAGTTTATGATTTGATTCTGTAAGGTTATACCTTGGGTACTTTACCTTGAGTAGTTCTAGATCATCTTCATCTAAGTTGCTAACGCAATTCCTCTAACATAGCAAGCCTCGGCTATGGGCGCAATGAATGCTCTGTAGGCTGGCAATTTCAACTTTTTCATGGTATTTACCTTCGCACTGTGTTCTGGCATTTTCGGCTTTATCATTGGATCTGTGGAACAATAATCTTCTTGACTCTTCATGAGTTGTTAATGCCAGCATTGCTTTCTCCATTGCATTGTTTAATGACCTTTGCCTTATATTTTGATCTTGGCTAACGTAGTCTTACTCAAATCTCATTCTGATACGGTGACACGATGTAGGGTCATTTGTCCTGATTTTAACATCCATGACAATATTTATCCTTAAAACACTGAAGGTCCAAGGACATTCTGCATCGGATAGCCAGAGCCATCTTAAGCAGTCTTTCTCCAAATCCATCAGTCGTAATCTGGTTTTGGAGGTATATTGTGCTGTGCATGCTTCTATATTATTTACTCTTTGGTTCCTTTCCTCAATCGTAGGCATAGCCTTGTGGAGGGGAAGAATTTTGGTGAAATTTCATCTCTTTTGAGAGATGAAAAGAAATCTTGTTCTTCATTATTTTGAAGCTTGGTGGAGTGGAGGAATGGTCTTAACTGAATTTGGTCCTTTTTCCTCTCGGGGCTCCTCGTCATCGATATCAATAGCATCCTCCCTGCACTCTTTTGCTCATTCTTTCCAAGAATTGCGGTGTTTGAATCTCATGGTCTTTGACGAAATTGACCCTCCTAGATTAATGATTTCTCTGTCAATTTATCACATGTGTAAATGCGACATACCCATTCTCAAGCACTGCAAGTATCCCATGTGGATCATAGGCCTTCTCCCCAACCAATGCATTCCTTCAATATTTTTTGATACTTCTTCAAAATCTTGTCTTGTGTTAACAACAAAAGGGCCTACACTCATAGGCAACGTATCCTTTCTTAAGCACGGTAAATGAACTTGATCGTCAGGAATTTGCCCTTCGCAATTCAAGGCAAAAGTCTCATGGGAGCAAGGTTGGGGCCTATAGGGCTCAATGCTAACTCATACGAGTCTTATCTCGGGTCCTAATCTTCAAAAAACAAGCCGGTCTCAAATTTACAATTGGGTCCTAGCTGAGAACTCTTGGGCCTTTGGCGAGAAAGCATGGGGGAAAGAGTTCATTCGAACATAAGCATTAGTCATGAAATTAATTCGATAAATTCAAAACCTTGCATTTCGTTCTCTTCACTCCTAACCATATCGGTCAAAGCGGGCCCGGCCTTATTATTACTATCCGTATATTTAAACAACACTCCTTGAACTCTTCAACATTTTGATAAAAATAAGTAGACTACCATTGATGGAAGCCAAGAAAAGGCACTGTTCGTGAGAGGCGATCAGATGGGAGTTTACTACTTCCTGCAAAAGGCAGGATGTATAGCACCACACTGGTTTTTCATCATCATGATGAACATTCCCGAACTACCTTTATCAATTTCGTGATCATCATCTCTTACCAAAGAATTTCATAATGCAAACGCTAGGCAGAGTGCATACGAACGACGAACACCTCCCAAAGCTGAACTTTCCTACTTCAAATTGATTTTTCTAGCAGTGTCAAAAACGACGTACGTGATTAAACTCTTCATTGAAGCTCTCGAAATATTTGAACCAACGAGTCTTGGAGCTGCCAATGGAGACTCATCTTGGAAAACCTCGTAACTGACGCATTAATTGTGTTCGGCCTGGAATGCTTTTCCCCCTCGAATTCATAACGAAACACCGAGGGTACATGGGACGAAACTAACCGAAAGTGAATTCGGGGAAGAAATGAGTTTTGGAATACAAAAACGGACAACACACAACTTTTATGAGAGAAACACGAGGGGACTTATCGGTGGAGGTTGCCGCCCGGTAGTGCAAGAGAGGATGGATTTTGACGAAGAGACGACGCGATATCATGAACATCTTTCTAAGCACTATGTCTAGGAGGGACGAGAGTTGATAAACCGGACAACCAGTACTCGCTTGGCGCAGGACAAGGTCGAAAACGGTCGCCGAGGGCATGTGATGGTACAAAGGTGGCCGGGATGCGGTTAGCGAGGAAAACGGGGCACGTGCGTCAAAAACGGAAACCGGGGGCCCTTTATGGGCTCGGAAACCATAATAAATGCCAAGAAGTGGCGGTTGAGTGGACGACGGTGTCATCTCGGCGATGGCGTGCGGGGGGTGTGAGTACGGGCGGAGGATATCCCTACCCCCATAATTAGCCGGGTGGTGATCACCGGATTTCAAAGATGCGACGATCGGTTGCGGGGGTGAGATTTGATAAGCTGACGAGCTAGTTTACCCCCGCAATAATATCACGAGCTTCTGCAGCAGACAAACTTCTAAGCTCGGGAAGATTTATAAAACAACAATATATCCTATATATCAACCTAAAGTTGACGCACTTAAATATATATATAAATAAAAAACGAAATACATGCATTCCTCTCTCTTTTATGCTAAAGTATTAAAACACATACTATAGCATATTTTGGTCTTATTGTTTGTTTTTATTTTTTCATTTTTAAATTTTAAAATGAAATATAAAAAAAGGATATGTAAAAATGATCACACAACCTTTGGCTCCACAGGGTGGTGGCTGCAAAAGAAATGCCTTCAGAACCTGCAGTTAGTGCCTTCACCTCGGGCATGGGTCACATATTGCTTGATAGAAATGTACAATATTTTAGGATACTTTAATGATGAACCAATGGCGGCAGCAATGTCGGAAATAATGCTTGAGATATTTACCATTCAAGGCATATCCAACACTTCTTCCTGTTTTCAACAGAAAGTGTATTTCACTCTGACACATTCAATTTTGAATGGGCCTTGCCACAAGGATCAAGTTACGTGTTTGCCTTTATCTTCCCTTCCGTGTATCCCATCTCCAATACTAAGTCTCCTTTTTGAAACAAAACTTCCTTTGCTTTCAACCTCAAATATTACCTTCATCTTAAGTGATAAGTAGTGTTCTGAACAGTTTGGTTTCTTAGTTCATAGCGCTCATTCTTGCTAACTTGTGGCGTTTGGTTGCAGCAGGCACCATCTTGGAGAAAAGAAATCACGGGTTTACCAATTGTGTGGGGAATATTTTAGCTTTGAGTGCCGTATACGAATATGGGGGACATAGAGTGACCTTAGTCATCCTTGTGCCCCACCAAGGCAAAAACAACTAGCTTCGTATCCCAATTCTTAAGTTATCATGATTGTTTTCTTCAAAATTCTTACCAATGTTTGTTAGATAGCTAATCCATTTCACGGATGATAAAATTTGTAGAATGAGACAATATTACATTGTAAGTTTGTAAAAATTAATAAATCTGGTGAAGCTGGCTGGGCATTATATGTCTACTGATCTATTGTTCAAACTGCTAAAAATATTCTCCTCCAAAAACTTCATAACAACTAAATCGTTACGCTCGGCGAATTGCCCTCCACCCACTTTGTAAAATAGTAAGGTAAGGATCCATGGCCCTTGCTGGATGGTGGATTGATTTCTCCAATGAAATCAACCCCATTATTAAAAGGTTCTTCAACAAAAGAAAGCTGGAAAGGTAATGTGGGTAAGCTTTTTCTTTCTGGAAATAATTGGCATTTTTGACAACTTTTGGTATTTTGTAAACATCGGAAAATACGATCGGCCAATAGAAACCTGATTTGAATATTTTAGCAGAGTTACCTTCAGTGCAGCAATGCCCTCCACACAAGCATTGCGTATTCTTTCATCACTTAATTTCTTCTCTGTAAAATTTTCATGACACTTGGTGGATGCTTTCCAATATAACTGCATGTGATTACATAAGGTTTGAGCCTTAAAGTTTTAGGCCCTATATTTGGCTCTATTAATTGAAGGGGACATGAAAAGAAAGCACACCGTAAATAATGTCGTGCTCCTTATACCCATTGCGAACGGAAGAAATTTAACGAACGTTACGTACGGATTGATTATCGGCGTTTCTCCATTGGTTTCTTCTCAGGACGGTAAATTAATTCCCGAAAGCGCGAAGGATTGGTTCCTTAATAATTTGTGATCAATCACGTAATGATTTGAACTTTTGTCAAATCGTACTCTTGAATTTTGGCGATCATTTTCCCCTCTTACCTTCCACATCATGTCTGTACCGATATTTTGATGAATTGGAACGCACGCTAAGATATGAGAATAGAGGACATAAGTTTGGCTTTCAGTGCTTTTATCGGAAGCGATACTGTTCTCGATATAATTCAATTAATATTGAAACTTTCACAATATTTTAGCTGATTGTTCACCAGCACTATTCATTTTCTACTGAGTATCGGGCACAATGATTGGGGAAGAACGGAAAAGGAATTTAAACGATTTCAAACGTACGGGCGGTTAAAATAGGTGCTTCCTTTAAAGCTATGAATTACGAAAAGATTCCCGCTTCCTTGTCACATACCTGACATTCTTTTCTTTCTGTTGTTATCTTTTAACGATTATTGCTAGGGACAAATACGCTTGAAAAATTAAACTTTCAATCTGTTTGAATATGCTACTTACTTAATGAGAGGAATTATCGTTGACATTATTTAGTTAATCTTGCTCCTTCCTTTAGGTAAATGGCCCTAATAATTTGCCATATACAAGGCAAACAAAGACTGCAGGGTTGGGTGACTCAAGCTTCACACGGACTAACATGAGGCTTCTTGCCAAATCGCATAAATGCTCCTGTTCAGTTGAAAAAGTGCTGACATCGTAAATAAACCACCACAAAATTGCCGCCTACAACAATATCCGCCGCTTGTACAGAACATGGCCCGGCGTTCATTGGGCCAAATAGCATCCTGGCTCTTATGAATGTCCCCAAAGGCATAAGTGGTTTCTTGATC
Source organism: Pinus albicaulis (assembly GCA_034641835.2). Classification (NCBI taxonomy): domain Eukaryota; kingdom Viridiplantae; phylum Streptophyta; class Pinopsida; order Pinales; family Pinaceae; genus Pinus; species Pinus albicaulis. The sequence continues at coordinate 105,211 of JAXQQM020059730.1, forward strand.
TTCCGATAAGCGGTTATACAGAAAACCAGTCCACCACCGACGTCTGCAACCCGATTGCTTCCAGCAAACAAAATTATTTTGAGAAGGTATGAATATCACTAATGAAAGCCATGTTCAATTCACCGAAATCTCGCTATTATCTCTCATGGTTATAACGGACGGGTACAGAATTAGAAACTTAATGTTGGTCTGATGGAGAGCAGTGCCGCTTGCAGCAATTTCTTTATTCCTTGCGATCGGAAGAGCTGTGACAATGGATTAATCTTTTAACCATTTATAAGCTTTACTCACATCGCTTGAGTAAGTTTGTCTTGTGATACTTTTATCATATGTTTTCAAATCATCATGACATGTTCCATCTTTAAGTATACGAAAAAATCTACCTTTTTTCTTTACCTGTTCTTCGGGATCCCTTTGAAGCAGTTTGACCATTTTAGGTTCTTGTTGAGTCACAATTTAAATCTTCAACACACTCCTGCAAATTTGTTTTCTTTGATTACGAGTAATGTCATTATTACAACAGTCATAAAGTACATAAACCTCTTGGCAAGGCATTAATAACTATTGAATAATTTCTTAATATAATCTTCTTTCATAGTAATTAGTGCTTAATGGGTTTCCAAATCAATCATTGTTCTTCCAAATCTTTGAGTCATCAACGAAGCACATGACCTGTCATCATCTTCAAAACACTGCCAATGTTTAATGGAGATAGAAGGTCTGCTATACTTAATGTAATTTCATACCTTAGTTTCTTTGTTGATAGGAAGCAGGCGCCACTTTTAACCGCCAAAGAATCTGAATCTAACGCTCTTGGAACAAGCTTCATGATTAGATGCTTGAAATATTTTCAATGGGATCCATACTTCATTCGGTGTCTTTTGTGCTTTGGGATGTTTGGTTTAGCATAAATTCTTCATCCAGCTTTATAATAATTAATTAGAATATCAAATAAGTCATAGATTTAATTCCATCATGCATGTGCAAACTAATAATTAATGCCTCATATTAAGCATTATTAGTATATTGAACTCAATTTGAAAGAAAAAATTTTGATTACCTTCGGAGAAACGGAGTGAAACCAGCTCGTACCTTCTTTGAAGTAGCGTAAAATAACACTTCCGGTTTAACGAGGTGGTGCATATGTACAATCGCTGAATCAAGCTTCACGGTTAAATAAAATTTTATCTCATATGACATAAAACAGGCAATTAAATATTATTGGCATAAATTAGTGAATTATTACTTGCATCTTTCTTGATACATAGCGATTTTTGCGATGATCTCTCTATAACCTTCTTTCTTCACCATTAGCTTGAGAATAATAAAAGTCTGGAATTTTAAAAAATATAAAGCTTTTTACCTTTTATCAAATATTTATATACAAACGGTGCGGAATGTCGCACCACAGCATCCATGTGACCACTTTACGTTGCGGGATTTACGACCAGTAAGGATAATAACCGCCATGCTGTCGGACTCTTGCGGCTGGCCTCTTACGGTCAGAAGGAATAAATATCCTGGCGGCCCGGTTTGCTCTTAATTTAACTCATCATCTGCATCAGCGGCATCGGATTGTGATGTGGCGAATCAGCATACAGTGCGGCGAATCTGAGAGAGGAATGTAAAAGGAGGCAGACGAATCTACCTGCTGCGGTTCATTGCCAGCTTTCAGCGCAAGGTTAACGCTATTAATAACAGCAGTTGGTGATTAATCTGGTCTTCTGATTAGTTTTCTTTGTGGTGTTTGTGGTTCAGGAAGGTATGTGTTCGCGCCATGGCATCTTTGTCGGTGAAAGGATTTGATTTGGTTGTCAGCGCCACAATTCTTCTTGATCTTTTTTCTGATTTGGGTCGATTGAAAGCAGCGTAACCACCTTTCAAATACTGGAAGTCTTTATCATGCGTCTGAGATGTTTGGAAACCATACCGCTATAATGGGTATTGGGTAAGTGCGCCAATTCTTTTTCTTCCGGGTATCCCCGTCCTCGCCTCTTTTTGAAGCCTCCAAATCGCACCTGCAACGCAGGGTTGCGCCATCGTAATTATTTATAATCATCCATCTGTTCTTGGTCAAATGAAGATGAGCGCATATCCTTCTTACCTTCTTATGATGGTCTCTATATTATTTTCGCATAAATGTTACTTATACCAAAGTGGGCGCTCTTCTCTCTGTCGTCATCCTCTATCTACTGACTTTCAAGACAGTACAGCTATTTTAAAAGGTGCTTTTTTCAGTCTTGATCCTTTCTTTTGCTCTCTTTGCAATTGTTGTTTTTTGGTGTGGATTAAAACCCACTCATTTTATCTTGAAACACTGTCATTTCAACTTTACTGAGGTTACTGAAAAGATTTTTTGCTGACCTTAGTCATGTCTTCAATTCTACGATCTTGGTGAGGCTTCTTCATAGCCTTTCCTTTATCGAAACTGCCACCGTGAGCATGTTAGCTTCAATCTCAAAGCATACGGTTTGAATGTTCCAACGTGGAGACCTTCTTTCCTACGGGCGGCGAGTACGGTTCAAAAGCACCCGACAAAAACAACCCTTTGCTCCAATAGGAGGGGTTTCATTCCATGAGGCAAACTGTTAGCAATTTTTTTAAATCTTTTAACACAAAATCATTCATATTTTCATCGAATTTCATGTGATTGCATTAAATTAATCAAAGAATAGCCATGGTCACCACCCCATCTCTCAATAAAAGCGTCCTTTCTAAGGCATCCCAATCGTGTAAATGGAACATTAAGTAAATCACTTTGAACCATTTCCTTGCCTCTCACTCGAAGTGACGAAAAGTCTGCTGACAACATCCAAATGTTCAACATTTTAAATTCTCGCAAAAAGTGCACAGCAGAGGCAAATGCGTACACGGTTATTTCATCTTCACAGTAAATCTGAGAATGTTGGGAATGCTACGAGGCAAATCATGCGGTGGTTGCAGTGAATTTAATGAATTACACATCGATGCATCGAAAAGCGAGTACAAGGAGCTGTCATGTTGTAGTTAAGCGCTCCTTGAGCGGGGGTAAAATGAATACCCGGTTATTGGGAAAAGATGGAAGTAAGGGTGAAACAGCGTATGGGAATTGGACTATGAGCAAATGCATAAGAAGGTGGCAGGCTGTGGTGATTTCTATAAAAGGAAAAGACACAAACTCGAATTGCTCTTCTAATGTGGGTTCAGTATGAATGGGTGATGATTCTTCTTCGAGAAAATGAGTTTCTTGGAAGATTTCTTGGATGAAAACGTATGAGCCCTGCAGTGCGGCAGTGTGGATTCAGTCTTAACTAATATTTTTGGTTTCAACCTGCGGGAACAAGCTTCTCGGGATTTGACAAAGCGAGGCCCATTTCAGAGTCGGCCTCGTGTGAGGTTTCTTGAGACGAGCTACTTTCAAACAATCCGTATGCCTAACACCACTACGAACACTTGAGAAATGTAAAACAAAACCGAGAAACCTGACTCTGATCACCGACGATGGCGCTGATTAATGTTGTTCCTTGAGAAACAATTCCCTTGTCACAAGAGAGGTCGTCTTTGAAGACATTAAAGATTATGTCACAAAATATATATTTTGTCTCTTGTTTATTAAACCCTTCAAATATTAATGATATATTTCCCAAATATCAAATCTTTACAAGTTCTGCAATGCCATGTTCCCTTTATATTGAAGTGAGCGAATGAAAGACGAAGAAAGAAAAGGATTTTAAATTGACATGCTGCTGAAAACAGAATCTACCATTATAAAATCCTGAAGAAGTGAGCAACAATAAAGCTAAAATAGAGGAGTGCCCATTAAGGATGTTTAACTCTTAGATACACAAATATCAAGAGACCTGCAGCTCAAATCACTCTACTATATTCACAGATATGGAAATGAAATGAAAAACCAAGAAAACTCTTCAACACAGATGGAATGATGGAAACTTGCAAAAAATTTTCATTCATTCAATATTTTTCAGTACAAAATTAGCCTTCAAGGTCCAAAACTCAGAACCTTCTTCATTCTTTCAACTGTCTTTAAATACAATATGATCAAAATGGTTTCCAGTAATGAAACCGATTCTAACTAACTCTAACTGCTTAACTGCTCACTGCAGTGGAGGTACATGCCTCGTAAAGTTCTATTACATTTACATGACTTCATTTAAAACAAGATAAAATGTGATAATCCCTAATCTAAGGGAGTTGATGCTCCTGAAATAGTGGTTGTCTCAATGACTATTGGTGGCTGAACGGCTACTTGTGGCTGAGTGGCTGGAGTTCCCTTTTCTGTGTCCATAGAAAATCTTTTGCATTCTTTCCAAAGTTTATCTTGAGTCGTCGGAGCCTTCTTATAACGATGATACTCCAGTGTAAACGCAACAACCTCACTATGAGTAATATTACCTGTAAATAATGTCTTCACCATCCATAGCAAAAGGAAATGCCTTTGTAAGAAATTAAATATCGTTTCTCCCTTTAAAATCTGTGTCTTCTCATGTCTACCATCTGCTCTGCTTTTTGCAAATATCAACTGATATTCATAGAATTTCCAGGACATAATCTCCCCTCTCTCCTTCCAGCATGAGGGAAAACCTGTTCTCGTCAACTTGTCAAATGATATATCAAATTTCTTAATTATCTCTTTAATTCCCTATAACCTCTTCTCTGCGGCCTTTAGAAGATCGTTTTTTATTATCATTTTATTTACCTCTTCAGCATAGAAGTACCTATCCTGTATCCCCATATCTCCTAACTCTTCATCTGTCTTGGCATTAATAAAGTTTATGAATTTTCTGGCCCAATTCGCTCTTTTAATAGCAGCCTGCTTCTCATATAAAAGTTCCTTTTCATGCTCTGAAACAATGCTTTTCTCTCTGGCAATTATATTCATGGAATCCCATTTTGACTGCATTTCTGAAATGATCTCGTTCCAGATGATATCCTTGGCTTTGATAAGGGAAATATTTCACTTTAATTTCTCCTTGAGCTCTTCGATTTCATCCTCAGCTTTCTGTAGCTTCTGCTCGTTCTCATGTGCTTTTCCTTCCCATCCTTGCATCATCTTGGTAACTGTGGCCAATTCTGACTGGGCTTGTTTACAATCTCTTTCCGCCATCTTTAATTCTGTGTTTAGCTGAATAACCTGGGCTTGAGGGTCAGCTTCACCTGCAGAAAAATCAAAAGTACAAGTATGTTTCTCAATTTGATTCTGTAAGGTTATAGCAGTCTGCTTTACCTTAGAGAGTTCTTTGTCCTTCTTCATCAACTGTTGTCGCAATTCCTCTTTCTCCTTTTCAACCTCAGCTACTTCAGCTGCCAATGAGTGCTCTGTAGCTGGTAATTTCAACTTTTCCCTTAATGAAGATATTTTTTCTTCTGCACTTTTCATAAGTTTTTGAATTGCGGCTTTATCATTCGGATCTACACCGATTTTCATAATGATCTTCTTCAGCTCTTCATTTTGATTTGTTAATGCCCTTGCATTAGCTTTCTCCATTTTGCATTGTTTGATGACCTTAGCAAGCATGTTTTCAGTCTTGACTGCTGTAGCATTGGTCTTGCTCAAATCGTTTACAATCAGCTGACCGGTCTGCATGTGAAGATTCATTTTGTCCCACAAGGGGATCTTTTTGACATCCATAACTATGTTTAACTCCTTAAAGCTGCCCGAAGGTCCAAGGGACAATCCTGTCGGATGTGACAGAGCCATCTTAAACTGCTCTTTCTCCAGATCCATCACAGTCAATAGTCTGGTTTGGTCAGCAGGTATATGGTGCTCTGCTTGTGCTTCTATATTGGCTTTTATCCTCTGGTTCCTTTCCTCAATCTGTGTGAACACTTGCTTCATTGAAGAAAACTTTTCCAAATGAAGTTCCTGTCTACTAGGAGATGAGGGGCAATCTTGTTCTTCATTGACTTGAAGAGTAAAACCAAGTGAATTTGAAGAATGGTCTTCAGCTAGTTTGGTCCTTTTTTCCTCTCGGGGCTCCTCATCATCGATTTCAATAACATCCTCTCTACCTCTTTTGCTCATTCTTTCCAAAATTGCAGGTGTTTGAATACTGGTCTTCGATGAACTTGACCCTCCTGGATTAGCCAGTTTCTCCAAATCAGGTTTACTTACATGAGTAAACGCAGCATACCCATTCTCAACCCTTTTCTGAGAAATTATCCCATGTGGATCATAGGACCACTTCTCTCCCAACAACAACTGCGTCCCTTCCAATATTTTTGATACTTCTTCAAAAGCTTGTCTTGTGTTAACAACAAATGGGCCTACACTCATAGGCAACTTGTACATCAATCCTTTCTTCATGGGCAGAAAATGAACTTGATCTACATTAAGAATTTTCCTTATAAATTCCAGGGCAAAAAGTCTCATGGGAACAAAGTTTGGGAGCCTATAGGGCTCAATACTAACTCCATACAGCCTTATCTCAGAGTAATCTTCAAAAACAAACCAGTCTCCAAATTTACAATTAGGTCCTAACTGTAGGAATTCCTGGGCCTTTGGCAGAAAGCATGGAGGAAGAGTTCCACTCAGAATTTTATAAGCAGTAGTCATGAAATGGTCAAGAATTCAAATGTTCCTACTGTTTTCTTTCTAACTATATCGCTCCGTAATAAACCGATCGGCGTATTTTTATTACTATCCATTATATTTAAACCCACACTCATGAACTCTTCAACATTTTGATATAGAAATAAGTAAACTACCAATGATGGAAATATGAAAAAACCTGTTAGAGGGAAGGCGATCAATTGGGAATTTACTACTTCCTGCCAAAAAGACGGGATGTCTAGCGCCACCCCTGGTTTCATCATAAGAGCGAACATCCCCAAGACTGCCTTATCAATTTTGTGATCATCATCTCTTCCCAAAATCTCCATATTGCAGCTAAGAACTGGCCTATACTGAACACTGAACGCCTCCAAACTGAACTTTCCTGCTTCAAATTGAGTTTTCTCTGGGCTTGGTATCAAAAACGACATGCAACGATTAAAATCTTCATTTGAAAGCTCCTCGAAATACTGAGCCAACGAATCTTCGGAGAACTGCAATGGAGACTCATCTTCTGGAAAACATAATGCTTGACGCATTAATTGTGTTGAAACCTGCAGGATATTTTCCCCCTGAGAATTCATAACGAAACACTTGCCAGGGTACATAGACGAAACTAACCAAGAGATAAATTCGGGGAAGAAGTGAGTTTTCGGAACACAAGCGGACAACACACCCGAAATTTTCATAGCAGAGAACACAGGGGATTTGTCAGTGTTCAGGGTTACTTGGTAATGCAATAGGGGGTGCTTGACGGACGACGCGGTATCGTGAACATCCTTCTCGCTATCTAGGAGGGGACTGAGACTTGATGAACCAGACAATAATGTTCGCTTGGCCATGACTGACAGGAATTTGAAAGCAATTCACGAGGCAATGGATAATGCAAAGGTGGCGGGACGTAGTTAAACAGGGAAAACAGTCACAAATTAATCAAAACGGGACGGAAAAACCCCTTTTATAGGCTACAGAAACCATACTAAATGTAGGAGTGACGTGGAAAAACAGTTAACAGTGGATGACAGCTGTTTTCCACCTCGACAGATGACGTCATTGCGGGGGGTCTGTGAGTACGGCGGAAGAGTTTGATCCATACCCCCCGTAATAAATCCCAGCCGTTGATCACATCATTTCTGAGATCTGACTGGTCAACTGCGGGGGGTCGGGATTTGATAACCCACGGGCTGATTCACCCCCCGCAATAGCTTATCCGTAAGCTTCTTTGTGTGATTGCGACTTCCGCTCCGGAAGTTGCTCGGGTCTTAACTTTGAAATATATATATATCAACCTAAGGCTGACGACCGCTTCATGTATAGAAAAATTAGAAATACATTGCATTCCTCTTTTTGTTTATGCTAAAGTATTAACAACTTCATACTATAGCACATTTTCGAATTCTTATTTTTTTTTATTTTTTCTCTAAAATTTCGAAATGAACTATAAAAAGGATATGTAGAAAATGATCCACAACATCTGGCTCCACCTGGGGATAGTGTTTTTACCACGAAACACTAAGAACCTGCAGATTAGTGCCTTCACCTCGGGCATGGAGTCACATATTGCTTGATGAAAATGTACAATGACCACACCAGATATATACAATTATGAACCAACAACTGCTTAATGTTGGAAATAATGCTTGAGATATTGCCCGTTCACAGGCATATCCAGCACTTCTCCTTCCAGATTTTCCAACATGAAAGTATTATTTCCTCTGACTTCATTAATTTTGAATGGGCCATACCACAAGGGATCAAATTTACCGTGTTTTCCTTTGTCTTCCCTTCGTGTATCCCATCTCAATACTAAATCTCCTTTCTGAAACAAAACTTCCTTTGCTTTTCTATCAAATACTACCTTCATCTTCTGCTGATAAGTGAGCAAGTTGTCCCGAACTTGATTTCTGTTTTCACTTAGTTCCATCACATTGTTCATTCTTCTTATCATAGCATTTGGTTCTGCTTGGGCATCTTGGAGAAAAGAAATCACAGGTTTTACCAATTGCGTGGGGAATAAAGATTGAGTGCCGTATACGAGCTCATAAGGAGACTTGCCGGTATACCTCCTAGTAGTCATCCTTGTTGGCCACAAGGCAAAAACTAGCTTCGTATCCCAATTCTTTTGATTCTCACTGATTGTTTTCTTCAAAATTCTTACCAATGTTTTATTGGAGGATTCTGCTAATCCATTTCCCTGCGGATGATAAGCTGTAGAATGAGACAATATTACATTGTAAGTTTGACAAAAATTAATAAACCTGAGTGAACTGAAAACCTGGGCATTATCTATCACAATCTTCACTGGGCATCCAAACCTGCTAAAAATATTCTCCTCCAAAAACTTCATAACAACCAAATCATTTGCCTTTCTGGTGGGAATTGCCTCCACCCACTTTGTAAAATAATCTGTAGCAGTAAGGATCCACTTAAACTGCCCACTGGATGGTGGATTGATTTCTCCAATGAAATCCAACCCCCATTGTCTAAAAGGTTCTTCAATAAAAACTGGGAGAAGAGGTAATGGAGCTAGCTTTTTCTTCTCTGCAAATAATTGGCATTTTTGACAACTTTTGACTGTTTTGTAAACATCAGTAAACACAGACGGACAATAGAAACCCGATTTGAATATTTTATGAGCAGTTACCTTCCAGCTGTAATGCCCTCCACACAAGCATTCATGATATTCTTTAATCACTTTTGAAATTTCTTCCTCTGTTAGACATAACAACAACATACCAGCTGGATCCTTCCAATATAATTTTGCTTCGATTATGACATAAGGTTGAGCCTTAAGTTTCAAAGCCCTGTATTTAGCTCTATTTATTGAAGGGGGACATGAAAGAAAGCATAAATAATGTACAATATCCTTATATACCATTCTGAGCAGAGAAATTTATACTTAATTGCTGTCTTTGACTGATCATCACGTGTTTCTCCATCGGATTCTTCTACAGGGGCCAACAAATTGATTCCCAATGCTTGGAAGTTGGACTCTGTCAATAATTTGGCCAAGCCCAATCCTTTAATCATCTTGGTTGGTTTTACATCCAAATCATACTCTTGAATTTTAGCAATCCATTTTCCCCTTTTACCTTCCACATCGCTTTGTACTAGCACATCTTTTACAGCTGAATTGGGAACGTATGCTAAGATCTGAGAATGAAGGATATAAGTTCTAAAGGCTTTCAGTGCTTTTACCAGAGCGTACACCTGTTTCTCCAATATATTATAATTCAATTCTGCATCTCGAAGAACTTTACTAAAATATGCCACTGGCTGTTTCTGCTTTTCTTCGTTTCTCTGCAATAACACGGCTGCAATAGTTGAGGAAGAAGCAAATGAAAAGATTTGAAATGGTTTCAAATAGTCTGGACTGATTAGAACAAGTTCTTCCTTTAAAGCCTCTTTAATTCTCTGAAAAGATTCCCTGGCTTCTTTGTCCCACTTCACCTCAGCGTTCTTTTTTAACATGTCTGTTATCTTTTTAACGATCTCTGCATAAAATGGGACAAACCGCCTTAGAAAATTAATTTTTCCGAGAAATCGCTGAATGTCTTTCTTACTTCGTGGCAGTGGAATTGACTGAATTGCTTCAACCCTCGCTGGATCAATCTTCACTCCTTCCTTAGAAACGATGTGGCCTAGTAATTTCCCCTCCTCCAGGGCAAACAAAGACTTTTTAGGATTCACTGATAATCCAAACTTTCTACACTTCATGAAGGCTTTCTGCAAATGCTGTAAATGCTCCTCATCAAATTTCGAAAAAATTGTGACATCATCTAAATAAACCACCAAAAACTCGTCTCCCACAAACGCGATATCCATCGCCCTCTGGAATGTGGCCCCTGCATTCATCAGGCCAAATGGCATCCTGGCGTACATGAATGTTCCCCAAGGCATAGTGAAAGCGGTTTTCTTCTGATCTTCCTTCTCCACAGCTACCTGGTTATACCCTGAAAACCCGTCCACCATAGACAATCTATAAGCACCGGTCACTTTCTGTAAGACAAAATCCATTTTCGGCAAAGTATAATTATCTTTTAATGAAGCCCTGTTCAAATTCCTGAAATATACGCACAGCCTTATCTCTCCGTTTTTCTTTCGGACGGGTACAAGATTAGAAACCCAATCTGAATATCTGAGTGGAACGATTATCTTGGCTTGCAGCAATTTCTTTATTTCCTTTTCGATCGGAGCCAACAGCAATGGATTAATCTGCCTAAGCTTCTGTTTATGTGACTTGACTCCATCCTTGAGTGGAATTTTGTGTTGTATGATGCTCTTATCATATGTTTTCAAATCATCATACGACCAGGAAAATACATCTTTAAATTGCTTGAACAAATCCACGTACCTTTCTTTATATTCCTTCGAGATCCCTTTGAACAATTTGACCATTTTAGGCTCCAGTTGAGTACCCAAGTTGCAATCTTCCACCTGCTCGTCTTGGTTCATTTTATTTTGATTCACGGCAACGTCGTTAGCCCCGAACAGTCTTTCGAGAGGTATTAGGCCTCTTGGCAAGATATTATCTTTCAATTGAATAATTTCTTGATCACCAATCTTCTTTTTTAGGGTCTCACTAGCCAGTTCGTCTTCATCACTTTCTAAATCAATCTGATGATCTTCAAAATCTTCAGTCATCAACAGGAACTGTTTAATCTGCTCATCATCTTCAAAGACCTGCCAATGTTTAATATTGTCAGGAATCGAAGGTCTATGTCTCATCTCTATTTCATACCTTAGTTTCAAGCTGATAGGAGGCTTGAATGTACTTGCTGCAACAGCCAAAGAATCAGCCAGTCTATTCTTTTCTCTTGGAAAAAACTATAAATTGAATGCTTCGAAATAATTTTCAATCAGATCCCATACTTCATTCCGGTATGCTCGTAACCTAGGATGTTTGGTTTGGCATAAATTCTTGATCTGTCTTATAATTAATTCTGAATCTCAAAACATAGTCGTAGATTTAATTCCCATCTGCTTAGCTGTCTGCAAACTAATAATTAATGCCTCATATTCTGCAACATTATTAGTGGATTTGAACTCCAATTTGAAATAAAAAGGTACAAGATTACCTTCCGGAGAAACAAAGATGAAACCAGCTCCCGTACCTTCTTTAGAAAACGCGCCATCAAAATAACACTTCCACGGCTTATCTGAATGTAGTTCCTTATGTACAATTGCTGAATCGATTTTCCCTTGAGATTATTCAGCAAATTCTGCATCCTCATGCAGCATGAAACAAGACAGGTCATCCTTCTCTTGGCCATAAATTGGTGAATTACTTGCATCTTTCTTGGTAGCAGTTTTTTGAAATCTAGTCTCTCTATACAACCTTCTTTCTTCACCATTGAAAATGGGAATAATAGCATATGTAAAGTCAAGTTTCAAAACTCCTCCAAGATTTCCCCCCCATGATCTAGATAATAACATACCAAACCTGGCTGGAATATCTGCCACTACAACATCCATCATAATACTTTTGGCTGGGAATTGAGCCAACGAAACAACCATATCTTTAATAAGACCTACACACTTAACCCTCTTCGAGTCAAAAGAGTAAAGCTCTTTGTATGGCTTGGTGATTTGTAAATTTAACTCCTTCATCACACTCAATGGCATCAGATTGTGTGATGTGCCAGAATCTAGCATACAATTGTGCAAAACGAAATCATGCAAGAGAAGAGATATATAAAAAGGAGGAACATACGAATCTACCTCTTCCACATGAGGTCCAAATGTCACCACGGGCTTTTCTTCCTGCAGATTCACTGTATCGCTCACTTCGTCAGGTTGGGATAGATTGATAAATTCAGCGATTTCTTTCTTGTAACCCGGTGTTTTTATTAGTTCAAGAAGGGGTACTGGTATTTTCACTTTTTCTAACTCTTTCGACAAGCTGAAAGTTTGATTTGATTTTGTCAACTTTTCAGGTTCTTCTTGATCTTTTTTGGAATTTAGATTCTGATTAGAAACCGCAACCACTTTCTCCAAAATGTTAGAATCTTTAACTTTCGTCTGGGAATTTTCAGCTTGATTCTTTCCTTTCTGTAATGGAGTCGCCATTGGAGTAGGTGCTACTTCTGATTCCTTTTCTTCATTATCTTGCGTCCTCAACCTCTTTTTTGACCTCAAATCCCTTACTTTTTATCCTTTCAGATTGCTTGCGTCTTGCAGGTGTCTGAATGCATCCATAATCTTTGCCAGTCGAATGAGAGATCATCTTTACCCTCTTCTCCTTCTTCATCAATTTCTTCTCTGTTTCGTGGTCTTCCACTTTCTGATGAAAAGGGATAAACATCATCTTCTCTCTCTTTTCATCTTCACTCTGTTTGAATGGAATGAGAACAGCCTGTATGCAAGGTACTTTTACCAGTCTTGATACCTTTTCTCTTTGTAAAATTTGAGGGGTTGTTTTTTAAATTGGGGATTAAAAACCCCTCTATTCTGTCTTGCAGGCTTACTATCTATTTCCAACTTTACCAATTTATTCGCAAGATTTTTTATGACCTTAGTCATGTCTTCAATTCTCTGATCTTGAGCTGAGGCTTCTTCTTTAGCCTTTCCTTTATTTGATACTTTACCAGCAGCGGACATATTGGCTTCAATCTCCAAAGCATAAGTTTGGATCTGTTCCAAGGTAGGAGACCTTCTTTCCCTCAATGTGAAACTGAATTCTGGTTCAAAAGCACCAGCAAAAACAACCCTTGCTCCAAAAGGAGGGGGTTTCATTTCAACAGGCAAACTATTATACAATTTGTTAAATCTTTTAACAAAATCATTCATATTTTCATCGAATTTCTTCTTGATTGCATTAAATACTGTCAAAGAATAGCCGTGGTCCCTTTTTTCGCCCCATATCTCAATAAAACATCTTTCTAGGGCATCCCAATCATTAATGGAACCATTCGGTAATCCTTTGAACCATTTCCTTGCCTCTCCACTTAGAGACTGAACAAAGAGTCTCATAACAACATCCAAATGTTCAACGTTTAAATTCTCTGCAAAAGTGCAAAACAGGGGCAAGTGTTGTTCTGTGGTTATTTCATCTTCACCAGTAAATCTAGGGATTAACTTGAGATACTCCTGAGGCATATCATGCAGTGGTTGTGGTAGATTTAATGGTGCATATCTGTTCATCAAGAAAGCAGGGGCTGCAGGAACTGCCATGTTTACGCCCGGGTTAACTATTCCTTGAGTGGGGGTAAAATGAATACCAGTTGTAGGAAAAGATGAATGAGGTGAAACAACTGATATAGGAATTGGACTATGAACGATCGCAGAAGAGTTGGCAGCTGTATGAGGCTGAGTTTATATAAAAGGAAAAGACACAAACTTCAAAGATTGCTCTTCTAATGTGGGTTCTTGAAAATGAATGGGTGATGGTGATGATTCTTCTTCCGAGAAAATGAGTTTCTTGGAAGCTTTCTTGGATGAGAAAATGTGTAAACTTCTGTCAGGTGCGAGCAGTGTAGTTTCAGGTGTACCTAATATTTTTGGTTTCTGGCCCTTCTTTGAAACAAGCTTCTCAGGATCTGACAAAACGGGAACTTTTTGCTGAGAGGTATCTGACCTCGTGTGAGGTTTCTTGGGAGCCAGAGCTATTTTCAAACAATCACAGCGTACTATTTCCTCCTCTCTGAACAACCAGAGGAAATGTAAAACAAAACCCAGGGAAAATCTTCGACTCTTCGTTCCCCGGCAACGGCGCCAATTAATGTTGTTCCTTGAGAAACAATTCCTTGCTGTGTAAAGGAATCCGTGCTCAAGACATTAAAGATTATGTCACAAAAAGCATATGTCTGTCTCTGTTTATTAAACCTTCAAATATTAATAATATATTTTCCAAATATCAAATCTTTACAAGTTCGGCAATGCCATGTTCTCTTTATATTGAAGTGAGCGAATGGAAGACGAAGAAAGAAAAGGATTTTAAATTGACATGCTGCTTAAAACAGAATCTACCATTATAAAATCCTGAAGAAGTGAGTAATAATAAAGCTAAAATAGAGGAGCGCCCATTAAGGATGTTTAACTCTTAGATACACAAATATCAAGAGACCTGCAGCTCAAATCACTCTACTTTATTCACAGATATGGAAATGAAATGAAAAACCAAGAAAACTCTTCAACACAGATGGAATGATGGAAACTTGCAAAAATTTTTCATTCATTCAATATTTTTCAGTACAAAATTAGCCTTCAAGGTCCAAAACTCGGAACCTTCTTCATTCTTTCAACTGTCTTTAAATACAATATGATCAAAATGGTTTCCAGTAATGAAACCGATTCTAACTAACTCTAACTGCTTAACTGCTCACCTAGTGGAGGTACATGCCTCGTAAAGTTCTATTAAATTTACATGACTTCATTTAAAACATGATAAAATGTGATAATCCCTAATCTAAGGGAGTTGATGCTCCTGAAATATTGGTTGTCTCAATGACTATTGGTGGCTGAACGACTACTTGTGGCTGAGTGGCTGGAGTTCCCTTTTTTGTGTCCATAGGAAATCTTTTGCATTCTTTCCAGAGCTTATCCTGAGTCGTCAGAGCGTTCTTATAACGATGATATTCCAGTGTAAACGCAACAACCTGACTGTGAGTAAGATTACCTGTGAACAATGTCTTCACCATCCATAGCAGAAGGAAATGCCTTTGTAAGAAATTAAATACCGTTTCTCCCTTCAAAACCTGTGTCTTCTCATGCCGGCCATCGGCTCTGCTCTTTGCAAATATCAACTGATATTCATAGAATTTCCAGGACATAATCTCCCCTCTCTCCATCCAGCATGAGGGAAAATCTGTTCTCGTCAACTTGTCAAATGATATATCAAATTTCTTAATTATCTCTCTAATTCCCTGTAACCGCTTCTCTGAGGCCTTTAGAAGGTCGTTTTTTATGATCATTTTATTTACCTCTTCAGCATAGAAGTACCTATCCTGTATCCCCATATCTCTTAACTCTTCATCTGTCTTGGCATTAATAAAATTTATGAATTTTCTGGCCCAATTCGCTCTTTTAATAGCGGCCTGCTTCTCCGATAATAGCTCCTCTTCATGCTCTGAAACAATGTTTTTCTCTCTGGCAATTATATTCATGGAATCCCATTTTGATTGCATTTCTGAAATAATTTCATTCCAGATGATATCCTTAGCTTTAATCGGAGAAAGATTTCCCTTTAATTTCTCCTTGAGCTCTTTGATTTCATCCTCAGCTTTCTGTAGCTTCTGCTTGTTCTCTTGTGCTTTTTCTTCCCATCCCTACATCATATTGGTAACTGTGACCAATTCTGACTGGGCTTGTTTACAATATCTTTCTGCCATCTTTAATTCTGTGTTTAGCTGAATAACCTGGGCTTGAGGGTCAGCTTCACCTGCAGAAAAATCAAAAGTACAAGTATGGTTCTCGATTTGATTCTGTAAGGTTATAGCAGTCTGCTTTACCTTAGTGAGTTCTTCGTCCTTCTTCATCAACTGCGGTCGCAATTCCTCTTTCTCCTTTTCAACCTCAGCTACTTCGGCCGCCAATGAGTGCTCTATAGCTGGTAATTTCAACTTTTTCCTTAATGAAGATATTTCTGCTTCTGCACTTTTCATAAGTTTTTGAATTGCGGCTTTATCATTCGGATCCACACCGATTTTCATAATGATCTTCTTCAGCTCTTCATTTTGAGTTGTTAATGCCCTTGCATTAGCTTTCTCCATTTTGCATTGTTTGATGACCTTTGCAAGCATGTTTTTAGTCTTGACTGCTGTAGCATTGGTCTTGCTCAAATCATTTACAATCAGCTGACCGTTCTGCATATGAAGATTCATTTTGTCCCACAAGGGGATCTTTTTAACATCCATGACTATGTTTAACTCCTTAAAGCTGCCCGAAGGTCCAAGGGACATTCCTGTCGGATGTGACAGAGCCATCTTAAACTGATCTTTCTCCAGATCCATCACAGTCAATAATCTGGTTTGGCCAGCAGATATATGGTGCTCTGCTTGTGCTTCTATATTGGCTTTTATCCTCTGGTACCTTTCCTCAATCTGTGTGAACACTTGCTTTATTGAAGGAGCCTTTTCCAAATGAAGTTCCTGTCTTCTAGGAGATGAGGGGAAATCTTGTTCTTCATTGACCTGGAGAGTAAAACCAGGTGAATTGGAAGAATAGTCTTCTGCTAGTTTGGTTCTTTTTTCCTCTTGGGGCTCCTCCTCATCAATTTCAATAACATCCTCTCTACCTCTTTTTCTCATTCTTTCCAAAATTGGAGGTGTTTGAATACTGGTCTTTGATGAACCTGACTCTCCTGGATTAGCCACTTTCTCCAAATCAGGTTTACTTACATGGGAAAATGCAGCATGCCCATTCTCAACCCTTTTCTGAGAAATTATTCCATGTGGATCATAAGGCCAGTTCTCTCCCAACAACAACTGCGTCCCTTCCAATATTTTTGAGACTTCATCAAAATCTTGTCTTGTGTTGACCACAAAAGGTCCTACACTCATAGGCAACTTGTACATCAATCCTTTCTTCATGGGCAGAAAATGAACTTGGTCTACATTAGACTTTTATAAAATTACAGGGGCAAAGTCTTGTAGGGCAAAGGTTAGGGGCCTATAAGACTCATTGTCCATACAACCTTATCTCAGAGTAATCTTCAAAAACAAACCAGTCTCCAAATTTACAATTGGGTCCTAACTGTAGGAACTCCTGGGCCTTTGGCAGAAAGCATGGAGGAAAGTTCCATTCAGAATTTTATAAGCAGTAGACATGAAATGGTCAGCAAATTCAAACAGCCCGGCTTCGTTCTCTTCTTTTCTAACCATATCGGTCCAGAATAAAACTGACTGCTTATTTTTATTACTATCAATTATATTTAAACCCACACTCATGAACTCTTCAACATTTTGATATAAAAATAAGTAAACTACCAATGATGCAAATCTGAAAAAACCTGTTAGAGGGAAGGCGATCAATTGGGAATTTACTACTTCCTGCCAAAAAGACGGGATGTCTAGCACCACCCCTGGTTTCATCATCAGAACGAACATCCCCAAGACTGCTTTATCAATTTCGTGATCATCGTCTCTTCCCAAAATCTCCGTAATGCAGCTAAGAACTGGCCTATACTGAACACTGAACGCCTCCAAACTGAACTTTCCTGCTTCAAATTGAGTTTTCTCTGGACTTGGTATCAAAAGTGACATGCAACGATTAAACTCTTCATTTGAAAGATCCTCGAAATACTGAACCAGCGAATCTTCGGAGAACTGCAATGGAGACTCATCTTCTGGAAAACATAATGTGACTTGTGGTGTGTTCAAACCTGAGATATTTTCCACACAAAGGAATTCATAACAAAACACTTGCCAGGGTACATGGACGCAACTAACCAAGAAATGAATTCGGGGAAGAAATGAGATTTCGGGACACAAGTAGACAACACACCCGAACTTTTCAAAGCAGAAAACACAGGGGACTTGTCAGTGTTCAGGGTTACTTGGTAATGCAATAGGGGGTGGTTGACGGACGACGCGGTATCATGAACATCCTTCTCGCTATCTAGGAGGGGACTGAGACTTGATGAACCAGACAATGATGTTCGCTTGGCCATGGCTGACAGGAATTCGAAAGCAATTCGCGAGGCAATGGGTAATGCAAAGGTGGCGGGACGCGATTAAACAGGGCAAACAGTCACAAATAAATCAAAACGGAACGGGAGAATCCTTTTATAGGCTACGGAAACCATAATAAATGCAGGAGTGACGCGGAGAAACAATTGGTAGTGGATGACAGTTGTCTTCCATCTCGGCTGATGACGTCATGCGGGGGGTCTGTGAGTACGGCTGAGAATTTCTATCCATACCCCCCATAATTAATCATAACCGTTGATCACCAGATTTCTAAGATCTGACCGGTCAACTGCGGGGGGTCGAGATTTGATAACCGATGGGCTAATTCACCCCATGACAAACGACAAAGCTTCTTGTGATTCACATTCGCTCGAGTGCGCTTGAATCTTAACAACATTAATATATATATATCAACCTAAGGCTGACGACCGCTTCATGTATAGAAAAATTAGAAATACATTGCATTCCTCTTTTTGTTTATGTTAAAGTATTAACAACTTCATACTATAGCACATTTTCGAATTCTTATTTTTTTTTATTTTTTCTCTAAAATTTCGAAATGAACTATAAAAAGGATATGTAGAAAATGATCCACAACATCTGGCTCCACCTGGGGATAGTGTTTTTACCACGAAACACTAAGAACCTGCAGATTAGTGCCTTCACCTCGGGCATGGAGTCACATATTGCTTGATGAAAATGTACAATGACCACACCGGATATATAAAATGATGAACCAGAAACTGCTTAATGTCGGAAATAATGCTTGAGATATTGCCCATTCACAGGCATATCCAGCACTTCTCCTTCCAGATTTTCCAACATGAAAGTATTATTTCCTCTGACTTCATTAATTTTGAATGGGCCATACCACAAGGGATCAAATTTACCGTGTTTTCCTTTGTCTTCCCTTCGTGTATCCCATCTCAATACTAAATCTCCCTTCTAAAACAACACTTCCTTTGCTTTTCTATCAAATACTACCTTCATCTTCTGCTGATAAGTGAGCAAGTTGTCCCGAACTTGATTTCTGTTTTCACTTAGTTCCATCACATTGTTCATTCTTCTTATCATAGCATTTGGTTCTGCTTGGGCATCTTGGAGAAAAGAAATCACAGGTTTTACCAATTGTGTGGGGAACAAAGCTTGAGTGCCGTATACGAGCTCATAAGGAGACTTGCCAGTAGACCTCCTAGTAGTCATCCTTGTTGCCCACAAGGCAAAAACTAACTTCGTATCCCAATTCTTCTGATTTTCACTGATTGTTTTCTTCAAAATTCTTACCAATGTTTTATTGGAGGATTCTGCTAATCCATTTCCCTGCGGATGATAAGCTGTAGAATGAGACAATATTACATTGTAAGTTTGACAAAAATTAATAAACCTGAGTGAACTGAAAACCTGGGCATTATCTGTCACAATCTTCACTGGGCATCCAAACCTGCTAAAAATATTCTCCTCCAAAAACTTCATAACAACCAAATCATTTGCCTTCCTGGTGGGAATTGCCTCCACCCATTTTGTAAAATAATCTATAGCAGTAAGGATCCACTTAAACTGCCCACTGGATGGTGGATTGATTTCTCCGATGAAATCCAACCCCCAATGTCTAAAAGGTTCTTCAATAAAAACAGGGAGAAGAGGTAATGGAGCTAGCTTTTTCTTCTCTGCAAATAATTGGCATTTTTTACAACTTTTGACTGTTTTGTAAACATCAGTAAACACAGACGGCCAATAGAAACCCGATTTGAATATTTTATGAGCAGTTACCTTCCAGATGTAATGCCCTCCACACAAGCATTCATGATATTCTTTAATCACTTCTGAAATTTCTTCCTCTGTTAGACATAACAACAACATACCAGCCGGATCCTTCCAATATAATTTTGCTTCGATTATGACATAAGGCTGAGCCTTAAGTTTCAAAGCCCTGTATTTAGCTCTATTTATTGAAGGGGGACATGAAAGAAAGCATAAATAATGTACAATATCCTTATACCATTCTGAGCAGAGAAATTTATACTTAATTGTTGTCTTTGACTGATCATCACGCGTTTCTCCATCGGATTCTTCTACAAGGGCCAACAAATTGATTCCCAATGCTTGGAAGTTGGACTCTGTCAATAATTTGGCCAAGCCCAATCCTTTAACCAGCTTGGTTGGTTTTACATCCAAATCATACTCTTGAATTTTAGCAATCCATTTTCCCCTTTTACCTTCCACATCGCTTTGTACTAGCACATCTTTTACAGCTGAATTGGGAACGTATGCTAAGATCTGAGAATGAAGGATATAAGTTCTGAAGGCTTTCAGTGCTTTTAACAGATCATACACCTGTTTCTCCAATATATTATAATTCAATTCTGCATCTCGGAGAACTTTACTAAAATATGCCACTGGCTGTTCCTGCTTTTCTTCGTTTCTCTGCAATAACACGGCTGCAATAGTTGAGGAAGAAGCAAATGAAAAGATTTGAAATGGTTTCAAATAGTCTGGACTGATTAGAACAGGTGCTTCATTTAAAGCCTCTTTAATTCTCTAAAAATATTCCCTGGCTTCTTTGTCCCACTTCACCTCAGCGTTCTTTTTTAACATGTTTGTTATCTTTTTAACGATCTCTGCATAATTTGGGACAAACCGCCTTAGAAAATTAATTTTTCCGAGAAATTGCTGAATGTCTTTCTTACTTCGCGGCAGTGGAATTGACTGAATTGCTTCAACCCTCGCTGGATCAATCTTCACTCCTTCCTTAGAAACGATGTGGCCTAGTAATTTCCCCTCCTCCAGGGCAAACAAAGACTTTTTAGGATTCAGTGATAATCCAAAATTTCTGCACTTCATGAAGGCTTTCTGCAAATGTTGTAAATGCTCCTCATCAGATTTCGAAAAAATTTTGACATCATCTAAATAAACCACCACAAACTCGTCTCCCACAAACGCGATATCCATCGCCCTCTGGAATGTGGCCCCTGCATTCATCAGGCTAAATGGCATCCTGGCGTACATGAATGTTCCCCAAGGTGTAGTGAAAGCGGTTTTCTTTTTATCTTCCTTCTCCACAGCTACCTGGTTATACCCTGAAAACCCGTCCACCATAGACAATCTATAAGCACCGGTCACTTTCTGTAAGACAAAATCCATTTTCGGCAAAGGATAATTATCTTTTAATGAAGCCCTGTTCAAATTCCTGAAATCTACGCACAGCCTTATCTCTCTGTTTTTCTTTCAGACGGGTACAAGATTAGAAACCCAATCTGAATATCTGAGTGGAACGATTATCTTGGCTTGCAGCAATTTCTTTATTTCCTTTTCGATCGGAGCCAACAGCAATGGATTAATCTGCCTAAGCTTCTGTTTATGTGACTTGACTCCATCCTTGAGTGGAATTTTGTGCTGTATGATGCTCTTATCATATGTTTTCAAATCATTATACGACCAAGCAAATACATCTTTAAATTGTTTGAACAAATCTACATACCTTTCTTTATATTCCTTCGGTATCCCTTTGAACAATTTGACCATTTTAGGCTCCTGTTGAGTACCCAAGTTGCAATCTTCCACCTTCTCGTCTTGGTTCATTTTCTTTTGATTCACGGCAACGTCATTAGCCCCGAACAGTCTTTCGAGAGGTACTAAGCCTCTTGGCAAGACATTGTCTTTCAACTGAATAATTTCTTGACCACCAATCTTCTTTTTAAGAGTCTCACCATCCAATTCGTCTTCATCACTTTCCAAATCAATCTGATGATCTTCAAAATCTTCAGTCATCAACAGAAACTGCTTAATCTGTTCATCATCTTCGAAGACCTGCCAATGTTTAATATTGTCAGGAATTGAAGGTCTATGTCTCATCTCTATTTCATACCTTAGTTTCAAGCTGATAGGAGGCTTGAATGTACTTGCTGCAACAGCCAAAGAATCAGCCAGTCTATTCTCTTCTCTTGGAACAAACTGTAAATTGAATGCTTCGAAATAATTTTCAATCAGATCCCATACTTCATTCCGGTATGCTCGTAACCTGGGATGTTTGGTTTGACATAAATTCTTGATCTGTCTTATAATTAATTCTGAATCTCCAAACACAGTCATAGATTTAATTCCCATCTGCTTAGCTGTCTGCAAACTAATAATTAATGCCTCATATTCTGCGACATTATTAGTGGATTCGAACTCCAATTTGAAAGAAAAAGGTACCAGATTACCTTCCGGAGAAACAAAAATGAAACCAGCTCCCGTGCCTTCTTTGGAAAATGCGCCATCAAAATAACACTTCCACAGTTTATCTGAATGTAGTTCCTTATGTACAATTGTTGAATCGATCTTCCCAAGAGATTCTTCAGCAAATTCTGCATCCTCATGCAGCATGAAACAAGACAGGTCGTCCTTCTCTTGGCCATAAATTGGTGAATTACTTGCATCTTTCTTGGTAGCAGTTTTTTGAAATCTAGTCTCTCTATACAACCTTCTTTCTTCACCATTGAAAACGGGAATAATAGCATATGTAAAGTCCAGTTTCAAAACTCCTCCAAGCTTTGCCCCCCATGATCTAGATAATAACATACCAAACCTAGCTGGAATATCTGCCACTACAACATCCATCATAATTCTTTTGGCTGGGATTTGAGCCAATGAAACAACCATATCTTTAATAAGACCTACACACTTAACCCTCTTCGAGTCAAAAGAGTAAAGATCTCTGTATGGCTTGGTGATTTGTAAATTTAACTCCTTCATCACACTCAATGGCATCAGATTGTGTGATGCGCCAGAATCTAGCATACAATTGTGCAAAATGAAATCATGCAAGAGAAGAGATATATAAAAAGGAGGAACAGACGAATCTACCTCTTCCACATGAGGTCCAAATGTCACCACTGGCTTTTCTTCCTGCAGATTCACTGTATCGCTCACTTCGTCAGGTTGAGACAGATTGATAAATTCAGCGATTTCTTTCTTGTAACCCGGTGTTTTTATTAGTTCAAGAAGAGGTACTGGTATTTTCACTTTTTCTAACTCTTTCGACAAGCTGAAAGTTTGATTTGATTTTGTCAACTTTTCAGGTTCTTCCTGATCTTTTTTGGAATTTAGATTCTGATTAGAAACCATAACCACTTTCTCCAAAATGTTAGAATCTTTAACTTTCATCTGGGAACTTTATGCTTGCTGCTTTCCTTTCTGTAATGGAGTCGCCATTGGAGTAGGTGCTACTTCTGATTCCTTTTCTTCATTATCTTGCATCCTCAACCTCTTTTTTGACCTCAAATCATACTTTTTATGCAACTCAGATTGCATAAAGTCTGTGAATTGTCTGCAGTAATCATCCATCTCTTCTTGATCGAATGAGAGATTAGCTTCTTCTTCTTCCTTCTCCCCTTCTTCGTCAACTTCTTCTTCTGTTTCATCATCTTCCATATACACAGCAGATATCCGAGCATCATCTTCTCTCTCGTCATCTTCATCTGCTGAGCGAGACGGGGCTGCTTATATGTACAAAGGTGCTTGCACCTGATCTTGATCTTTTCTTTCTCTTTGTAGAATTTGCAGGGGCTGTTTTTTAAATTGGGGATTAAAAAAACCTCTATTCTGTCTTGCAGGCTTACTATCTATTTCCAACTTTACCAATTTATTTGAAAGATTTTTTATGACCTTAGTCATGTCTTCAATTCTCTGATCTTGAGCTGAGGCTTCTTCTTTAGCCTTTCCTTTATCTGAAACTTTACCAGCAGCGGACATATTAGCTTCAATCTCCAAAGCATCAGTTTGAATCTGTTCCAACGTAGGAGACCTTCTTTCCCTCAATGTGAAACTGAATTCTGGTTCAAAAGCACCAGCAAAAACAACCCTTTCTCCAATAGGAGGGGGTTTCATTTCAACAGGCAAACTATTATACAATTTGTTAAATCTTTTAACAAAATCATTCATATTTTCATTAAATTTCTTCTTGATTGCATTAAATTCTATCAAAGAATAACCGTGGTCCCTTTTTTCGCCCCATCTCTCAATAAAACGTCTTTCTAGGGCATCCCAATCATTAATGGAACCATTCGGTAATCCTTTGAACCATTTCCTTGCCTCTCCACTTAGAGACTGAACAAAGAGTCTCATAACAACATCCAAATGTTCAACGTTTAAATTTTCTGCAAAAGTGCAAAACAGGGGCAAGTGCTGTTCTGCGGTTATTTCATCTTCACCAGTAAATCTAGGGAGTAACTTGAGATACTCCTGAGGCATATCATGCAGTGGTTGTGGTAGATTTAATGGTGCATATATGTTCATCAAGAAAGCAGGGGCTGCAGGAACTGCCATGTTTACGCCCGGGTTAACTGCTCCTTGAGCGGGGGTAAAATGAATACCAGTTGTAGGAAAAGATGAATGAGGTGAAACAACTGATATAGGAATTGGACTATGAACGATCGCAGAAGAGCTGGCAGATGTATGGGGCTGAGTTTCTATAAAAGGAAAAGACACAAACTCCAAAGATTGCTCTTCTAATGTGGGTTCTTGAAAATGAATGGGTGATGGTGATGATTCTTCTTCCGAGAAAATGAGTTTCTTGGAAGCTTTCTTGGATGAGAAAATGTGTAAACTGCTGCCAGGTGCGAGCAGTGTAGTTTCAGGTGTATCTAATATTTTTGGTTTCTGGCCCTTCTTTGAAACAAGCTTCTCAGGATCTGACAAAACGGGAACTGTCTGCTGAGAGGTATCTGACCTCGTATGAGGTTTCTTGGGAGCTAGAGCTATTTTCAAAAAATCACAGCGTACTATTTCCTCCTCTCTGAACAACCAGAAGGAAACGTAAAACAAAACCCAGGGAAAATCTTCGACTCTTCGATCCCCGGCAACGGCGCCAATTAATGTTGTTCCTTGAGAAACAATTCCTTGCTATGTACAGGAATCCGTGCTCAAGACATTAAAGATTATGTCACAAAAAACATATGTCTGTCTCTGTTAATTAAACCTTCAAATATTAATGATATATTTCCCAAATATCAAATCTTTACAAGTTCTGCAATGCCATGTTCCCTTTATATTGAAGTGAGTGAATGAAAGACGAAGAAAGAAAAGGATTTTAAATTGACATGCTGCTGAAAACATAATCTACCATTATAAAATCCTGAAGAAGTGAGCAACAATAAAGCTAAAATAGAGGAGCGCCCATTAAGGATGTTTAACTCTTAGATACACAAATATCAAGAGACCTGCAGCTCAAATCACTCTACTTTATTCACAGATATGGAAATGAAATGAAAAATAAGAAAACTCTTCAACACAGATGGAATGATGGAAACTTGCAAAACTTTTCATTCATTCAATATTTTTCAGTACAAAATTAGCCTTCAAGGTCCAAAACTCGGAACCTTCTTCCTTCTTTCCATTGTCTTTAAATACAATATGATCAAAATGGTTTCCAGTAATGAAACCGATTCTAACTAACTCTAACTGCTTAACTGCTCACCTAGTGGAGGTACATGCCTCGTAAAGTTCTATTACATTTACATGACTTCATTTAAAACATGATAAAATGTGATAATCCCTAATCTAAGGGAGATGATGCTCCTGAAATATTGACTGTCTCAATGACTATTGGTGGCTGAACGGCTACTTGTGGCTGAGTGGCTCGAGTTCCCTTTTCTGTGTCCATAGAAAATCTTTTGCATTCTTTCCAGAGCTTATCCTGAGTCGTCGGAGCATTCTTATAACGATTATATTCCAGTGTAAATGAAACCACCTGACTGTGAGTAAGATTACCTGTGAACAATGTCTTCACCATCCATAGCAGAAGGAAATGCCTTTGTAAGAAATTAAATACCATTTCTCCTTTCAAAACCTGTGTCTTCTCATGCCGGCCATCTGCTCTGCTTTTTGCAAATATCAACTGATCTTCATAGAATTTCCAGGACATAATCTCCCCTCTCTCCGTCCAGCATGAGGGCAAACCTGTTCTCGTCAACTTGTCAAATGATATATCAAATTTCTTAATTATCTCTTTGATTCCCTGTAACCGCTTCTCTGAGGCCTTTAGAAGGTCGTTTTTTATGATCATTTTATTTACCTCTTCAGCATAGAAGTACCTATCCTGTATCCCCATATCTCTTAACTCTTCATCTGTCTTGGCATTAATAAAATTTATGAATTTTCTGGCCCAATTCGCTCTTTTAATAGCGGCCTGCTTCTCCGATAATAGCTCCTTTTCATGCTCTGAAACAATGTTTTTCTCTCTGGCAATTATATTCATGGAATCCCATTTTGACTGCATTTCTGAAATAATTTCATTCCAGATGATATCCTTAGCTTTAATCAGAGAAATGTTTCCCTTTAATTTCTCCTTGAGCTCTTTGATTTCATCCTCAGATTTCTGTAGCTTCTGCTTGTTCTCTTGTGCTTTTTCTTCCCATCCCTGCATCATCTTGGTAACTGTGACCAATTCCGGCTGGGCTTGTTTACAATCTCTTTCCACCATCTTTAATTCTATGTTTAGCTGAATAACATGGGCTTGAGGGTCAGCTTCACCTGCAGAAAAATCAAAATTACAAGTATGGTTCTCGATTTGATTCTGTAAGGTTATAGCAGTCTGCTTTACCTTAGAGAGTTCTTCGTCCTTCTTCATCAACTGCTGTCGCAATTCCTCTTTCTCCTTTTCAACCTCAGATACTTCGGCCGGAAATGAGTGCTCTATAGCTGTTAATTTCAACTTTTTCCTTAATTAAGATATTTCTGCTTCTGCACTTTTCAGAAGTTTTTGAATTGCGGCTTTATCATTCGGATCCACACCGATTTTCATAATGATCTTCTTTAGCTCTTCATTTTGAGTTGTTAATGCCCTTGCATTAGCTTTCTCCATTTTGCATTGTTTGATGACCTTTGCCAGCATGTTTTCAGTCTTGACTGCTGTAGCATTGGTCTTGCTCAAATCATTTACAATCAGCTGACTGGTCTGCATGTGAAGATTCATTTTCTCCCACAAGGGGATCTTTTTAACATCCATGACTATGTTTAACTCCTTAAAGCTGCCCGAAGGTCCAAGGGACATTCCTGTCGGATGTGACAGAGCCATCTTAAACTGATCTTTCTCCAGATCCATCACAGTCAATAATCTGGTTTGGTCAACAGATATATGGTGCTCTGCTTGTGCTTCTATATTGGCTTTTATCCTCTGGTTCCTTTCCTCAATCTGTGTGAACACTTGCTTCATTGAAGGAGCCTTTTCCAAATGAAGTTCCTGTCTACTAGGAGATGAGGGGCAATCTTGTTCTTCATTGACCTGGAGAGTAAAACCAGGTGAATTGGAAGAATGGTCTTCGGCTAGTTTGGTCCTTTTTTCCTCTCGGGGCTCCTCATCATCGATTTCAATAACATCCTCTCTACCTCTTTTGCTCATTCTTTCCAAAATTGCAGGTGTTTGAATACTGGTCTTTGATGAACTTGACCCTCCTAGATTAGCCAGTTTCTCCAAATCAGGTTTACTTACATGAGTAAATGCAACATACCCATTCTCAACCCTTTTTTGAGAAATTATCCCATGTGGATCATAGGGCCATTTCTCTCCCAACAACAACTGTGTCCCTTCCAATATTTTTGATACTTCTTCAAAAGCTTGTCTTGTGTTAACAACAAAAGGGCCTACACTCATAGGCAACTTGTACATCAATCCTTTCTTCATGGGCAGAAAATGAACTTGATCTACATTAAGACTTTGCCTTATAAATTCCAGGGCAAAAAGTCTCATGGGAACAAAGGTTGGGAGCCTATAGGGCTCAATACTAACTCCATACAACCTTATCTCAGAGTAATCTTCAAAAACAAACCAGTCTCCAAATTTACAATTGGGTCCTAACTGTAGGAACTCCTGGGCCTTTGGCAGAAAGCATGGAGGAAGAGTTCCATTCAGAATTTTATAAGCAGTAGACATGAAATTGTCAACAAATTCAAACAGCCCGGCTTCGTTCTCCTCTTTTCTAACCATATTGGTCCAGAATAAAACTGACTGCTTATTTTTATTACTATCCATTATATTTAAACCCACACTCATGAACTCTTCAACATTTTGATATAAAAATAAGTAAACTACCAATGATGGAAATCTGAAAAAACATGTTAGAGGGAAGGCGATCAATTGGGAATTTACTACTTCCTGCCAAAAAGACGGGATGTCTAGCACCACCCCTGGTTTCATCATCAGAGCGAACATCCCCAAGACTGCTTTATCAATTTCGTGATCATCGTCTCTTCCCAAAATCTCCGTAATGCAGCTAAGAACTGGCCTATACTGAACACTGAACGCCTCCAAACTGAACTTTCCTGCTTCAAATTGAGTTTTCTCTAGACTTGGTATCAAAAACGACATGCAACGATTAAACTCTTCATTTGAAAGATCCTCGAAATACTGAACCAACGAATCTTCGGAGAACTGCAATGGAGACTCATCTTCTGGAAAACATAATGCTTGACGCATTAATTGTGTTGAAACCTGCAGGATATTTCCCCCCTGAGAATTCATAACGAAACACTTGCCAGGGTACATAGACGAAACTAACCAAGAAATGAATTCGGGGAAGAAGTGAGTTTTCGGAACACAAGCGGACAACACACCCGAAATTTTCATAGCAGAGAACACAGGGGACTTGTCAGTGTTCAGGGTTACTTGGTAATGTAATAGGGGTGGTTAACGGACGATGCGGTATCATGAACATCTTTCTCGCTATCTAGGAGGGGACTGAGACTTGATGAACCAGACAACGATGTTCGCTTGGCCATGGCTGACAGGAATTTGAAAGCAATTCACGAGGCAATGGATAATGCAAAGGTGGCGGGACGCAGTTAAATAGGGCAAACAGTCACATATAAATCAAAATGGGACGGAAGAACCCCTTTTATAGGCTACGGAAACCATAATAAATGCAGGAGCGACGTGGAAAAACAGTTGACAGTGGATGACAGCTGTTTTCCATCTCGGCTGATGACGTCATTGCGGGGGGTCTGTGAGTATAGCGGAAGAGTTTGATCCATACCCCCCGTAATAAATCCCAGCCGTTGATCACGGCATTTCCAAGATCTGACTGGTCAACTGTGGGGGGTCGGGATTTGATAACCGACGGGCTGATTCACCCCCCGCAATAGCTTATCCATAAGCTTCTTTGTGTGATTGCGACTTCCGCTCCGGAAGTTGCTCAGGTCTTAACCTTGAAATATATATATATATCAACCTAAGGCTAACGACCGCTTCATGTATAGAAAAATTAGTAATACATTGCATTCCTCTTTTTGTTTATGCTAAAGTATTAACAACTTCATACTATAGCACATTTTCGAATTCTTATTTTTTTTTATTTTTCTCTTAAAGTTTCGAAATGAACTATAAAAAGGATATGTAGAAAATGATCCACAAACACCATCATGAGATGTTTCAAGAGCCAACGAGTTGCCTCCTAAAAGGGGAGATTCAACATGAGATTTAGTTACAACAATATTTTCCTCTTTCCAAACATCAACATGTATCGCATGTCAATAATGGATAATGCTGAAATAAAGAGGCAAAGTCAAGGACTTGTTGGACAAGGGACTCATAAGGCCAAGCACTTCGCCATGCGGTTCACCCATAGTCTTGATTCCAGAAGAAAGATGGGACTTGGCACATGTGTGTCGACTTCGAAGCTTTGAACAAGATAATGGCAAAGAATCGATACCCATTCGCCAAGGATAGATGATTTGCTAGATTAGCTTAAAGAAGCAAAGTTTTTCACTAAGTTAGATTTACGAAGTGGATATCATCACAGTAATAATTCGTAAAGTGACATATGGAAGATCTGCATTCAAAACCAAACAAGGACTCTTTGAGTGGTTGGTTATGCAGTTTGGTTTGTGTAATGCACCAACGACTTTCATCTGCATGATAATGTTTTGCATCCATTTCTTGATGACTTTGTGATTGTGTATTTAGATGATATACTCATTTTCAAAAAAACAAGAGAAGAACATGTCTTGCATGTAAAAAGGGTACTAGATGTTTTGAAGAAAGAGAATAGATTTCTTAAGATGTCAAAGTGTGAATTCGGAAAGACTTCTCTAGTTTATTTGGGACACATTGTAGGAGGAGGCGAGTTGAGAATTGATCCTTCTAAAGTGGAAGCCATTGTGAATTGGCCCAGTCCCAAAGTAAGTAACCGAGGTAAAAAGTTTCTTAGGGCGCAACTCGGTATTGGAGAAATTTTATTACTAACTTTTCTTCCATAGCGGCTCCTATGCATGCGATGACAAGTGTGAAGAAAGGATTCCAATGGGGGAGGAAAACAACGACGAAGCTTTTGAAGCTTTAAAAGACAAGACCAGTTTCAGCTATGGTTCTTGCATTGCTAGATTTGAGACATGACCATTTGAGATTCAAACCGATGCTAGTGATTATGCCATGGGTGCACTACTTTTGCGACATGGTAAGCCTATTTCTTTTCATTCTGAAAACATTCAATGGTGCCGTAACTAATTATCCAACATATGACAAAGAGTTGTATGCGTTGGTACAAAGCGTCAAGAAGTGGAAACATTACTTGATGGGTAAAGAGACGATTATACATATCGATCACCAACCATTACAATACTTGCAGTCGCAAACAAAATTGCAGCAATCATGACACTTTCAGATGGATGGGATTTCTTCAATGGTTTCACTTGGTTATAAGGTATAAGAAAGGTATTTTCAATAAATTTGTTGATATTCTTTCAAGGCCAATTATAAGTGCTTCTACTTTTGCTTAAAAATGATTCTATTGTACACGAGAGCTACATAGAACAAGATGATGTCATCCGATGCTAATTTTCAAGATGTGTAATGCTAGTTTGAGTGAAGGGAATCAAGTTGAGGAAATGATTATCACATGCATAAAAATTTGTTGTTTCATTTGGGCGAGTTGTGTATACCACAAGGAGAGAGACTTAGTGTCATAAGAGAGGCTCATTCATTTCTTATTGTTGGACACTTTGGGGTAAGCAAAACAATGGCGCATCTACAAAGGTATTGCTATTGGCCTCGCATGATAGATAGTGTGTCACATTTTATAAGAGGCATGTGTATGTGTGCAACAAGCAAGCCTAGCAATAGGAAGCTTGGGTTAGTACACGCCACTACCGACCATCAAGGCCATGGGAGAGTGTCTCCATGGACTTTGTTGGAGGTCTACCTATGTCAATAAAACAACATGATTATATTTATGTAGTTGTGGATAGATTCGATAGAAATGTGTATACTTATGCCATGTAAGAAAAACATTACTCGTCGAACAAACCACTAAACTTTATTTTCAACATGTATGGGTTCATTATGGTTTGCTAACTTCTATTGTTAGTGACGGGGATTACGAGGTTCGTTGGGAATTTTTTGGTCAATCTTGGAAGATGATGGACACTAAAGTTGAAAAAGAGTCACTTCTTTTCATCCGCAAACCCGATGGCCAAACTCGAGGTGGTGAACAAAAACCGTTGTGCATCTATTGAGAGGATATTGCAGCAAACATCCCAAGTTGTGGGATGAACAACGGCATTACATTCGACATACTTGCTACAACCGGGCCAAGCACTCTTCTACAAAGTACTTCACCTTTTGAAGCTTGTTTTGGGTATTATCGAAATCACCATTAGACTTCATCTTTGAGAAGGATGTTGGAATTGAT
The DNA here is from genome assembly GCA_034641835.2 of Pinus albicaulis. Taxonomy (NCBI): domain Eukaryota; kingdom Viridiplantae; phylum Streptophyta; class Pinopsida; order Pinales; family Pinaceae; genus Pinus; species Pinus albicaulis. The sequence continues at coordinate 137,049 of JAXQQM020059730.1, forward strand.
GGGCATAGTGATATTGACAAGGCTCGAAAGTTCATTGAGAAAATTCGGATTATTCATCAACAAGTTCAAGAACAACTTGAGAAGAGCCAAAGAAAATACAAGGAGAGGCATGAAAAACATAGAGTTGATCACAAGTTTCAAGATGGAGATGAAGTATGGTTGCATTACAAGCAAACAAAGGATGCAAGGAGAAGGTAAAAATCTCAAGCTCATTCGCTATGATCCATTCCAAGATCATTAAAAAATTTGGTAATAATGCATTTCAACTTGACTTGCCTTCATATATGCAAATGTGATTCCCGTTGTCAATGTGGAAAAATTTACATTTGTATGAGCCTCCTTTTGATTGATGATCGAGGGAGTGATATTCAGATTGCCATATATAGAATATTTCTCACCAAGAATTTCTAGACAAGCTCAAGGAGGATTCCATCATTGACAAGAGGACACGCACTTCTAAGAGGGGAAGTATCGATTATCTTTGGATTGGGTTCCAGGGCAACAAACCACGTAAGGAAAGATGGATGGAAGTGGAAAAGGTGAGGGATCTATTCCCTCATCGTTTTGAACTAGTAATTAAAGTCTTTTAGGGTCCAAAAGCTTCCCAATGGGGGAGGTGTGATCGAAGATCATGTGTTATGCTCAAAATTGAAAGTGCTCGAAAATCTATACAAACCCCGAGCGACCGAGAAGGTCTCATCGTTGTCGATTGTGGCGCCATGAATGGTTCGAAAACCTGATGTCATATGAGGAAGATATCGTGTCTGCGTTCGTTTTCCCAAACAATAAAAATTTTGTGACCTCTGATGCCCAGTCAAAGCAGTGTGGCATATTCCTAGAATATTTCGTTTTCCTAAGTTAATAGGGATTTGACACATGGAATGTTGTGGATCATTGATCCGAGATGTTTTTCCAGGGCCGTTGGTATTTTTTTGAAATGGGTCGTTGGGTAAGCGACACGTGGCAAGCCCGAAAGCCTCCATGTGTCCCTCGGTAGCATGTGGTAAAATTTGGTTGGAGTCGGGGGTGGGGGGTCGACCATGTGACCCTTGGCCCACGGCGAAGACCTCTCGACTCATTTTCGCCTACCGCATGTCACTTAACCATATAGTCTTCCGCATTAATTTATCGTGTTAAATGTTTCAAAAATTGAGTACATCGGCGGTCAACCCTCTGGTGGCCGAGCATTATCGGTCACATGGTGTATTACAACCCCACATCAAACTTCGGATACGGGTGGCTAAAAAACCTTAATACCGGTGGTAAAGGTTGCGAGTGACATGGACCGCAGATAAAACTATAGCATCAAACTGTTTTATAAAACCGCAGACAATGAATCGTAACTTCCGGTGATGGATACGATCACATGTCACGAGGTAATAGTTAATGTTTCAGCTGAAGGTTTGTTGGGCGACTTATCCTATGGAGAGTTAAAACACCTATCACATAGTGGATTTTAATATGACGGTTAATTCAAATGAGGGTTAGCGAAACAGTATAGCTCCTGAGTTCCAAGCCATGCAGAAATAAAAACAGTTAGACCGTGGCACTAAAAGGCGGGGGACTAGCATGTGACCACCCCACCCAAAGCTCGTTTAATGTTAAACCAAATGGTCGAGACTGATGAGAATTTTTGGCATCAGCCCTAAAAATTAGGGATTTTTCTATTTTTAGCCACAGCTAAGTGCCATTATTCACTTTTGGTGGAGCTTTTATAGCCGACATCGGAAAAAATGCATTGGGAGGTCAATTTCTGACCAAATTTAGTGAAACAAGAGTCTACCTAGACTAATTTAAGCATTCTAGAGCCATTGGTGTAGAGAGAAACAACCATTAGAGGCCTCGTAAACACATGTAATTTTGCAATTTTGAGGGCATAATGACAAAGAGGGACATGCCATTGGGAGTTGGACCAACGGATGCAGCCTAGGAGAGTTGAACCGCTTCATCGTGCTTCATCGTGTAAAACCTATGTGTGATTGTATTTCTCTATTATGCGCTATTGTATGGTGTTTTTTAAGGCTTATTTTCATGCTTAAAGTTCACAAATTCATCTATGTTTCATGGTTAAAATACTCATTCCTTAAGCAAAACAAATGGATACAAATTGTACATGTTTTTAATATTGAAAGGACACTTAGCACAACAAACTAATACACTCTTTTTAGATCATATTTACTCAAATTTCAAAGTGGGAGTACTCATTGGATGCAAAATTTAATTCCTCATCCAAGGATTACTCATGTCAGCATACTTTCGATGGGACCATGCTTTGCATGAAAAATGAGAAATACATGAAAAAACGTGATTGTAATCATGTTTTTCATGTATATTTCTAATTTTTCATGTACGAGGGTCCATTAAAAGTGTTCAACATCGGTAGTCCCTTGGATGTGGAATCAAATTTTTTTCATCCAACGAGTGCTCTTGCTTGAAATTTTAGTAAACCCTATAGGGAGAGAAGTTGAAAAATGCGGTTGAAAAAGAGTTTTTTTCTTTTTTCCCTCATAAAATTTGATGATGTAATCAAACCTCACTTTTATTATTTCCACTATTATTTTATAATTTCCTTAGGAGGCCCATTTTAGACCTCAAAAATTTCCCCAATGTTAGAATGAGAGGTTTCTAACGGGAGACCCGAGAGGAGGTGGTTGGCATAAACTAACTCAACACCTCTCCACCGTACGATCTAGGGTTTGAAATCGAATGCACCCCTGGATGATGCCACCTATTTTCCTTGAGCAGCTCGAAAATGAGTGTCTCATTTAAAAACCTCTAACAAGTGGAAACCATTATGGGATGTCGTATATCGTTCACCATAAGGCTAGGGAACGAGACCATGTAAATAGAAACTCGTGATATATATAATGTAATTCACGAGTTTGAAAAACTAAAAACAAATTTATAATTGATAACAATGAGGCAAAAATAGTTTAAAACATATTTATATGTTTTCATTACTCTCATAAAATTAATAAGGTGAATTACCATGTAAAATAAAATAAAAAATCTACTTAACGAGTTTATCCTTGTTGGCTATTGGTGAGTGTGACAAGTGGTATCATAGGTGAAGGGTTCAACACTATGGCATGATTTAGGGCAATAAGGAACATCCTACCAAGATCACATTAAAGCAATTTTATTACATAAGATAAATTATCAAGTATTAATCGCACTTATGACTAAGTCCACCCTTATCTACAAAGAATAACTTATTGAGCGTCTAGGAGAACGAACAATTGTTAAAAAAATTGACATAAATGATGATTAAGCACCATATTTGAGTACAAAAAATTATTAATCAAGAGTTAGGCGATGGACAATAAATTAGAAAATAAAAAAAATTTCTATGTTATACAACCAAGAAAATAAATAATCCTAGCACGGTTACATTGAAATGAACTCTAGCATGCAAGTTAAAAGTTATCAAAATACCAATTGGACTATTGTTGGAATACTTTTACCTACAAAACTAATATGTTTAGCACCTATGAGAGCCAATAGTTTGTTGCACAACTCAAGGATTAACACTATTGTATAGAGAATGGAGAGAGAAGTTTATGAGCTGGTAATGTATGAAAATGTATATGTATAGTTAAATCAAGAGATGTACACGTGGGTAAATGAAGGAAAGTATTAATTTGTATAATGAAACATCATATAGGTATGTGTAAGACAAAGAAAGGTGTTGCATATGGATGTAAAGTATCATCTGTATGATGAGTGTTGGATAATGAGTTATGAGACTCTTTTGTTAATTTGCACAAAATATTATTATGATACATAATTCATAAGGATTGAAATTTGTAAGGTTGATATTCATAGCAATGTTTATATCAAACATCTAGTATAAATTCTCAAGGAAGTAATAAACAATGATAGTGGTTTCCTAATAAGAGTGACAAACAATAAAACATAAATGACCTAACTAAGAGAATTCTTTAAAATAAGAATTTGAGTGTTAGGGGTATTCCATCCATAGGTGGAACCTATCCAAAAGTAGGTGTCTCTCGCATCTAGACCAAGGTGACCAGAGACATAGTAGGCCATTCCAAAAAGAATAAAAACTTGAAAAGGAAAAGTTGTAAATTATCTTTTGAAATGATCATTTAACTAAAGATCAAAGGCACCAATTGGCATGAAATACACAAGGTTTCTTTCTGAAAGGATTATCATTGTTGGTTTTATATTGTCCATTATCATATTCATATAATCTTAGAGAAGAAAATTAGTAAGTGGTAGAAGTATGAGAGTAACCCTACCGAGGGCCAACCTCATGAAAGGAACAAAGGAAAAATAATATTTCCCTTATGGAAATGCAAGTAATCTATGATAAAAGAACTACTATTTCGTGAACAAGCATGGAGAGAAGATGTAACATAAAAGAGACTTGTTAAGTTAGAAATGACCCGATATTAGTATCTTGGCTACTTTAAGACATCAACTAAAACATGGAAGCACATCGAAATGGCAATGTTGATGCTAAAAAGGCACCAACTTCGCACTCAATTTTAGTAAGTAAAAAGTGATAAAGATTCAAGGGAACTTCTCATAATATGGAAATTTACTATGAAAGAAAAGATAGTCAGTCCTTCTAAAATACAAAGAAATAATACATCCAACATTCAATCATGTGTACTTGATGGACACAAAGGGTTCAAGATTGGTGTTAATTTCATACTCATAACACCAGGTCATGCAATGATTTTCTAATTGGTCTATTTATAATTGATTTGCAAGTGGAAAATGTTAGGTTGGGTTAAAATAAAATGACAAGATATTTTTATTGGATGAAATGGGTGCTATTTGTAACTCCAATAACTAAAGATCCGAATTGAATCGGTACAACGGATTATCAAAATATGCAAGCTAGATTTCATGGGAAATCTAGTAGAACTCAGGGAAATGTACACGTAAAATAATAATTTTTATGTTTGAGTGGAATGATACAATTGTAGATGTTAAAAAAAATAGATACAACTAGAATGAAAGCACAAGAAATACGCTACAAATGATAACGAATGCTATATGAAATAATTTGAGGTGTTTTTGTCGTAATGTGGATTAAATTTGTGAATGACTTAAAAATTTGAGATAAGTTAATATAATAAAGTAAACAAGAGTAAAATCACGTTAAATTTCAGCTACGATTTAGTAAAACTGTAGGACATTATATAACAATTTCAAATGATACAATTGTAACTATGTTGAGAACTCTTAATTAAGTCCTTTCGACTAGTTTGATGTCTTTTTCTTAAAATTTTTGGCTATTATCATAAGTTGAAAAAGGGAAATATACATATATGTACATGTATAAGGGTGTGAGGAACACTCGACAATCGAATGGGTATATTACATTATGTTGTCTTCAAATGCATCAGGGAATGGATGGTGGGTTCATGCAAAATGATGATTAGAAATGAACAGATAGGTGAGAATGATAAGGTAAGCGAAATGGCACCTATTTTTAACCAAATTTAAATTTGAGAAAGGAGAATGTTGATGGCACATTATCAAAAGTAGCACTTATGTCTGTTTACATGGAAAGAGAAATGTGCCACTATTCAATGTTATTTCCAGGGATAAATACCTTAATTACGATTCCTATGGATACAAATGGAGTTGGGGTTAAATGATTGACTAGAAATTTTTCTTATAAATACCATGTCGAGATAACCACACTAAGGTAATGGATTGAGAAGAATTGTTGCGAGACTTGGTGATTTTTAAGTATAATATATTATTTCGTGTAGTGCTCTTAAGTCACCATAGTGAGACTATTAGTATTATTATGTGATTTTAAGCCTAAATAAGAACAAAAGTAAAGAAGGGAACCTTAAAAAGGAAAACTAATTGAATATAAAACTTTGATTAAGATTTATATGTGAAATGGTGAGTAGTTAGTGGATAAATAATGTGGACGTAAAATCAGGTCCACCTAAGTTAAAAAGAAAAAAAGAAAAAGATGTCAACAATATGACTATTGTGAAATGGATAATTAACCCCACATGGACTTAATAATGTTAATAATTTTTATAAAACCACATGAACCTAAAGGATACATTAATTAAGTAACCTGATGATCGAATGAAGTGAGTAACATGTTAAAGAATTGATATATAAGAAAAAGCTCTATACTATATTATCGAGGAAGTGTGGGATAATTAATAGGCATACACAAGTAAAAAAATAAAAAAATCCATGAATATACATGGAATAAAATTGTGTACAACATTTATCCATGATCTCGCAATGCGACAGAAAAAGAGCCAAAACTAAAAGTAGGTGCAAAGTGGGTTTGGTGTTGCATTGGATTCCAAATAATTTAATTACTAGATTAAAAAAAATGGGGGAAATCCGAGATGAACATGATTAAGCTACTTGGGCAAGTAGATATCATTATACTAATGGAAAAGGAAAGAAACCATCCTAAACTTTACTCCCGTAAAACTAGTATGCATAAATATTTGAATGAAGTTAAAGGCATAATATCGCTAATTAGTACAATATCTCATCGTAGACAAGAATGATTGAATTATGAACATATCATTATTATTTTATTAGCAAGTGAAATGCAAATAGAGTTGATACCTTTGTGGACTAAAATTTGTTGTAGAACTACTTGGAGTGGTCTTTTTCTATTGGCGAAATTATTGGGTAAATAAAATAATTTATAACGATGTGGTTATAATGATACTACTAACTCATATTGAGTGCATGTTATTGACCATTGTTTGGTTATGATATATGCAAACAATATTTTATGGGTATATAGATAACAACCGATATTGTAGTAATGAAGATTTAAATGATGTATGTATATATGATCTTAAATAAGTATTGATGAGAAACATATGACCACAAGGGTGGTGAATGTAGATCAAACTAGAAAGGATGACCATAACCTAACCATTACATGTTCTCATTTAGAGGAAATGGTGATATAGAAAACAAGTAGTTATCAAAGTGCGGTGGAGGTACTTCAACCGGAAAGACTACTTGTGAAGATGGGAATAAAATTTTTTTATGCATAAGCATATTCCATCCTGTGTTGAAGGGCAAGGAAACATTGATGAGCAATGTTTCAATCAAGAGGGGAAAGACGTAACACCACCCAGTGAAAAGTAAATAGTTAATTTAGTTTTACCGTAGTAATTCAGTGAGCTTTGGGAAATTTATTATTTAAAGTTTATTTTTGATTTTATTTTTAAAAATTGGTTATGGTCAACCACTAAATTTACTGGAAAAAGACACTAAGATAAATTTTCACTTACCAGATAGTTAGAGATGGTATACTCCTATCCCTAGAGATATATAATCTCGCTTTTGGGGAAAGAATCCAAGAGGGGTAAGAGGAAAAAATGAGGCATCCGGGAAGGGAAATAGAAAAAATAGTTGGATTCCTCAATAGGGACATTGTTGAGGGAGGTTAGATGCCACTAGATAAGGTATTCCTAGTCTGGTTGGCCGATGGAAACCGGAACTGGGGGGAGAAGTTGTAAAGGTACCATTATCAATGGTCAGGAGGAGTGCTATTTCTCCTTTTGGCTTCTCCCTAGTAGACTAAACGAAAAACAACTAATTTTTCATCTTTATATTTCTCCAACAATTTTATTGCGACTCGTAATTATTGTGGAATGAGTGTATTTTGTAATCACAATGTTGCTTAGTTGAATAATGAATAGAATGGGAAATATTTCTTGTACTTACAATAAATTATATTTGTAAATACTATGGTATAGTAGTACTAGTTGAGTACATTGAATGGAGAGTTTCTCCGTGAGTTAAACTCGCTCTTTGGGTCGATTGAAGAAGTCTTCAGCTCCACGTAATTTCTCGTTAATTGAGTATACAAATAAGTATCTTGGGTTTCGGAGTCGATGCATTTTTTTCATTAGAATGGTTGTTTATGTTTTGAATGTAAATTTTATTTAATGAATTAAAAATTCTAAAGGCATTATAGGAAATTACTGCATTAAGGAATGTGAAGTTTTAGAAAGAGTTTTGGTAATAACTTTTGGTATCATTATCCTAGTTAAATGATGAAAGTATTCTAGAATAACCTTGTATCATAGTTTCTAATATATATATATATATATATATATATATATATATATATATATATATGGGTAGAACACGTTGTATCTCAAGAGACAATCCCTTGGTACAACGTGGTAAGGAATCAATGCTTTAAGGCATTTTACAAATGTATGTCATAATTACAATATCAAATGGCCTCTATTTAACACCTTTGTAATTTAATCACTTAATACCCCTCAATAATCCGAGATAATGAAACCCTTCACAATGCCATAAACTCGTTGATATTTGAATGAAATGAAAAGAGGAACCGTAAGGGAAACTCAAAATGATATGTCGAAAACACAAGGAATCTACCACTTTTAAGTTTTCGAGGAAATTCATGGAGAGAGGGAAAATCGAAATAATATGTTTGTAAACACTTTAATCCATTACTTTAAAGTTTCATTAGGAGTTTTCTAAGAGAGGGGAAACTCAAAATAATATGTTCTAAACACAGAATATATTACTTTTAAGTTTTCAGGAGAATTTTTGAAGGGAGAAGCAATGAAGTGAGAGAAAATTAAGGTTGTTTAAATTTTACTTACCGATGTAATTAAGAGACCGACATCTACATTACTTCACTTCATTCGGAGAGGAATAAACATAGAGAAAAACCTGGAAAGACATATCAACATCAACAAGTGTAGGAAACTTGATCTTCTTTCATTTATTTCTCGAAAAATTCAAGATTTATAATCATCCCGAGGTCCAAAACTCGGGACCCATTTTTTTTATTTCTATCTACTTAAATACATCAAAGTAGTTTCTGTAACTACCGAAATTCTTGAAAACTAAGAGTGATTTATTATAGTGTTATTATTAAACATGATTATAATAATAAACATAAACATTTTATCAAGAATAGTGATAATAATAATTATAAAGATAAGTTTATTAATAAAAGTAGTAATACCATTAGTAAGATTAATAATATTAATAATAACTCTAAGAATAATGTTGTCAATCTCTCTGATTCGTTTTGACCCTTCCATTTATAGTCTCTTAGAAAAAGGCTTGAATTTTGCCTTAGCCCCCAAAAGAATCCCCATCCATGATATTATTTGTGACATTGAATTTGGTATTAGTAGACTTGCTGGATTCCTCCAAGGACATCATTAGGCAAGATTGTGTGGTTATCTTAAAAAAATCCAAGCCCCCAAGAGCAACTTAAGCAAGCCCGATTTTGAAGCTCTAAAATCCTTAAATAATAATAAGGATATTGTTGTTCTTAGATGTCGACAAAGGTAGTGTGGTTGTCATCCTTAACAAGGAGAGATTATACGATGAAAATGTTAGATCATTTGGAAAAATAGTGGGAGTTATAGAAACTTCCTAAAAATCCCTTAAAAAAGATCTCCGAGTCGTCAATGATGCTATTAAATCAAGTAGCTCCTTGGGCTCTCTCGAGTAGAAGTTGATTGAGAGCAATCCTCTTACTCCAAGAATCTATGGTCTTCCTAAAATCCATAAGGATGGTGCCCCCATTCGTCCCATTGTTAATACCATTGGTGGTCCGACTTACCTTCTAGCCAAGTATTTAGCCCATAAACCGAAGCCTCTAGTAGGTCGATGACAGACTCATTTTTTAAAGATTCTACTTTCTTTCGTTAATGAGTTGAAGGGCATTAGAATGGATCTTGAGGATAGGTTTGTTAGTTTTGATGTTGTTTCTCTTTACACCAATATCCCCATAAAAGAGGCTATTGATGTCATTAATCGCATTACCGATCTCGATATGGCCCATTTAGTTGGGATCTGCTTAACCTCCACTTTCTTTAGTTTTGAAGGCGAATTCTATGAGCAAACATGTGGTGTTGCCATGGGTTCTCCCCTTTCCACGATTGTTGCTAATTTTTTTATGGAAGACTTTGAATCTAAGGCTCTTTCCTCGGCTCTTTTCAATCAAAGCTTTGGAAGAGGTTTGTAGATGATACTTGTGTCGTGTGGTCGCATGGCAAAAAGATAAGTTAGATATTTTCTTCTATCACCTTAATGATCAATTCTTCTCCATAAAAATTCACGTGGAATATGAAATAGATGGAAGCATTCCCTTTCCTTGACGTTCTTATTTCTAGAAAGGATGATGGTTCTTTCTCCCATCAAGTTTCAAAAGAAAATTGTACTTGAGCAATACCTTCACGCTAGTTCGCACCATTTCCCCTCGCTCAAAAATTAGGTGTCCTAAACACCATGCAGCCACAAGGGCGTTGAGGATCTCTAATGAGTCTCACCTTATGGGGGAAAAGTCTCATTCGTTAAGTGTCTTTTGTAAAAATGGTTATAGTAGATCGCAAAGCCTTAAAGCTTTTCTTAAAGCGAGAAAAGGTCCTCTAACTAAAAAAGAATAAAGACCTAGTCAGTGGTCCCACAGCAGTGTCGTCTTCTGTTCATTCAAAGAACCAATGATAAAATTGCGAGGGTCCTTAGGAAGCATAGGGTGTCTTCATATTTCAAGCCCTTAACACCATTCGCGATCTCTCTCAAATCGTTTAAAGGCCGATTGACCCTAGGGATGGGAAAGGTGTCTACATCATTCCTCGTTCCTATGGGACGCCTTACATTGGTGAAAGCTAGTCGGTTATAAATCAAAGAATTTCTAAACATAGCCGACATTAAGCATGGAAGATCCCACTCTTCTGCACCTAGCTAAACATTTAGAAAATACTAACCATCATATTTGCATTGAAGAGGCGAAGGTCATTGCTAGGATTGACCATTTCATCATCGGAAATTAAGAGAGGCCTTAGAAATTGAAAAAACACCCCTCAATCTCAACGAGAGATGATGGTTGGAAACATCAGTTAGGTGTTGGATACCGCCTTATGTTCCTGATTATCTTTTATTTTTGCCCCTTTTTTTAATTAATTTATTTATTTATACATGAAAGTTTGATATTTTATTTTTAATTTTATTTTATTTTTATATTCATTTATTTATTTATTAATTTTTTTTTCCTTTTTTGATTTATTTTATTTTATTTTATTTTTATTTTTATTATTATTATTATTATTGTTTTTTACTTAAGCCTCTTGCTTTAATAAATAAATAAAATTGATATATTAAATAAAATAAATAAATAAAAAATAAAAAAATAAAAAAATTAATAATAAAAAATTAATAATTTTATTAATTCATTAACTAAGTGAATAAATTAACTAAATGGTTTAATAATAGAAGAGAACTAGCGTTACTAATTAAAAAACATTATAAATTATTAAAAAGTCAAACTAGCCATTTTCCGAACGCCTAGTTTAACCATCTCTACATCTATTTAAGCTTATTGATTTGATCCGATCTCTCACCTAGTCCCGACGATGAACCACGCTGACTTTGGTTCGAAACGCGTTGACAATGTTCCATTATATGTGATTATTACCGAAAGAGATTTTAGAATTTTATATGGATCACGGAAGCATAGATTCTAAAAATCTTGAAAACTACTCGACTACCTAAACTCGTAAAGATTACTTATAGCAATCATACCAAAAAAACAAATTGAAACTAGAAATATCATTCGTTTTGGATGAATCTGATGTTGTTGATGCGTCCCCTCGAAGTGCCGAGGTGTCCTTTTATAGTTATGATGCAGCAAACTCGGCACAATTATCACAACGACGCCTCGTTGCCCGACTTAACCCACTTGTTGTGCTTCCAACAGTATCACTATGCATTCTTCTGTCCGACTGCTGCTATGCCTCTGCGTGCTTCAAACGTTGTCATCATGTCACTGCTGCCTACTCGACCCGCCTCTCTCTATATGTGCTTGTTGTGTTTAGTCTTAGTTTCTCCTTGGCTCGTGTCATAGTCACTTACCCGAGTCTCTCTCGCCATGTTTTGCATATTTCTTCATAAAATGATGTGCACAAACCTCATAAGCCCGCACTTGAAGCCCTTTAGATTTCATCTTGGAACCACATCGCGTCCGTACCAACATCGCACTTCACATTTCATTATTTTTAACTTTTCCTTAGCACTTATATTTCAAAACTTGCAATGTGCGCTATGCGATCGGTCCCACTGGGCATCGCACATCACACTTCGGTGACTTTATCACTTACCTCTTGCGGTTATCCTTCAAAAACTTGCAATTTGTGATCGGGCCCCACCGCATCGCACATCACACTTCGACGATTATAACACTTACCCTTGCACTTAAATTTTAAAACTTGTGATGTACTGGGTATGCGGTGCCGGTCCACATCATCGTGCCATGTCACCTTAAATTACTCCGTGATACGTCGGGTCAGAGGCCATGTGTCATCCGCCACATCATCACTCGCACTTCACATTTCGTCAGTTTCTATGACATATCGCATCACAACTTAAACAATTTACCTTGCAATTTCTTATCATATAAATGTGAAACTCGTCGATATGCGATATGTGATTTAACATTCGCCGTTGATCTACTCCATTGCTAATCCGCACTTTGATCTTGACCATCTGTTTTTTCCCCTCTGCACCTCCTCCAAAACTCTTAATTTTTTAAGGGAAATGTAAGATTTCTCCACCTTTGGGAAATTAGTTTGTTTTCTCTATGGTGTAACCCTCCCCGAGCTTATCCGGTGTTCTACCACGCTAGTCCCTCCCGAGCTTGCGAATGAGCCCGACTCGACCTTGTCCGGTGTGCAATGTTCCGAACATGCCCATCGGTCTAGCTCTTGAACTATTCTACACATGAATGAGCCCAACTCGAACCACCTTCACAAACCACCTTCACATCTCTCACGTAATGTTAATGTACCAACATATAAATCAAAATTCTTCTACGAAACACAAAATTTTTACATTTTCTATCATATATTCTTTTTTTGGTGTTTTGAAAAATATTTCAAAGGTAAATGCAAATGAGTCACAACAGAAAAAATGTTAACTTCTTGTATGCTAATGAAAATAGTAATTTAGACTAGTTAGGGAGAAGTGGAAAACCATGAAGAGAGTGAGAATAAGAACTGTTGTTGTTCACCAAAATCCAAACTCACTGCAAATTAAAATACTATGGAATATAACAAGGATTATGTCTTAAGGGCCATGCACATAACCTTATGGTTCCGAAAGAACATTCCCACCTTATGTAAACACGCTCATGCAAGCAACACGCAAATACAGAAAAGAAAGGACGATATGAAATCGAATCATTAGTAGAACCCTAGGTGTTATTACATGAAATGTAAAAACTAAAAGATGGGTCAAATATAAATCGAGAACTATTATGTAACATAAGGTTGCGAAGCACTAGGTAAGGAAAAACATGTTAGTTTTTTCGCAGCAAAGGTGAAGAAACCCCCATCGGAATAACAATCCCGATATATCTTGTAACAAACCCCATATATGAATAGATTTTATTAAGCATACCCTATAATCCTTCCACACCCACAAAATATAGAGGAAATCCCTTGAGTAAACTTCTATAGTTGGTGACACCTTAAGAAAATTAAGGAAATAATAAAAATCAAACCATTGGCAATGAAATCAAATTACTTAGTTCTATATATATATATATATATATATATAATTCAAGGTTTGAGAAACTAAAAAACAAAGTTATAATTGATAACAATGACTCGAGCATAGTTTAAAACATATTTATATGTTTTGATTACTATCATTTCGTTTTAAAAATGATTAAGGTGAATTTCCATGTAAAAAAAATATATTTCCACTTAACCAGCTTTATCCTTGTTGGCCATTGTCGAGTGTGACAAGTGGTATTAGAGCTAAAGGGTTCAACATTGTGGCTTGATTAAGGGAAATAAGGAACAAAAAAATATATATATGTCAAGAGTAGATTAAAGTAATTTCATTACACAAGATAAGTTATCAAGCATTAATATACTTATGTCTAAGTCCACCCTTATCTACAAAGACTAACTTATTGAGCATCTAGGAGAACGAAAAATTGTTTAAAAAAAATGACAGTAAATGATGATTATGCACCATATTTGAGTACATAAATTATTAATCAAAAAGTTGGTGATGAACAATAAATGAGAAAATAGAAAAAATATATGTTATACAACCAAGAAAATAAAAAATCCTAGCAAGGGTACATTGAAATGAACTCTAGCACGCAAGTTAAAAGTTATCAAAACACCAATTGGACTATTGTTGGAATAATTTTACCTACAAAAACTAATATGTTTAGCACCTAGGAGAGCCAATACTTGTTGGACAACTCAAGTATTAACACTATTGGATAGAGAATGGAGAGAGAATTTTATGAGTAGTAACAATAAAGAAGTATCTATCTCATTAAATCAAGAGATGTACATGTGGGTAAATGAAGGACAATATCAATTCCTATAATGAAACATAGATATATATGTGCAAGACAAAGAAAGTTTTTTCGTATGGAATGTAAAGAATCATTCGTATGATGAGTGCTTGATAACAATTACGAGACTCTTTTTGTTAATTTCCACAAAATATTATTATGATACGTAATTCGTAAGGATTGAAATTTATAAATTTTGATATTCATAGCGATATTTATATTTAACATCTAGTATAAATTCCCAAGGAAGTAATCAACAATGAAGTGGTTTCCTAACAACAAGTGATAGATAATAAAACCTAAGTAACACCGATGATAGATAATAAAAACTAAGTAACCTAACTAAGCAAAATTCTTTAAAATAAGAATTTGAGTATTGGGTATTCCATCCATAGGTGGAACCTATCCAAAAAAGTAGGTGTCTCTAACATGATACCAAGGTGACCAGAGCCATAGTTTGTCATTCCAAAAGAATAACAACTTGAAAAAGAAAAAAACTATAAATTTTCATTTGAAAGGACTCATTTAACTAAAGACCAAGGCAGCAATTGGCATGAAATACACAAGATTTTGTTGAAGGATTATCGTTGTTGGTTTTATATTGTCCATCATCGTATCCATATAATCTTGGAGAGGAAAATTAGTACGTGGTAGAAGTATAGAGTAACCCTACTAAGGGCCAACCTCATGAAAGGAATAAATGCAATTAATAATTCCCTCATGGAAATGTAGGTAATCTATGATAAAATAACTCCTAGTTTGTGAACAAGCATGAAGAGAATATGTAACATAAAAGAGACTTATTAAGTTGGAAATGACCTGATGTTAGTATCTTGGCTACTCCAAGACATCAACTAAAACATGGAAGCACATTAGAATGGCAATGTTGATGCTAAAAAAAGGCACCAACTTCACACCAATTTTAGTAAGTAAAAAAGTGAGAAAGATTAAAGGGAATTTCCATAATATGGAAATTTACTATGAAAGAAATGCAATAGCCCTAAAATATAGAAAATAATTTAGTCAACATTGAATCATCTCATGGAAACAAAGAGTTCAATACTAGGGTTAATTTCATACTCATAACACCCAATCATGCAATTATATTTTCTAATTGGTCTATTTTATAATCACTTTGTGAGTGGAAAAGGTTAGGTTGGGTTAAAATCAAATGACAAGAGACTTTTTATCGGTTGAAATGGGTGCTAGTTGTAACTCCAATAACTAATTATCTGATTTGAATTGAGTACAACAAGATTAAGAGAATAAAAGCATAAGAAACACATGACAGTGAATGTCTATATTAAAAAACTTTTAGGATTGTGTTGTTGTAATGTGGATTAAAGTTGTGAATGACTAACAATTTGAGATAAGTTGATATAAATAATGTAAAAAAGAGTAAAATCATTTTAAATTTCGTGGGGATATTTAGTAAAATGATAAGACATTATGTAACAAGATCAAATGATACAATTGTAACCATGATTAGAACTCTTAACTAAGTCATTGCTGGTTTGATGCCTTCTTTTTAAATTTTGGATATTATTGTAAGATGAAAAAGGGAACTATACATATATGTACATGTATAAGGGTTTGAGGAACACACGATAAATAATGAATATATTCAATTTCATTGTATTAACACGCATCAAAGAATGTGCTGGTAGGTTCAAGTAAAATGATGATTAGAAATGAACAGATAGTCGAGTGAGATAAGATAAGGGATATGGCACCTAGTTTTTAACCAAAATTAAATTTGACAAAGGAGAATGTTGATGGCACATGCCGAGTAAGATAAGGTAAGGGATATGGCACCTATTTTTAACCAAAATTAAATTTGAGAAAGGAGAATGTTGATGCCACATTAGCAAGAGTAATACTTATGCATATTTACATGGAAAGAGTAACATGCCACTAATCAATGTTATTTTTGGATACCACTAATCAATTTTATTTTTGGATAAATACCTCAATTTAGACACCTATGGATACAAATGGAGTTAGGGTTAAATTATTGAATAGAACTGTTGCTTACAAATACCATGTCGAGATAACCACACTAAAGTAATGGATTGAGAAGAATTCTTGCGAGACTTGGTGGTTTTAAGTTTGATATATTATTTCACGTAGTGCACATAAGTCACCATAGTGAATCTATTAGTATTATTATGTTCTATGAGAAACAGTGAGCCATGAGCGGATAAATAATATGGACAAAAATCATGTCCACCTAAGTAGTAAAAAAAATTCAACAAAATGACTATCGTGAAATGGATAATTAACCCCACATGGAGTTAACAATATTAATCCTTTACCAAACCACGTGAACTTAAAGGCTACATGAATTAAGTAACCTCGCTAACCGAATATATAAGAAAAACTCTATATTATATTATCGAGGAAGTGTGAGATAATTAGTAGGCATACACAAGTAAAAAAATCCATGAATATACATGGAAGAAAATTGTAGTACAACGTTTATCCATCACCTTCCATGCGACAGGGAAGTGAGCCTAGGTTGTAGAGTGGACTTGGTGTTGCATTGGATTCCAAATAATTTAATTAATGGATTAAAAAAAAGGTTGTTAATCCAAGATGAACATAATCAAGCTACTTTACTCCTAATGTGACATGTGGCATCATTATACTAATGGTAAAGGAAAGAAGCCATACTAAACTTTACTCCTGTAAAACTAGTGTGCATAAACATTTGAATGAAGATAAAGGCATAGTACTACTAATTAGTACAATCACTCATCGAGAAAGGCATAGTACTATTAATTAGTACAATCTCTCATCGAAAGACAAGAATGGTGGAATTTCTGAACATATCATTGTTATTGATTATCAAGTAGTGCAAACAAAGTTGATACCTTTATGGACTAAAATTTGTAGTAGAACAACTTAGAGTCTTCTTTGTCGATTGATGAAATCGTTGGGTAAATAAAAAGAATTTATAATGATGCGGTGATAATGATGCTACAAACTCATATTGAGTGCATGTTATTGACCCTTGCTGGGTTGTGATGTATGCTAACAATATTTGATGGAAATATAGATAACAACTAATAGTGTAGTAATGAAGATTGAAACGATATATGTATATATGATATAATTAAGTATTTATGAGAAACTAATGACCACAAGGGTGGTGAATGTATGTCAAATCGGAAAGGACAACCATAATCGAACCTCTGCATGTTCTCATTTAGAGGAAATGGTGCTACAAATAAAAGTAGTCACCGCCTAAAGTGCAACTGAGGTACCTTAATCAGGGAAAGACTACTTTTGAAGATGGGAATAAATATTTTATGCATAAGCATATTCCAAGTTGTGTTGAAGGCTAGGAAACATCGAGGACAATGTTTCTCTCAAGAGGGAGAAGATGTAACACTTCCCATTGAAAAAGTAAATAGTTAATTTACTTTTTACTGTAATAATTCAGTGAATTGTGGGAAATTTAATATTTAAAGTTTATTTTTATTCTATTTTAAAATTGGTTATTGACAAGGGAATTTTTGGGAAAAAGACACTAAGTGAAATTTTCATTTACCGGAAAAGTTTAGAGACAATTACTCCCATCCCTCAAGATAAATAATATCGGTTTGGGGAAATAAGAGGAAAACTCGAGGCACCTAAGAAGGGAAATATAAAAACAGTTAGATTCATCAGACATTGTTGAGGGAGGGAAGGACGACTGCCATATAGGTTATTCCCGAGCTGGTTGGCCAACTTGGAATCGGTAATTAGTTGTCTATTTACTATTTTATGGAAGTGGAAATTGACATGGGGGGAGAAGTGGTAAAGGTACCATTCTCATTGGTCGGGAGGAGTGTTCTTTCTCCTTCGCCTGAAAGAAAACAACTAATTTTATCTGTATGTTTCACCAAAACTTTTATTGCTAATGTAATTATTGTGGAATGAGTGTATTTTGTAATCATAATGTTTCCTAGTTGAATAATGAATGAAATGGGAAATACTTCTTGTACTTACATTAGCATAAATTATTTTGTAAATAGTATGGTATGTAGTATTGGTTGAGATATTGAGTAGAAATTTTGTATTTGAGTGAAAATTGTAGTTGGGTGATTGAAGAAATCTTCAATTCCACATAATTTCCTATTAATTGAGTATATAGATAAGTATCTTGGGTTTCAAATTCCGAAGGAATTACTGGAAATTATTGTCCATTAAAGAAGGTGAAGTTTTAAAAAGAGGTTGATGATAACTCTGGTATGATTATCCTGGTTAAATGATGAAAGTATTCTTTGAATAACTATTTATTATAGTTTGAAAATAATGATATATATATATATATATATATATATATATATATATATATATATATATATATATATATATATATATATATATATCGTGTGTGTGTGTGGAGACAGATGTTAAATTATTATCTCGTAAAGGAAATAGTGTTTCTAACTCATTAGGACAAGTGGGAAAAAAACGAGCGAGAATAAGAGCGTTGTTGTTCACCAATAGTTGAAATCCAAAAATCACAGTAAATTAAAATATTATGGAATATAACAAGGATTATGTCTTAAGGGCCATGCACATAACCTTAGGGGTTCGAAAGAACATTCAAACTTATGTACAAACCCTCATGCAACTAAGTGTGAACACATAAGAAAGGAAGAGATGAACCGATTCATTAACAAAACCCTCGGTGTTATTATATGAACTATAAAAAAACTAAAATATGGGTCAAATATAAATTAAGAACTATTGTGTAACATAAGGTTTCAAAAGTCCTTAGTAAGGAAAAACGAAAGTTAGCTTTTCCATAGCATTGAAAAAAAACCCCATCAAAATAACACTTGGATATCCCTGTAACAAACCCCTGAGCTAAAGATATTTTATCAAGCACATTGTATCCTTCCACGACCACAAAATCTATTACCCACATAATTCATTTCCAAAAAAAGTATAAACTTGTATTTAACATAAAATGCATATATTGTAGCGATAAAATAATGAAATAATCATTATCAAAATTGACAAACGTCGGCACCATTAATGACATAAATATTGTACAAGTAACCAATAATACGAGAGACAATCGTACAAAAAAAATAAATACGGATAGTTACTCGACAAGAACTAAATTATTCAACCTTTATATCTCGGATAAGAACAATACAAATATTAATGAGAGAGATTAATTCATAGGCTTAACCAAAATCTCCCTCAATAAAAAAATAAATAAGTTGTATGTATGTTAGAAACCCTTAACATATCAAAATAATTATAGTGGACTAAAATGCGACTCAATGGCGACAAAGCCATTTGAAGTCAATAACTTAAATGTAAAACTCGTTCAAAGTATAACTATAAGTTTTTGTCTATTCCCATGAACAAAAACAACAGAACCATAACCCATAACTTCATCTAGGAAAAAAAACTATCGCGTTAACACGCATAAGTTAAAACAAGGTAAGTCCCTGAGAAATTGGAACAAGAGAGTATGAAAATCATTAAATGTCATTGAAGGAAACTCAAGAGTTTCATAACAAGAGCCAAAAACGGTAGTGAGTATCTCACTTGTAGATTAAAAAAAAACAAGGGAATTAGTACACCTATGGATGCACCCATGCCGAGAACAAATAACATGTGCAAGCAATAGAACCCTTTAATGCCAAACCTTTCACCTTGCAGGGAAACATCAACTATCCAGGAAATCCCTAGAGGAAACCTCGAGATTTCGGAACGCATTAATAAAATTAAGGAAAGAATAAAACTCAAACCCTTGGAAATGATGAAATTACCTAATTCAAATTTTTTCGGTAATAAAGGGAACCTGTGCTACTAAGGAGAAAGAATATCACAGAAGACCTCCGCCATAACACCTGACAATTCTACCACAGTGTTAACACTTGTAAATTATCCGAATCAATAGACTGAAAGGGAAAAAAAGACCAAAAGCCACTCTTACCTGGAAAAATTTGATGAATAAAGCCAAACCCTACCCATAGGAAGCATAGTCGAGCTCGTTGCAAAGTCGAATGAGAGGGAGGAGGCGATTGGCATAAACTAACTCAACACCTCTCCATCGTTCGATCTAGGGTTTGGAATGGAACACCCCGGACGATGCCATGTATTGTACTTAAGCACCTAACAAAACTATCGTATTTAAAAATACCTCTAATAGATAGAAACATTATGTGAAATCATCAAACTGACACAATAATCAATCACATCATTGAACACCGAAACCGATATACCCCCGGAAACCTCATAGGGGTGAAAACCAACAAACATTTAATTTTATTATTAAAATGCTCGTGTAAGTGTTCACCCCCTCACTCGATGGTCATCCCTTAACCCTTGTTGTAAAATCTTACAAGGAAATGTTGTTTAAATACAAAATATCTAGCTAAAATATATTACAATCATTATGATAGCATTTACCTACAAAAATTCAATCTTCACACTCATCTGGATGGACCATTAATTATTTACACCGCCACCATGTTAAGAATAATATATCCTTTGCACAATTCACTCGTCATTTCATGTTATTGTTGTCTTCAACATACATTGATGTCAAGATTATATAAAGTATTAATCAACTCATTCATAAATCTATACTAGTGATGCTTTCCATCTATTCATGTACGTTTATGACATGAAAGAAAAATCATTTCGCGACA
Source organism: Pinus albicaulis (assembly GCA_034641835.2). Lineage (NCBI taxonomy): Eukaryota > Viridiplantae > Streptophyta > Pinopsida > Pinales > Pinaceae > Pinus > Pinus albicaulis. The sequence continues at coordinate 158,070 of JAXQQM020059730.1, forward strand.
TTATTCCTTCAACAACACTGCATATGCGCTAGTTATAAGAATCTAACCATCAAAGGATGTCTATAATATATATATCACATTAACTACTATTTTCCTTGTATAAGCATACATACTTGCAAGGAAAATCACTACAAATATGATTTCTTTAAAGGAAACTAAAAAATCAATTATGATCTGGGTGCATGCAAGTTACATAAACTTTATCAAAATAACTCAACCCTTTAGATATTAATTTTGGTGCATGCAAATACCTAAGAAAAATAACACAATGAATGTTTTTTCCTATGCATGCAAATGCATATGCTTTCCAAAAGAATCTTCCTCAAATGAATGCTTAACACAATAGAACATGCAAACACATGTTTCATTTTCAAGGAAATCTACCTTAATAAGGCATGCTAAAACATACAAATACATGTCTTATTTTCCAAATATTATACCAATATTACCCATATATATGTATTCCAAGGAAACCAACACATTACTATGGTTTTTGTGCATGTAATTCATATTTTTTTCCCAAAGAGTAGTTTTTAGGGTAGCTAACACAACATGTTATCTTTCCCCACATACATATGAATAGTATTTATTCTTTGTGCATGAAAGAGCTTATCATAATAGCTCTTCTTTAATGTAAGCAACACATATTCCCTTCTTAGAATTCTACCAGCATAAACTATTATTTTCATGTAAACAAATATATACTTCTTCAAAAGGAAGTTAATGTAAACAACACATATTCCCTTCTTAGAATTCTACCATCATTAACTACTATTTTCATGTGGACGAATACATACTTATACTTCATAAGATATTAATATAACTTAGTTTCTTTCTCTTTCTACATGAAGTTTCTCATGTTTCCCTTTCAAGAAATTATCCTAGGCAACCGTAATAAAGTTAACTTAAATTTTATACTCCTAAATCAAGAAGTTGACACAATTCATCTAGCCATGCAATATTTTCAAGATGTTATTCTTTTCACTAAAATTAGCATAATAATTTTCTTTATATATGCTCAAAAAGATATTTCCTATATCACAATAACTACCCTTTTGTGCATGCAAACATGTCTTTTTATTTTAACATTATCACCCATACTTTAATCCTTTCAAGAACAAGAATGCGTTCTTATTCTTATATGGACAAGATTCATATGAGTCTTTTAAAAGAAATAATCTTTATTTTCATCTATTCGTGCACAAAATTCCAATGCAATCTTTATGCACTCAAATCCTTGTATTTAAATAAACAATATGGGTAATATATATATATATATATATATATATACACGTTTTCATTAAAACCATTCTAAGAAAATTAATCTAATTAAGTTTTTTCTTTTCTTTTTTCAAGAAAATATATCCCAATTAGTTGTCATTTTGTGCATTAAACACACATACAATAATGCACGCAAGAATTGTTTTGTATTTTCCAAGAATCTAATATGAAAATGTATGCAAGGACATTTGACTTTGAAATCTAATACAACGATGCATGCAATTAATATTTCTCTTTCCAAAATTAACACCAAAATATTCCCAAAGAAACTAATTTATTTTTCTACACACAATTCCTTCTCATTTTGTGCATTAAACACACATACAATAATGCATGTTTTCTCTTTTCCAAGAATATAATATTGTTAAGATATTCCGACACATAGGAAATAGTTAAGTATAACTTGGTCTAGTGTAGAGTTAGGTAAAGTGTGTTTCTTTACTATGTACATTTGTAACTTATATTCCGATGGTCACGATATGTAGTGATCTAACGGTTAACTCTCTCTCTGTATTACCAATACTTGATTTGTGGCTTAACACCTCGATTGGTCCATGATCTCTATTTAAAGAGCATGGAGGTTCATTTGTCTAGTAATTGTTTATGAGAGGAGCTTATGTAAAAAAAAATCATATTTTATATTAATAAATTTCCCCGAAGTGGCCGCATTGGCTCGAACCATGGACTTTTTCCCTCTTCGAGGGTTTTAACTACGTCAAGTACTAGTGTACTGATCTCGTGATATATTTGTGAGCGGTGGTATTTTGTGTTTGATCTAAGAAACTTACCCCTGTAAATTTCTACATGGTATCGAGCCATTTTGAGGGCCGCATCCTTTTTTTGATCCAAATCTAAAGCTCTGTTTGATCGCATGCGATTGTCGTTTTCCATATCTACTATTTATGACCACTTTCGAGCTAGAATAGTACTATGTTGTGTCCGGAGTGTCCGTTACGTGTGAGTAACCCCTTTATTTTCATGCGAAAAAGGTTTCCGATTTGCCCGAGTTATCTCATTTTAGACCCGGAAGTATAAAAGTATATTTTTTGAGTTATATTTATTAATCCTTCGTTTATTTCGGTTCCCCTGTTTATTTCGGTTTATAGTTTTTTTTAATTGTCGGATCTATACCCTCTTCTCTACGTATGCTTTTTACTCTACGTCGTGTGCGTTCTCGAAAAAATCAAAAAATAAGAAGACAAGATTTTTTTTCTCGCTACGTATGCTCTTTCCCCACGTCTTTGTGCGATCTTGGGAAATAATAAATAGCGGAAAAAAAGATATTTATCGGTAAGACTAACCGGAAATCTAACGTTCTTCCGTAAGGCTTGCATTTCATTCTTTTTTGCACGTATTTTTGTGGTTTTTTGTAGGAAAAATGTATGCACATTGAAGAGAAAAAGTAAAAAATTAAAAAATTAAAAAAATAATAATAAAAAAAACTCTTCCTCCTTTCAAACAATTATAGAATCATTTTACTAGCTCACTTAGTGTAAAGTTAGTTTATGAGAATAGAGGTTTTGGGTTCAAGTCTCTCTCTCAAGCTTCTTTTTTGTAAAAAATAATTGTTAAGTTACTTTTTTCTAATAAAGCCCTTTGGCAAGTTGTCGGTTTTAAAAAGAGGGCATTATTTTAAAAGCACATGTAAAAGTAACATTGTAAAAGTGACTCTCACTTATTTATAAAAGTGGGTCACATAAAGTAGCTTTTTTTTTAAGTGAACTTATTGTATTAAGTTTGGAAAAGGGGGGGGATTTTTATAAAGTAGAACTTCATCATCAGTTTTCAACCTTTCACGTAACTATTCGGCATCTACCACACATTTTTTTCAAAAAGGCATAACTTCTTCATCCGGAAGTCATTTTTCCGAGCCCTTTTTTTTAACCATCATAATTTTTCGAGATCTTTCCATTTGAGTAGTTATTTTTAGTCTTTTCACCTTTAGTTTAAAAAAATAGAAAGTAAATGATCAGTTATTCTTAACAGCACCGATTATTTCCAATGGCCATCCTATATGATAGACTGACTTAGAAGTAAAGGGAATTATAGAATAGTCACAGGACAAGAAACTAAACCTACCGATGGAGATAAAGCCGCTAAATGGTAAAATAAACAAGATCAAGCACGAGGATTGATAGGAATTTCTATTGCTCAATATCTTCGATTTCATATCCAAGAAATTGACACCCCTGATACAGCTATGAAAAAGCTAAATACTGTTTTTGGCATTCAAAATGAATTCAGGGCCCACCAGCTTGAAAATGAGTTGCTTACTTTGGACCCTAATAATTTCTCTTCTATTGAAGATTTTTTTGTCCAAATTCAAGACCCTTAGACTTCTTTTAGAAGGTTGTAAGGTCAAAAAGGAAGATGGTAGCCTTATCTATTCCATTCTTGCTAAGCTTGTACCTGCATACTCCGTATTTATTTCCACCTTCCATTCCACTAGAGAAGACCTCGTTTCTCAAGGAACAACCTACAAGTCCCCCTCTTTTGATTCCTTATGCAATTCTTTGATAAGAGAACAAGAAAAACTCCTACACCTTGGTCTTATTAATACAGGAAACTCTTATAAGAAAGTCTTAGCAGCCTAACAATAACCATATCAAAATAATCCCAAGAAGCAGTATCATAAAAAGAATGGTCCTAAACCAAACAAGGGTATTAAACAATTTCAGCCGCAAAGTGAAAAATAAACTCACCAAACTAATAAGGCAAAATAAAAAAGAAAAGGGAGGAAAACATATAGAAATTGCAAATTTTGTAATCGTGATGGCCATGTAGAGTCCAAATGGTTTAAGAAGATGGAAGCCTTGGAAGCAGCAATGAAGATGCACCACATCAATTTGGAGAACTCTTCAACTTCATCTTCAAGAATGGCACTTTCTACTTGTGGTTGTAAAGCATCAAGATCTGGTTATGCATTAAATGTATCTTCTTCTTGTCATTCTCATGATTGGCTCATTGATTCTAGAGCCTCCTACCACATGGCCAAAAATAAAGTCATGTTTTCTTCTTTAAATGATTGTAACACCAAAAATATTTATATTGGTGATGATAGATCTCTTAGTGTTGTAGGATTTGGAACCATTCATCTAGATAATGGTCATTTTAATGATGTATTATGTGTTCCTACCTTTTCCTACAACCTTCTATCTCGTTTATCAAATAACTCATTCAGAGTGAAGGGAAAATAGTAGAATTATCACCGCATGATGTTGTAATTAAGGACCTCAAATATCCTAGACATATTTTAGCTACTTGTATTGCTAATCATTCCACAAGGTTGTATAAGTTTGACAACTTTGGGTCATCATGTCTTCACTTCATTTTTTTTGCTCATAATGATGAAGTGAGCAAACTTTGGCATGAGCAATTTGGTCACTTAAACTATTGCTCTCTTCAAACTCTAAGTAAAGAAGATATGGTGACAGGTATTCCTATGGTATCTTACAGAGATGGTGTTTTTTTTCGGATGTGTACTCAAAAAAGCATCATTGGGATAGTTTAGACAAACGTTCCTCTTGGCATAATTCAGCCCCTTTGCAGCTCGTGCACAGTGATTTATATGGTCCATTTCCCATTGTTTCTTTCTCTGGCTGAAAATACTTCTTAACTTTCATCGATGATATTTTGAGACACACTTGGGTATACTTCTTAAAAATCAAAAGTGAAGTTTTTAACATGTTCTTACCCTTAATGCCTTTTTTGAGAAACAATCTCGACATAAAATTATTAAGTTAAGATGAAATAATGGAGGAGAATATCTTAACAACAAATTTATCAAAATTTTCACTAAGCATGGCATTCAATTACAAAATATTGTTCCATATACTCCGCAAAAAAATGGTGTAGCTGAAAGGAAGAATCGCACCTTAAAAGAAATGGCTAATTGTATGCTTCAATCCAATGGACTTAGTTTTAATTTTTTGGCAAAAGAAATTAACTGTGCAAATTACATCACGAATCACACTCCTACTAAGGTTTTAAGGAATATCACTCGAGAAGAAGCCTAGAGCTCAATCAAACCAGATGTAAGTCACTTTTTTGTTTTTGTAAGTGAAGCTTGGGCCCATATTACGGATGCGAAAACATAAAGCCTTAGAACCTAAGAGTTAAAAATGCATTTTTTGTTGGATATTCTGAAGATGTCAAAGGATATAGACTTCTTCAACCAAAATCCAAAAAATATAATCATTATAAAAGATGTAAAATTTCATGAAAATATATTGACTCGCAAGCCTAGTTCGGCGAGTGTGCCACCTTTGGCTTCGTGTGCTCGATTCGGCATATGTGCCACTTCTCTCTATCTCTTATATTTTTGACAAGATTCCTTCTAGTTTGTATGATGACAACGAGGATGATAATCCTCCTCCACCTCCTCAAGATATTCCTTCGACTGCCACAACTTCCAATATGGGTCCGCTCTACTCGGGATGCGGTAGGGTTCTCTTACAAGTGACCCCTGCGGATCAATGTCGTACATGTTCTCAGTTTGAAAAAGCCTCTTCCTTATTGGCTCAAGTTCCATAAAATCTCGATCCGAAACACCTTTGAAGAAGCTTCAAGTCATCCAGATTGGGATGAAGCTATGAATGAAGAATATTGTTCCTTATTGAAAAAACGATACTTGGGATCTTGTTCCTCTTCCAAAGGGAAGAAAACTTGTTAGATGCAAATGGGTTTACAAAAACAAAGTTTGGACCGGACGGAAAATTGGATAGGCATAAATATCGTCTTATTGCTAAAGGATTTTCACAAGTTGAAGGCATTGACTATACTCGAAACCTTCTCCCTATGTTGCCAAAAATGAATTCTATCCGCCTTGTTCTTTCCCTTGTTGCCTCCTTTAAATGGGTAATTCCATCAGATGGATGTTAAATCCTCCTTCTTACATGGAGATTTGCATGAATAAATCTACATGGAACAACCCCCCGGCTTTATCCAAAATGACTCTAGCCTTGTTTGTCACCTTACGAAGTCTCTCTATGGTCTCAAACAAGATCCTTGGGGCTTGGTATCCAAAAATGGATAGCTTTCTCTTAGATAATGGCTTTTCTAGGTGTGATTCCGACAACACTGCCTACACCAAGAAAGTGGGTAAGTCCTTCATCATCCTTGTTCTTTATGATGATGATATTATCCTTACTAGTAGTGATCCCAACCATATAAACCATGTGAATTCTAGCCTCAAAAAATAAGCTTTGAAATGACAGACTTAGGACACTTGCATTATTTCCTTGGCCTTCAAGTATTGAAATCCAAAGAAGGTATTACCCTTTCTCGAGTCCCAAGTATGCTTGTGATCTTCTACGCCACTTTCACATGGAAGACCTGTAAGCCAGCCCCTTCTCCCTTTCATTCGGAGTCAAGCTTTCGAAATCACTTGTACTACCCCTCAAGTTGATGCTAGCTTATACCGTCAACTTGTTGGTAAATTTCGTATCTAACCCATACTCGTCCCGACCTTTCCTTTGTCATTGTTCTTGTTGCTTGGTTTATGCACCAACCTCATGAAAGTCATTGGAAAAGCAGCTAAAAGAATAATTCAATATATTCGAGGTACAGTTCAATTCGAGATTCTTTACAGTGTAGGAGCATCTCCATTGTTGATTGGTTTCACCGATTTTTTATTGGGTTGGTGACCCCGATGATAGAAAGTCTACTACAGGATATGTAGTCACTCTTGGTTCGGGACCTATTACATGTTCTTGTAAGAAAAAAATGTCATCTCTCTTTCTTCGACAGAGCGGTAGTATCGTGGTGCGATTGAAGCAATGAGAAGCCATGTGGCTTCGTCGTATCCTCTCCGAATTTGGTCTTCATCGCGAGCATCCAACTACACTTTGGTGTGATAATCGAGTTACATTCAACTATGCAAAGATCCAGTTCAACATCAGCGTATGAAACATATTGAGCTTCATATACACTTCATCGGAAAGCTCATTCATGATTGTGTTATTGAAGTGCAGTATTGTTCAACCAATGATCAAGTTGTTGATATCCTTACAAAGGGTCTCATAGAAGCAAATTTTACCAAACTTTGACCTATGCTTGGAGTTCAAGAAAGTTATCATTAAGGGGGGATAGGCTCTAATGCCATCTTCCTTCTCCTATTGTGTCACCTTTTTAAATCCTTCAATCCTATCCCAAGTTTTTCTTAGGGGGGAAGTTAGAATATTTCGACACAGAAAATAGTCTCCTTTTGTGTCACTTTTGTAAATCTTTCAATCCTATCCCAAGTTGTTCTTAGAGGGGATGTTAGGGATGCTGGGGGATGTTAGGATACTTCGACAAATAAGAAATAGTTAATTATAACTTGGTCTAGTATAGAGTTAGGTAAAGTGTGTTTCTTTACTATGTACATTTGTAACTTATAATCCGACTGGCCACGATATGTAGTGATCCGACGATTCACTCTCTCCTCGGTATTTCCGACACTTGATTTGTGGCTTAATACGGGAATGGTCCATGATCTCTATTTAAAGAGCATGGAGGGTCATTCTTCCGGTAACCGTTTATGAGAGAAGCTAATGTAAATTTCCTTTTTTTATATTAATAAATTTCCTGAAGTAGCCGTGTTGGCTCGTGTCATGGATTGTTTCCCTCTTCGAGGGTTTTAACCACGTCAAATACCGGTGTACTGATTTCGTGATCTATTTGTGAGCGGTGACCTTTGGTGTTTGATCTAAGGAACTTACCACTGTAAATTTTTACAAATATGATAATGTATGTAAGGACATTTGAATTTGAAATATAATACATTGATGCATGCAATTAATATTTCCTTCCAATAATTAACACCAAAATATTCCCAAAAAAATTAATTACGCCGTAAGGTGTCATTATTTGAAAACAAGTCTCCTAGGTGCCACTCTGTGTCCATGTTTGAGCCATTGGATCAAATGTTAGATGATTGAAATGTTTTAGGCCATTAGATCAAGTAAATATTTTTATGTATGTTTTTTTATAATGTTAGTTTTTTTTTCTTTTTTAATAAGTTAGATTGAATTTATGTTTTGGTGAATTTTAAATAATAAAATAAAATAATGATAAACTATGAATATAGTCCATGGTATTGACCCATGGTATTCATGTGGAATGTAGTTTCTTTATAGGGGTGAAGATTGAATTTAGGTTTCGGTGACTTTTAAGTTAAAATGTTGTTATTAAAAAAATGTAGTTTCTTTATAGGGGGAACTAAGATGGCCTAAATCAATCTTAACTCTAGATCTAAACTAATTATTTAATAAAATTATTTTTTAAATGTTTATAACCATTATTCTTTGTAAAAATTTTACTTAATAAAATGTATCTAAATTTTCATACATCCGAATATACATAGTTTTTTCTTGTTACGTATTATTTTTGTTACAACTATTTTATTATTCCAAAAAATACATGGTTTTTTTTGTTACATATTATTTATGTTACAACTTGTTTTATAATTCATGAGTATTATTTCTTAATATATAAAAAAAATTAAATTAACAATGAAATGTAGTTTCTTTATAGGGGGAACTAAGATGGCCTAAATCAACCTTAAGTGTGGATCTAAACTAATTATTTAATAAAATTAATTTTAAATGTTTATAACCATTATTCTTTTAAAATTTTATCTAATAAAATGCATCTAAATTTTCATACATCCAAATATACATAGTTTTTATTATTTTTGTTACAGTTTTGTATTATTTTTGTTACAACTATTTTATTATTCCAAAAATAGATGGTTTTTTTTGTTACATATTATTTATGTTACAACTGTTGTATAAATCATGAGTATTATTTCTTAATATATATAAATTTAAATTAATAATGAAATTTTTAAAACTATGTGATCTTTTTTAAATTTCCAAATTATTTCAGAGTACATGATTTATCTTGAGCAATAATGATGAATGTTCATAATTCTCATTTCTTCAATAACACTAAATTTACCTTTAAAGGGGTAGGTAACAATTGTATCAAAGTAGGATACAGAAGAAAGGAGACATGGTGAAGAGAAGCTTCCAACCTTACAACAAGCCCTAAAACAATATAAAGTTGAATGTATGGAATCCATTTTCCGTGATACACATGAGAAGTGAAATGAAAAATCTTGGACTTTGGAAAATGTCACGAAGCTTATCTCATGTTCCATACATTTAGATCTAAGTATATGGAAGAAGAAAAGAAGGGCAATGAATACTTATCAAGGATGTATGATTCTTTAGAAGGAAACATCGTTGACAAGGCTATGGAGGTCCAAATAGCAGAATTAAAAACAGAAGAGGACTCTTCGTAAAATGGGTTACTCAAGGATTTTGGAATCCAGAGAGCTACATTATCTCACCGATTCAAGAAAGCGCTCAAAAAAAGACAGGACAATAGTGATATAGAGACAATTTATTCATAAACAAGAGAAAGCTAGAATTATAACCTAAGATAGAGTTATGGGAAGAGAAACATTCCAATTGTAAGGAGGAGTCAAAGTTACATGAGTAGTAGTTCACTCAACATAATTCTCCACCGCTTATTCTAGAGGAGAAAGTTCCTACTACCTCATCAATTGAAGAAGGCCCACATGAGCAAAATCGACGACATTCCTCAATGTTATTTTCAATTGACATTCAAATCACTCGCTCTTTTTTGTCTAGTAGTCTCTTTACATCTCGCTCTTAAATTCAATGACTCAAAAAAATACTAGACAAAAGACACTTACCTATTGCAATCGGTTGAAAAAAAAGGTATCGCTAAAGGGTCACTTGGGGAGGAATCTATTATTTAAAAGATCGAGAAAATAATTTCATTTCAAAACAAAAATGTACTATCACTAGGGAATGGAGTTATTACATTTAAAATTTGTTCCCACTCTTGTCACTACAAAATTTGATTGTCACTTTTTATTTGATGGGAAAACAAAATATCTTTAAAAGACACTAAAGTCTTGAATTATGGTCCTTAAATAAGTCTAGATTCCTTGATTATGAGCTGATTTTTTTCTTCTTACTTTTGGGTCTTCATGATGTTTGTTATTTTTGATCGAGGTGAAAGTTCCAAAGAAGTGGAATATTGGTCGTTTAAAGAGGAATTATGGAAATATGATTGTAGATCATTTATTAATATAAATTATCCGAACTCGATATTAATTAAGCATTTCCCCGAGGGTTAAAAATGGCCCAAATGTCTCTTTTCCATAAAATTGACGATTAAGATAACTCTATGCTCTATGTTCAAATGGTGAAGGTGGATTTACCATACTTAAGCTTCTTAGTAGTCTCTTATGAAGTACAACATGTCATAGTGATAAGTTTTTATTCCATTAAATAATTCTCAGTTGTAAAGCAGAGTCGAGTTCTAGGAGTAGTATCGGAGGAATTCAACATTGCGAACATGATAGAAGCAAATAATTTCGTGGAAGGGTGAAGTCCGCCCAACTTGGTCATAAAAACCAAGTGCATCATTCATCTAGAAAAAAAATAAACATGCAGATTTCGTCATATAGAACTCTTAAGTACTTTGGCCAAAATGTCTCATCCATTATGAAAAAACACATCTTACATGCAATTAATAACAAACAAGTTGTTCCACATCAATTACCCAATATGGATATTTTGATTTGAGATCTAGGAAACATAATTCTCCACCCCTTATTCTAGAGGATCAATTGGAGCCGAGAAAGTTTCTACTACCTCTTCTTTCTTATATGCTATTCTTTCCTATACCACAACCTTACCTCATTTCATTTGCAATATGTGGTGCAATTGCTAATTTATTTTTTCTACATACAATTTATACACCAGTTTCGAGAAATGGCATGGATTCTTTTTAAAAGTAGCATAGTGAATTTATCTTTTACCATGGTGACTCTCCCTAGAAAATCTTTTTTGTGCGACAATTCGTATGCACACTTATTTTGGTTTCTTTCAAGAACATAGGAAAATAATTCAAATGCAAAATATTACTTTCTCAAAAGAAAAGAAAAAAACCAACACATTTCTTTTCAAAAAAGTGCATAAGTACTTTTTTTTCCAATGTTCTGCTTCTTCATTGTGCTGCAACTATGAAAAAGGTGCCCTTAGGAGTCCCTTAGCCTTGGCCGCTTCTGGTTTCCTATAAGTGCCTGCTTTCACATTAATGGCGATGAGATTCTTATTATTCGGTTGCACTGCATCGATGGAATCTTCGACGGTTGTGAAATCACCGAGACCTTTGTTCTTATCCGCTGTAATCACACGTGCATTGCCAGAGTTAGCAAGAAGACTGATCAGTTTGCAAGAAGATGTCTGAAAAATATCCATAGAATCATTTTCCTCATTACTGCTATGTATTGCATGGAGTTCAGTACATAGCATGGCGTTCAGATATAATCTAACAAATGAACTGATACAGTTAGCAGGTTGTGTTAAAAACACTTGCACTGTTGTAACAAATAAACTGATACCTATAAATCCTCTACAGATGCAGTTTGCCATTGTTGATATTCCGAGAAAACCGAGATTTTCACGAATGAATGGATTATTGGGACTTTCGTGATAATGAGACTATTTATTGATGCTCGCATTGAATGAATGGATTACGAGGACTTCTGTAATAAGGAGACTATTTATCGATGCTCGCATTCAACTCTAGCCCTGCAAATACCTGCAAACCCCATTCACAGGACTACGGTGAAAAGTAAACACTATCTCCCAAATATACATGTAAGTTGGGTAATATTTCCAAATAAGTCTTTATGAGAATTTTACTGGTGAGGATAATACACACATGAGGTCCATTATATGTGTCTACACACACATCATATAATTTTGTTTTACCATTCTCATGTAATTATGTCTACTATATAAAATATATCACCGATCTTCACATAATATAATGTTCATATTAAAATTAAATTAAATTAAACAAATCCATTTATAATAGTGTACAGTTAATATTTTTTTCTATCAAACTTATATTTTTTAAAGAAAATACTCTATTTTCAAATAGATTAGTTTAAAATATCACATAAATTATTTGTAGTATTTTATTTCTCTTTACATAATGTTATATTGTCAACAAAAATTATTTTTAAACAAGTGTTAAATAGTTAAATTTAATATAATTAATTTATTAAGTAGTTTCCACGAGTGCATTATATTAGATTGGGGGATTTAACTATGTTAAGTAAGTCATTCATCTATGATCGTGAGGCACAATACTTGCTAAGGTTTTTGTAAATGGGGTAGCAAGCTAAGTGGGCTTGATTGTGAGGAAAACTCCATAGTTAAGCCCACTTGAGCTTGGTTACAAGGTGCAAACCCCACAAGTGACGATTTCTAAGTGGATTATTCAAAAAATCATTAGAAATGATCATAGATGTCCCCAACATAAAAAATGAAAAATGATATCTAATGATTAAGTCACTTTGTCAAAAGAGAATTATTTACTCACAATTTAAAAACAAACAAAAAAAAGATTCAACTCTTATCATATACAAATTCATATAAATAACTATCAATTGTAAATTAGTTAGTGGCACCATTGTAGAAATGGGATGTATTCATATACTCTATAAAAATTATCTATTAATATTATGTAATTCGAAAGAAATAATATATATAAATTCACATACTAATGTATATGATGTTGTTAAAAAATATTCACCCAATCATTAGCTTTAGGAAACAACAAATGAACAAATTTTATTTTATAATGTTTTTTTATTTTTAATTTTGAATTTTTATGGAGTTAAAAAATATTAAAAAAATAGTTACATAAAAAATTTAAAAAATTAGTAATAATAAAAAAATACTTTTTCCCATAAACAAAATACTTCAATTTTTAATTTTTAATTTTAGATAGACTTTATATAGAGATAAAACAATTGAAAAGTTTAAGCAAAAAAGAAAAAAAATATAGGTTTTAGTATGAAAGAGATGTGATATTTAATATGGAGTTTATATGTGACATTTAAATAGAATTTTGATATTATACCCTTGTAATTTCTAATTTAGTCTATAATTGCTTTTTTAGTTTAAGGGAAATCAGTTAATTCTTTCATTTTATATATGACATCTAAAAAATAATATTGATATTATACATGTGTTATTCATATTATGTTCAAATATGCTATTCTAAAAAATATATTTTGGTAACAAAAAAAATAATGTCAATCATAAATAAAATATGTAAAGTAAAAAAAAATGATGGTTAAATTTTTTTATTAGTGTGTTGGTAAATATGAATGAGATGTGTAATTTCTTTCATTGATATACATTTTTTAGTGAATTGATATCCAACATTTTAAAAAAATATTAATAAGAAAAAAAATTCATGTAAATATCTATTTCTTTATAGAGAGAGATTATGTCTATATTGTATAAAGAAAATGTAAAGAAAATTGTAGTTAAAAAAACTATATTAGTGTATTGGTCAAGATTAAGTCCATATGTAATTCCTTTCATGCTTAGTATGAAGTTGACATATAACATATATATAAACTAGAAATTGCACCACATGTTGCAAAGGAACGTTGTAAGCAGGTAGCATAGGGAAGAGTAGCATTGATGAAAGAAGATGTGATATGTTATCTGATTTAATTTAATATGCACCAATAGTTTGAAAGAAAATTAAATCATCTGAAGCGGCACTAGGATCGAGTTCCTCTATTGAGTGGAGTGTTTCATAGGAAACCATGTCCTCGGTTTTGATTGTCCGGGATCAAGCTAGAATCTACTTCTCTTTTGCACTCTTAATATTAGTCCAAATGTTGCAATCCACTTGGAAGCTAAACATAATGCTATATATTGAGACTCTAAGTCTTCCCCTCTTCTTATGTAACGACACTCTATCTCCATCAATGTGCTCACACTATTGTAGTTCTAAAGCTTTTGTTGCATATCAAAAGGCTATTGTTTCCCCCTCACCCAAATTCTTGTGAAACATTTTTTAAGTTACCGAGAGAAATATGAGAATGACATTTTCTTCTCAAGTTTTCCCTTTGAACCCATATTTATACCATTAAAAAAAAATAGAAAGTGGCCATATCTCGATTTTTGAACATAATTTTCAAGTCATCTGACTCACTGAACACTTGAGACAAATTGAATTGAAAGATGCTATTAAATTTGATATGATAGTGAGATACACAAACAAATACAGACCAAGCATGACCTTATTCTTATCCACTTTCTATGCTAAGAAATTGTGCACAAAATAGTTGATACAACAGCTTACAGTGTATATCACAACTAATTCATTTAATGCTTGAAACGAATTGAATTGAAAAAATGCTATTAAACTCGATATGATACCGAGGGAACTCGATTCTCGGCTCTCCGAGTGTCACTGCTTTAGTTTTTTCTTTGTCTCAAGCTGGGGTTCAATATCACCATCATCATCTAGAATAAGTCTATACCTAAGTGGCCATAAATTTATTTTCTTATAAGGATATTTTCTTCTAGATCCACCAATAGGATAGGAAAAAAGGACCTCTAGTGATCTCCGCAATAGACTTCAAATTTCTATAAAGAACTTCCCTAAGAAAAACTCAACCACCAAGGGTTTTAGGTCAATAAATTTCTCTCGAATATTTCCAAGCATTATTGAATTTTTGAAAAACCCAAAAGCAAACATTATTGAAGCTATGCAAAACGCAAAAAGTAAATGTGGGTGGAAAATGTAGTTAAAGCACTCACCTCATGTGTTGTGACCCAGGGAGGCATATTTGCACACTTCAATATACCATTGGAAATCTCTTTCCAAGCACTCTTCAGCTGACTTTAAGGAGAAAATAAATTTATCTCTTGAGACATAATCTCCTCCAAAGTATAGGACTCCCCAACGATCGTAGCTCTGCTCTTCACTGCCAACAGTTCTTTCCTCTAATCTCAATGCCAATCTAGTTGACATTAATGCCAACATACCAAGTGCTACCAACCATTCATAAAATGCCAATTGTCCAAGAGTTTCATCTTATTTTCACCTTAAAACCACTATAACTCCAATATCATCAAAAAAAATAAATAAAACTCTTCTTCTATATAATATAACTATGATTTCATGAAAAACAAAAACTCAATAGCATGTATCTAAACTCCACTAACAAACTCACTCATCCATATTCTCTCTCATAGAAAAACAAACCCTATCAAACTATACTCATACAATTAATCTCTTGACCAAACCCTCACTAATTAGTATACATAGCATCACATTAATACATATATCTCTTAGCCTCAATGAATACTTCATCTCACCCACAACATATAATTAGTCTCTAATGACATTACTCTACAATAGAATAATTATGACCAAACATCTCACTGAAAATACCCACTAAAAAAACATACATCTAAGCTTTCATACACCATACCCAAGAACTCTAGTATCATTACATAAAGACTCGTTTACACATATCTAAGGACAACATATAAGGCCATACACATGGCATCAATAGATCTCAGCAACCTAGACTCATCCATGCAAAAATATTTGCACCACTACATCAAAGACACGAAAATGCACTAACAACAATAACAATAAAATAAACACTATAGTAGCCCCTACAACAAATGTTGTTAGAAACAATATTTTGTCATTACACAAGTGTATATGCACTATCTAGAACCATAGATTGAACTCTTCTTCAACTAACATGTAACTTGCATAACCTCCAACATATTTTCATAACAAAACACAACAGGCTTCTTCAAACACTTACAATTGAACTCCTTGATCCATAAGAAACTGCAAGTGTACACATATATCGCAATGCTCATTCCATGTGATAAACCTCATCGACCTCTGCAAAAAATCACAAATTCATCTTAGAAACCAACTCAACCTCTTTCTCCAACAGGTACACACAATATCTTCATCATTTTGTAGGTCACTCTGTCACATTATCCAACCTCTGCATGAAATCCGTGAAAATTTCAAATCTGAAATACTACCGCAGTTGATATATTTATTTCACCTACTTATTTACGATAAGTTATTTACGTATTTCTTTTTAGTAAATTTTGAAATAAATACAACTGTAGTAATCACTTAACCATAAGCGAGAGAATAGAACAAAAACATATATAACGCAATAGAAACAATCACATGTACACAATTATTTTTGGACAATCTCCTCCGGGGAAAAAACCCGATGTGGGAAAACCAAGTGCAATAGATGAGGGTTTTGTATTATTCTTCAACAATGAATGTCTTTTAAAAATTACTAGACGAGTAGATTTCTTAAGAAAACACCCGAGATAAAGTCTCCAAAACCTATTGTAGAATTTCTGACACCCTGAGAAGACACCCTAGCTTCCTCTCGTGTCACTTTGTGTGATCTTTCGTGCGGTCCCTACATTGGGCTGCGTCACTGCGTGGTCACTCGGTGGTGCGACTCGAGCACCGAGCTCTATGGCCCTCTACATCCTCCTCTCGCATTTCTCTCGTCACTAATGACTTCCCCTTCCTTCTTCTACCTCTGTAACTTTTCCATGCAACTCTCCCTCTAAAATTGAATTCTATTTCTTCAGAATCAATTTCCTTTGGGTACTAAGTGTGTGTCTGGCTTGCTTTCCAAATGACCCTCAAGCCTTCTCTTATAATCTTCTCGTTGATGAATCAACGACCCATATTAGATCTCTAATCAATGGCTAATATTAAAACATGACTTGATCTTCATTATCTAGAATATTTTCACTCTGTTTTATTAATACCCTTTCATTATTTAATTTCCCTAAGTTTAGACTTAGGGACCTCATTAAAATAGTTAATTATTTTAGTAAAACACGAACCAAGTAGGGATTTCTACAAACGATTTCTTGGGTTCTTTGGAATACTGATGTCCAAGCCTCCTCACAAAATTTGAGACTTGGAACACTTTCCAATGCTCGAAAATCAACACTCCCTCTTAGTGAGGAAAGTGTCGTAGAAAAATGGCAACAACATCTCGCTCTTACCTAAATCATCTACTACGCGGTTGATGTCTTGGATGTCGCCCCTCATCTGCTACACTGCTACCCTCTATATTGTTTCCCATGACACCTTAATTTCACTACCTCATCCGTACTGTAGCTCCCTCTCAAATTTCAAGCCTATCCATTCCTCCTACTGCAATGGATTCTTGAACATCCCCATATTTACTCCGAAGTAAGAAAACTTAGTCTTACCCGGATCTTTTGTGAGGATATCCGCCACTCGGTCTCCTGTAGGAATGTACTTCATTTGTATAGCTCCCTCGTTGGACATAGTCTCTAATGAAGTGACACATGATGTCAATATTATTTGACCAATCATGAAACATAATATTTTCAGAGAGCTTGATCCAACTCTGATTATCACAAAAAATATTGGTCGCTTCCATCCTTTTCTTGAGTAAGTGCATGAGAAAATTTTGAAGCCATATGGCCTCACACAAAGTTGTTCTAGCTACCATATATTTAGCCTCGGTTGAGCTCAGTGCCATGGATTTATGTTTCCTACTGCACCAAGAAGTCATTCCTGATCCGACACTGAAACAGTACATACTAGTACACTTCCAATCTACTAGACTTCCAGTCGCGCCTGCATCACTGAACCCACTCAGCTGGATCTCATTACCCTTGGTGTACCTCAATCCAAGCTCGATTGTCCCCCTCAACTATTTGAGAACATGTTTCGTCGTTGCCTAGTGAGCCCTCCTTGGTTCTACCATGAACTGAATAAAGGTATTCATGGCATAACAGATGTCTGGTCTAGTATTGACCAGGTACATCAATTATCCTATGAGCTACCTATACAAGGTAGGATCAGCCTCATCATCCTCAAACGTGTTGATTTTCTTCTAGTTTGTGATCATTGGTGTAGCCATGGGTCTACAGTCCTCCATCTAAAATATCTTCAAAATATCTATAGTATATATTCCTTCCCCAAGGAATATTTCTCCCTCGTGTTGCCAAACTTCCAAACCCCAAAAATAGTGCATTTAACCAGATCCTTCATGTCGAATTATGTTGCTATATTTTCCTTGCAATATTTGATGAGCCTAGATGATCCAGTAAAAAACTGATCATCTACATATAGCACCAATATTAAAGTCTCATCCCCTACTCTCAGATAATATATATTGGGATTTGCATCACTCTTGACAAATCCCTCTTCTGCAGGTAGTTGTCAATTCGCCCATACCAAGCTCTAGGGGCTTGCTTCAGTCCATACAAGGCTTTCCTAAGCATTCACACATGAGTTTTCTGCTCATGCATCTCAAGGCCCTCAGGTTGTTCTATGTACACTTCCTCTTCTATCACCCCATTCAATAACGCAGTCCTGGCATCCATCTGGTGAATCTCCCAACCCATATGCACTGCAAGGGATATGATGGATCTGATTGAAGTATATCGAGCTACTAGGGTGAAGGATTCTTCGTAATTGATCCCTTCCTTCTGAGCGTACCCCTTAGCCACAAACACGGCTTTAAATTTCTCTATACTACCATCTGGAGCATATTTAATCCTGTATATCCATCTCGAACCTACAACTGATGTACGTTGAGGTCTAAGAAATATTTCCCAGATATCACTTGTCATGATGGAGTTGTAATCCTGCACCATCGCATTTACCCACACCTGATGTTGAGTTGCCTCCTGAAAACTAGAGGGTTATCCAACATGTGCTACCAATGCTTGGTACATGTCTAGTTGTCTGCGCTGCCTCTTCTCATTTCTAGGAGCTCCAAAAAACTCCTATGCATCCCTCGGAGTCTATTGTAGTTTTCTGCTAGTCCTTCCACTGTTGGTGGGTGGATTTACTTTCTTTCCCTCTTGTACTTCCTCGGAAAAGCTATCCTTAGGATCATTGTTCCTTGGAGAGGCACTAGATCCATCTCCCCTAGGTCGTTGTGGCTGGACCAACATATCCTCCTCAGATTGCGTAGCTGAATACATTTCCAGGGATTTCTTGAAGGCTCTCTCCTACATGAACTTCATGTCTCGTCTTCCTAATATCTTCCTACTCTCGGGAATATAGATCTGGTAGGCCTTCGCATTCTCTCTATATACCACAAGGTATCATTTCTTTGCAGTCTAATCCAACTTCCTCATTTTCTCATCGGGTACTTGGAAATACACTATACTACCAAATATCCTAAAGTGGCTCACCTCAGGCTTGCTGCCAGTGAACAAGCTCTCAAGAGTAACCTTGCCCAATTCGTTGTGAGGAAACCTTTCCTACACATATACATTTTTATTACAAACTTCAGCCCATAGAAATTTGGGCATGTCTTGATCATATAGCACTGCCCTTGCAGCTTCGACAATAGTCCTATTTTTCCTCTCTATGACTTCATTCTACTTTGGATTATACGCAGCAATCCATTCTCTCTTGACGCATTCTCTTGTGCAGAACCTTGTGAATTCCTTGTCAATATACTCTCCACCATTGTCAAATCTCAATGTCTTTATCCACTTTCCCGTCAAATTTTTCACAAGAGCTTAAAACTCTTTAAATCGATCAAAGACCTTGTCTTTGGTCTTCATAAAGTAGATCCATTTATTTCTTGAATGGTCATCGATGAAGGCGACAAAATATTTTTCACCACTAAGTGTATTCGTGGAAATTTTTCCACAGATGTCTGAGTGTATGAACCCCAACACACTCTTGGCATTATTGTTTCTTTTAGGATACACTGCCTTGGCATACTTCCCTAATGCGCACCCTCTATAGACATAGTCTCGATTAGTGCTAAGTTCTGGAGCTCTTGTGACAATCTTCTTGAGAATTTTCAAGGATCCATGTAGTACATGCCCCATTCTTCTATGCCATAATTCATTCAAATCTCTCTCATCAGTACTGCATATCAAAGCCATTGGAGAATCGAGCTGTAACTTGTACATTTTATGGATCCTGATGCCAATTTGTGGCTTATTTTTCCATGTAGGGTGTTTTAACTAAACTTTGTTGCCAATAAATTAAACGTCATAACCTTTGTTTTGAAGCTAAGACATAGAGATTAAATTCATCCCCAACCCTGGTACATGTAGAAAACTTTTGGCTCGAAGCTTGTTGCCAGCTTCTATTTGAAATATTATGGTGCCTCTTCCAACAAGGGTACATTTTGCTTATTTCCCATAGTAATTTTGAAATTCATTTGTTCCTCCTGGTAGCTTGAGAAGCATTCTCTAACTCTTTTCATGTGAGTATATGCTCCACTGTCAATACACCAGATCTCTGGAGAGGCCATACTTGACACACAAGAAAATTCCTCTTCTAGTCTGGATGCCAGAACTAAGATGTCATGATCCCTCTATTCCTCCATGTGTTTCGGATAACTGTGTGAACCCTTCCGAGTTGTTTCTACATCAATGTTGGATCTTCATTCCACTGCAGAAACTCATCTTCTGTTACTTCCTATATAGCTTTAATACCATGTAAAAATTTCAAATCTGAAATACTACTCCAGAGATAGATTTATTTCGCCTACTTATTTACGATAAGTTATTTAAGAATTCATTTCAATAAATACAACTACAGTATTCAGTGAGCCATAAGTAGAGAATAGAACATAACACATATAACGCAATAGAAACAATCACATTTACATATTTATTTTTGGACAATTGTCGTCGGAAAAAACCCAATGCGGGAAAACTGGTGCAGCAGATGAGGGTTTGTATTATTATTTAGAAATGGATGTCTTTTACAATTAGTATATGAGCATATTTCTTAAGAAAACACCTGAGATAAATTATTTGAATCCTCTTGTATAATTTCTGACACCCGGAAGACACCCTAGCTTCCTCTGCGTCACTCTGCGTGATCTTCTGTGCAGTCCCTACACTGGATTGTGTCACTCTATGTGGGCATTCAGTGCTGCTACTTAGTGCTGACCTTTGTGGCCTTCTGCATCCTCCACTTGCCTTTCTTAGTCACTATTGACTTCCCCTTCCTTCTTCTTCCTCTACAACTCTGCCCTGCAACTCTCCCTCTGAAATCAAATTTATTCCTTAAGAATATATTTCCTTCGGGTACTGAGTGTCTGCTTGACTCGCTTTCCAAATGACCCTCAAGACTTCTCTTATAATCTTCTCGTTGATGAATCAAAGGCCGAGAAAAGATCTCTAATCAATGGATAATATTAAAACATGACTCGATCTTCGTTCTCTAGAAGATTCTCACTCTGTTTTAGTAATACCCTTTATAATTTCCCTAAATTTAAACTTAGGGACCTCATCAAAATAATTAATTATTTTAATAAAACACGAACAAAGTGGAATTTCCACAAACGATTTTAGGGTTATTTGGAATACTGATGTCCAAGACTCCTCACAAAATTTGAGACTTGGAACACTTTCCAATGCTACAAAAATCAACACAATCTACCATTTCTCTTAGTAAAATTCACACATTAACACTCTCATTCTCCCATTCGATTACACATATTTTGTCTCGGATGAACACAATATATTTTTTAGAAAACACATGTTGAACTAGTCCATGCACATTGTCTATAGCTTCACATCATTTGTATACTCTGTAACCTTGGGTTATATCTACTCCATGACCATTTAACCACAGTTCCTAACACTTTCTCAATTGACCAAATCAATCAGTACCAAATCAATGTTAATTGGACCATATCAAGGAATGATCATATCAAATAACCACATTAACTGACTATTAGACCACTTCGATGAGCTAATTCAACCACTAAATCCATAAATAAATAATCATTGCATTCACATCAGTTTTGATGACCAATTCTTGTCTCCTAGACCAAATCAATTGGTGAAAACTTAGGACAAATTTAATTGAACCGATTGTAACCTTTATTTTGGAAAAATTATTGGTTTGTGCCCATGGTTTCCTTTTTCTAACCTACAAGCATTAGGGAAATTTTGAGGTATAAAATGGGCTTCCTATGAAAAATGTACAACCAAAATAAACTTTATAAGAACCAATAGGATTCAAGATGATGATTTCAACCATGGGAGATGATTCACCATTTTTTAAGTAAAAGGGTAAAAAGATTAAAAAATAATAAAATAATAAAACTACTTTTTCAACTCATATTTTCAACTTATCTCCCAAATTTTTTACGCAAAGTTCGAGCAGGAGTACTCATTGGATGAAAAATTTAATTTCTCATCCAAGGAGTACCCATGTTGCATACTTTTTATGGACCCTGTTACACGAAAAATGAGAAATACATGAAAAAACGTGATTGCAATCACATATTTCATGTATTTCTCATTTTTCGTGTAGTAGGATCCATCGAAAGTATGCACCATGGGTACTCCTTGGATGAGGAATTAAATTTTTCATCCAACGAGTACTCCCGCTCAAAATTTGAGTAAAAATTTTGGGAGATAAGTTGAAAATAGGAGTTGAAAAAATAGTTTTTTCTTTTTTCCCTCCAAAATTTGATGATGTAATCAAATATTATTTTATTATTTCCACTGTTATTTTACAATTTCCTTAGGAGGCCCATTTTAGACCTCAAAATTCCCCTAATGAGAGTGTCACAGGATCTTAATGGGAAACTTGGAATAAGTGCCACATCCACAATAAAGCAAGGGCATAACAATAAGGAAATTGCACTTTGTTAGAGTTAGGAGACCACGAAAATGTAGCAACACTTGCAAAACTCAAATCTCCAACTTCATCATTACTTCCTTAGACACCCCTAGGACCTGTAGAACCTCCAGAAAACTCTACAACACCTGTAAAAATTCAACAAACTGTTGATCATAATGACATGATCATCAAACCTGTTTACATGAAGTCCAACACTACTGACCCCATGGTTGAGATCAATGCCAACGCAATGCTACAAAAAATCTCCCCTTTTGGAATTAATTTCAACCTTTGGCGACGCCACCAACTAATCTTCTTTCTACTGCAGACTATCTAGTCTCATTCTTTACTAGTGGCTATCTCATTCTCCACTTTTACAAATCAATGGAAAAGGGTGATCAAATATTCATTGAATCATTATGCTAACATCACCTAAACATTATTCCTACTCATTTTTTGATAATGGAATATGATAAACTACTACACCTATATGAACAACCATTGGAACAAAGGAATATGTTTCTCATTATGCAACAAATTTGCCTCTATGCCAACACCATGCACTTCTCTTATTGAATATGTTCCCCCAAAACATTTATTGTGGCTTCAAATAACTTATACTGTTATTTTACAATGCCTTTAGATGTTTCCTTTTCCTCCTTTTCCACATGCAAGGAGCTACGCCAACTTGATGAAGAATTCAACTGACAATGACCAAATGGAAATCATGAAAATATAGGTCTAAAAAAGAATAATGTTGGCTAAAAATAATAACAGGGTTAAGACCTAGGTTCAAGAACAAGGACCAAAAAATCTCCAATGTAGTCAAGCACAACGTCGACATTTCCAGCTTACCCAAGACTAGATAAGGAGTCTCATCCGAGGTGTGCCACAACCTTAGTTATATGGGGGGTCATGATTTGATATCAAGAAGAATACAATTGATTAGATCAGACTTAAATAAATCTCAACTCTAACATGTCTAAGTTCATCCACAATAGATCATGCACATTAATAAGAAGAGGTTACTTGAATACACACATTTATAAAAATTTAAGCAAAAGAATCTAAGTTTTCTCTCGTTAGTTGCTACAATTTCTCTTCTTCTTTGGCCGAGATAGGAGTTGATATTTAGGGATCTAGAAGGGCCAAATTCCACAACCTTGGTGGGTTCATAGATTGATTCAACTGAGCATATCTCAATCCGTGGGTGTCTTTCATATTCTCTCACTAATTCATCGAGTGGAATGGCAGTGGGGGTTGGATTTGAAGAATGTGATCAATGAGGTCATCCTCATCAGGTTTCCCCCCTATGGGAACAATATCTAAGGTAAAAATGGGGTAGGGTGTGGTATGGTACACTTTTTCATCTTCTTCTTCATCCTCCAACCATAAGGGTAGGCCATGGTCAATGAAAGGCTGGGCTAGAGGATATACTACCAACTATTTGGATATGGGCCCATTCTTTATAGTCATGTTTCCATCCCTATAGCTGATATAAGCATCGAAAGTGGCTAACCAAGGTCTTCCTAAAATGAGGGGATATTCATTAAACTTGGTTTTCATCTGAAGCACCAGGAAGTCGGTGGGATACTCCCACGAGTCAATCGAGACCATACCATCCTCAACAACTCCTTTCAAAGCTACTGTGGATATATCTGCAAGTTGCAAAACTGTGGTGGCCTTTCTTAAGGCTCCTTGGAGGTTGAGTTTCAGCATGGTTTCCCTGGTCATCACATTGATGGCAGCCCCAAGATCAATCAAGGTGTTGGGGCAATGACACCATCAATGTGTACATCTACCATTGGACTCCGAGGGTCCAGGTGCTTCGGGAAAATCACTCTTCCCAACATCAATTCAGATAGTTGTCCTACAAAATTAATGGTCGGGACATCTTTATTCTTTCTCCTATGATTTTTAAAGAATTTTTCTTTGATGATATTATTGTAAATAAGAACATCCTTAATAGCCTAGAGAAGGGGTATTTTTAAAGAGATATTTTTTAGTTCTCCCATAAGTTCAGTCTCTTCTAGGGTGTGTTGTTTAGCATGGATCAGTTGCTTAGGAAATGTAGGTTTATTAATCTGAGGGTTGCTTTCTTCCTTTTCCTCCTCAACCTTTGTGTGTGGATATGGAGGATGGTTGTCTGGGAGCAGTCTTCCAGACTTGTGGTTAATTTCATGTATCTCCACATCCTAAGCTATATCGGATGTCTCTCCACTGTAAACCTATTGTGCCTACTTGTTTTTTAGGTTCGGATTGGGTTGCGGAGGCATATGATGCAACTTAGGGGGAGAATAATGAGTGAGTTGAGGTTGAGGTTGGGGTGGAGGCAATAATGTAGGTGGTTGATTGAGTTGGGGCCTCCACCCTTATGATGGTTTTCTCCACTAAGCTGGTTGAGGAACATACTATTGAAAAGGTTGATTTACAAGCTGAGGATGATATGGAGGGGCATAAGGCCAATTAGGAGGTGTAGGCCATGATGGAGGAGTGGAATAATAACAATTTTGCATGGGTGAATTATGGTTTGCATGATGGTAAGAATAAGGTGCACATTGCATGCATTGTTAGTATGGTCGAGGCCCTTGATAGCTCCTTTGATTTATGAAACATAGCTTCTTAGGTCCTCCTTCCCCACCTTGATATACAACTTTGAGGCTAGGTAAGGAGGGGAAATTATCTATGGCATGATTCTCTTCACAGACTAAGAAAACATCTATGACATTCATTAGGCATTCATTTCGAGGGTGTTTCTTTGTACATATAGGGAAAAAGATAGCTAAGGCACTTTCAAATTCCTCTTGTTTTCTCTTGATTTTTATTGTTTCCATTTTCAAATAAAATATGTGCAACATCTCACTTTTGAAATCCTCCAACATGTTTCCAATCTCATGCTTGATGGAGGTGGAAGAGGAAGGGGTACTATTCATGCTTTGACTAGCTGTACATTTTTTCCTGGCTTCCCTAGAGTAGTTTCTAAAAACAATCTTGATGTCTTCATAAGGTAGTTGATAGATATCTCCTCCAGATAGCATATTAATTGTTTCTATAACCTCTTCCCTGATCCCTCAGAGAATTACTAGCTTGAGTGATCTTGGATCAAGGGTACAATTAGCTCTCTTGTAATTCAACTGGAATATTTCTTCATAATCCTCCAAAGATTCATCAAGCACTAGGGTCATTCTAAATATATCCTCCTTGGTCTCTTTGGACCTCCTATAGTCTCTATATTTTTTGTTTAAGGATTCTTGCATCTAAGCCTAGTTAGTGATATTGTTCCCAAGCAGACCCATGAACCAACACGAGGCTACATCCTTGAGGGTGGATGGGAACAATTTCAACTTTTTTTCATCTAAGGCATAGTCATAAGTCTTACATAACTCAAAATTTATTCCATGGAAGTGTGGAAGGGTTGAAGGGTTTATTTTCTTCATTCTAGCTTCTCCATCATATTCTCTAATGGGAAAGAATCCTTGGTTCCTAGTTTTAGCCATGACTTGGATAGGAGAAGCAGGTTCCTCTGGTGAATCAGCTTACTCTTCTTCCCCAATAGGTCCTTCAAATTTTTCAAAGGGCTCACCTAGAGGGTGTTCTACCTCACAATCATTGAAGAAGAGTGAAGGGTGACTATGTGGGGATGTGGAGTTTTTTGGTAAGAATTTTCCTTGATTTTCACTACTCCTACGAGGCATGAAAGTGAAACTATTTTTTCATTTTTCAATATTTTGGAACTGAATGTAAAAAAAGAAGAAGAAAGGAATGTTGAAGCAAAAACAAACATCTACTTAGACACTTCCCCAGCAACAGCTCCAAAAAGTGGTGAGCCCTGGTATGCACCAAGAGTGTTGCAATGCCCAGAGGCTACTCAACTTTACTTATCAACCCAAGGTTCATACAAACTTGGAGGTGACATTGCTATATGCACAGAATATTAGCTCTAATCATGCCATCCTCATCTTAGTTCTACATTGAGGTGCTAATAGCTATGGCTAATCTGAAAGAGGAAATCTGTCACTCTTTTAATTGCAACATAAGACCGAAAGAAAATCATAACCACTACTCTATTGGAAAGAAAATAAACTACACTATATTGCACTGGCTCATCTATTTATTGTCTACTTTTGCAAGGAAGAAATATCAACATTGATTCTAAGTACAAGAAAGGAAATTATACTAAGTTGCATTCAATGTCTAGATTACTTGATTAACTTGCAAGAAGGAAATAATATATCTTCGCACACATGCTGAATTAATGACTTACTATTTTCTATCTAATTAATCCTAACTAATGTGCTAATGATGTATCTTTTGATGGAATAATCACACTTCAAATTACTCTGTTTTGCAGCAAGAGAAGAGGGAGTTTAGGTGTCCTAAGGGTGTTCCTGAACAAAGGATTAAGATCTGCAGGTCTATTGATGGCATTTCTAGGCTTAGGTGAGGTGGAGGAGTGATTTTTGGATGAAGGAGTGGGTTCTCAACACTGCTACAAGAAGCTACTATCAGATTCCTGTTTTTCTACAGGATGTCTTGTAATGCCAGTAAATAGGCCGAGATGGTTTGGAGGCCAGAAATGATGAATAGAGGGCTAGGGAAGGTGACCGAAAGGTGTCTCCAAGGAAATGGAGGATGAAAAACCACCTTGGCCAACCTCAGAGCTCTCAAAAAGGCTTGTCTTCCACCAAAAGGGCTGCTCTCGATGGTGTGATGATGGTCTCCAAAACAAGGTTGTGGGTGACTTGGATGGAAGGTGATTGATGGAGGGTGGAAGCTCAAAGTGATAGTGCTACAAGGGTCCTTCTCTGTTGTTGTAACTGAACCTGTAAACAAGACATACACTGATGCATTCATCATTAACAAACTTATCATAGAAATGGTGGAAAAGATGAGTTTAATCTAACTAGAACTACCTATACACTTGAAATAGAAATCTACCTATGAACCTATAGCATATTCATGATAAATAGAGTAAAATATATCCTAAATTTTTCAAGAAATAATAAACTAAATATGTTTTTTATGTGGTGGAATACCTTTCTCCTCAAGCTCCAATGGAAGAGGTGAGAGAGGGAGGCTTGGCAACATAGTTTTGATATTTTATATGCTACCAAAATGTAATGAAATTAACCAACTATTGAATCATAAAGGAAAGATGAAAGTGTACACAAGAAATAATATAGCCCATGGATTGGGCCCTAACCCACAATCTCAGCTCCCTAAAATCAACTCAGTGAGAAAGAAACCAAATTCTCATCTTATTTCATAACCAATCTCTTACATTAACAAAGAAAGCAAAAAAATTCTAATACACAACCAAGGGTTCTCTAGCTGCATATAAAATTAGAATCCTAATGAGCCCTTGCTCTTGTCTATTTATACAATATGGTAGCTACCAAAGGCTCCCTAAAAAGTATGTCTTTGTTCCCTTGAAACTCGAGAGAAGTGGAGCTTGGCTCCCTCTTATCATCTACTTTCTCGGTTTCCTTTGACTTCGAGCTGTTGGAGGAGGATCTGAAGAGATATTGGCTACTTCTAGGAGTTAAGAAGGTGGTCAACCTCCCTATGATTTCTCCTCATTGTATACTCCGAGCCCTGATATGGAATCTTGCTCAAAAATAACATTATTTCCTACATTTAAACCATATTAGGCTTCAAACCATGACAACCCTTAATACACCACTCTCACTAAGAAAAATATGAAAAAATGTAATTAAATGTGTGAGAGAGAGAGTAAATAAGCTAAAAATGTGACATTATAACTCCTTAAAATATACCAAATGATGGCCCTCATCACATACCAGTCCTCCTATCAGGTGTGTCCAATGATCTGCCACCTCCAATTGTTTCCCCTCTATCCAATCTGTGTCCAGAGCGAGACCTACTACCATAGGCTCCATTAGTATTTTTTTCCTACTCTTGACTAATCCTCATTTGTACCTATTTCTACAACTCTGATAAGCTCTGAAGAATCGCTGCATTAACCTCTATCTACTTTTCCTGAGCCCTTGCAAGTATTTCATGAGCCTCGACCAACCTGTCATTATCTTACTTAAACTCCTGATCTCTTCACTCAAGCTCCTCAATGTATTTGCTACACTAGGATAATTCTCATCTCCTTGCTACCCAACTAATTTGTAGGGAGAGTCACATGAACTATAGTCTACCATTTTTCTTCTCATCCTTGATTCTCTTCTTCCTACAAATATATCATGTCAAATAAATCAAATAGGTACCAAACTAGAATACATACCTTATTGTTGTTCATGGGAGGCTTATCTCATCTTCATTATCAGTCCACATTATCATGTACATGTATAATCATAAACATATCTAGATAATCAACATATCGACATATACCACCAGGCATGACATTACCAACATTATACCCTAATCCCATGCATGAAAACCATGACCTTAACAACATCAAAATTTTACCAAAGAGAGCACAATCATGCTCTGATACCACCGGTTGATTTGAAATTGGAGGAGAACTTCTCCTTCCTAAATTGACCATCCTCTAACGCTTTGCAAGTAAAAATGGGTCTTATGTAAACACAAGTTTTGTGGTTTCTTCAAGGATAATGAGTTAGTTTTTATGTGAACTTTGATCAAGAAAAATGTCGTCATTTAACTCGTAAAAACAATCAATAAGAGAGACAACATAGAATTTGGTGACAGAGTTGACCCCTCCGGGGCTATATTTTTTAGCCTACTAACACAACTAGAACACTCCATAGATTTTAGTGATAAAGAGTACATAAAGTATACTGGAAATATGAGTGGTTAGTTTCCCCTTCAAGGAAACATTCTCTTGCAAATAAATTTCACTCTAAAAATCATGACAACCTATAATTACTCATGAAACGATCAATAAGATAAGGGCTCTCACATCAAGACCCTATACTCCATCTTAAAATGAGCATACATGTACAACAATTCCAAATTGAAGTACAAAAAGAGAGCTTTCCTCAAAACAACATAATGAGAAAAGACAGACATGAGTTGTACCATAGAAGTCATAGTTGTTGTAGATTAATATGAAGGTTTTAGAACCCCTACAAGGTCCTATACATACTCAAAATCCTTCAAAAACAACTCCAAAACATTGATAGATACTAGCACCCATAGACTGAAACCTACAAAAATTCTCTTCAGAAGTCCTCAAATCAATAAACAAAGGCTTCCATTGGATCTAGAATGTCTGAAAAACCTTATCTCAAATCTTCTTGATCATCAAATGACCAAAAAATCAACAATTTATAGCTCTCCCATAATTCTCGACACTGATTGATCCTCCCACCCATAGACTCCAACCTACAACTATTCACTTTTGAAGTGCTTAAATCATTAAACAAAGGCTTCCATTGGATCCATAATTTCCAAAAGCCCCTATCTATACTAATTTTGAGCTCCAAAAGACAAAAAAACTCAACTATTTATGACTCTTTGTCTTCATTCTTATTTTTATTTGTCCTTCAAATTCAATAAACCTGCTAACAAAGCAAAAAATCCACCTTTATTTCTAATCGGGAGGAGAAAATGTTGCCCACAATAGGTGAAAATTGTCAGATTATTAATTTTTCCAATGACCCTTAGCGCTAAACTAGGGTCACGTGGCATGCCATATGCCCAAGGGCTAGGCCAACGGTCCGCCCCTGCTAGCCTAGGCCCCAGATTCATCGAATTGTGGTCACGTTGGAGTTAATATGGCCAGTGGTCAGGGCTAACCACCTATCCCCACCACCTAAATCATCTCATTGGTCTGACTGTGGTTGTATGGGCTCCCATATTGATCTAAATGGAGTATGTTAGTTTTTTTGTGCTAATTATTCTTTTAGATTTTGAATATAATGTTTTATGTGTGCTTAAGGGTTCAAGTTCTCTTGCAAATTATCAAGTCTCATGAGTGTTTTTCATGTCAATTTAGTGAACAACTTAACATAAAAACAAAGTTTGCATAACAACAAATAAAGTACAGCACATCACCATACAACACATCAACACGAATATTTGATGAAGGAGTTCACCCCTCTTGGGATACATCTCCTTGGTCCATCTTCCATGGCTTGTGCCTTTATATTATGCTCAAATTTACAAATTGGCATGTTTACAACTCTCTTTTTCTCCTGAAACCTGCACCAGTGAGTCCAGAATGCCCACAAATGATCACCTAGCCTCTTTTTGTACCTAATTTGGTTGAAAACTCCAAAAGTTATGACCATTTACATTTTCTCCACTATTTCAAGCCTAGATTTAGCTAACTGGAGCTAAATTGGCAGTTTCTGCCGAAATTGGCAGTTCGCCAACTTAATCGTCATTAATTTAAGTAAACATGTTTAGCGCTAACTAAGCACTTCTTAGTGCTAATCTTTCTCTTAAGACAATCTTGCATTAAATGTTGATTAGGTG
Source organism: Pinus albicaulis (assembly GCA_034641835.2). Lineage (NCBI taxonomy): Eukaryota > Viridiplantae > Streptophyta > Pinopsida > Pinales > Pinaceae > Pinus > Pinus albicaulis. Next base: position 189,276 of record JAXQQM020059730.1, read on the forward strand.
CTAGTTAGTGGAGGTTTAGTGTTTAATTAAACAAGGTTTAAGATTTAAACTCTAGGCTTTGGATTAGCCCCTGTCAATGGTCTTCAAGCTGAGTCATATGGATCGGGGGCTGGCCCCATGAGGCTAGCCCCCACTTCCCCCACTGTTGAACTCTATGAAATTTGAATATGTGTTGAACTACAATATGGTTAAGACTCGCGATATGGCAGAATGGTATTGTGTGGTGTTGGCTTGTGGGAGGTCGCGGGGTCGAACCCCGGTGCCTCTGCCCCGACTTTGAACCAAAAATTTTGATCCACCATACAACCATGGGGGGGCACGTGGCAGCCCCAGGCTACACCACATGTCCTCACCCAATTAGACCAATTTCAAACCAATCAAAAATTTCTACATAACCTAGTTTCTCAGCGAATACCATGCTGACAATTAGCAATTCATCATTCACCGGAGGAATATGCCAAAATTGGCCCTGCCTAGTCAGTATGTCATGTCAGTAGTACAAAATAATAACTAGGCACCTGTGTGTCCCCTTTAAAAAAAAAAATTGCATTTTTAGTCAAGCGAACAAAACCCATTTTCGGGATCATATGGAGTCCATTTTGCGTGAAAAGAAGTGCAACAGATTTAGAATGACGAGCACTACACATTCATTCAGGTTTCAAGCCATTATGAGAACTTTGATTTTTGAACATAAAACTAAGCCCCTGATCATTCCTCCCCAAAAGATCATATTCAGTTGTTGAACATCTGAGGATACAGTTCCCTCACCTTCCCAATTTCAATCCCTTTGGCCTTTGAAGTATTTGTTCCTTTGAGCCCCACTCGAAGATAGTCAACACTTCCTCTTGTTAAATTCCTTGTCCTCCTATCAAGTATGGTGTCATGATGTAGCTCAACAAAGAAATCTGGAGAAAAATACTTAGTATATGGCAGTTGAACATTCTCTCCTTCATATTTAATCAAAGGAGACTCATAGAATCTCAAATTTTCAACACTAACAACTGAATAAATTTGCATGTATGAAGGAAAATCAAGCTTGAAGGCATTGTTATGAATCTTTTCCAGAATTTTGAAAAGGACCATAATGGATTGGCTTCAGCTTTCTACCTTCTCCTTGAAGCCTTTCCTTGGTAATTTGAAGCCAAACTTCGTCACCAACTTGAAACTTATGATCCACTCGATGTTTGGCATGCCTCGCTTTGTACTTACCTTGACTTTTCTCTAGTTTATCTTGCACTGCTTGATGAAACAATTGAATTTTCTCTATCAATTTATTTGCTTTATCTATGTCGTTGTGTCCATCGATACCTACATCTTTTCCAAAAATGAAATCCAATGGTGATTTTGGCAAGTATCCAAGACATGCCTCAAATGGCGATGTTTGAGTAGAGGAATGTTTTGCATGGTTGTAAGCATGTTGAATGTAATGCAACTGTTCATCCCACAACTTAGGATGTTTGTTGCAATATCCTCGAAGAAGATGACTGATTGTTCTATTGACCACCTTGGTTTGAACATCTGTTTGTGGATGAAAGGTTGTACTCTTCTTCAACTTAGTGTCCATTAAGTCCCACAAACTTGTCCAAAAATTCCCAACAAATCTAGAATCTCGATCACTTACAATAGATGTAGGAAACCCAAAATGAACCCAAACATTTTGAAAGAAAAGATGAGTTGTTTTTTTCAGCTATAACTTTATTTTTAGATGGCATTAAAATATATATTTTGCTGAAACTTATTCACAACTACATACAAATAATCATGACCTATTTTCGACAAAGGAAGACCTCCTAAAAAATCCATAGAAATACTCTCCCATTATTATGAAGAAACTGGAAGTGGTGTGTACAATCCTAACTTCTTATTACTAGGATTACTGACTGCACATAATGAACAACCTTTAATAAAACATGACATACTTTCAAACATACAAGGCAAATAAAAATACCTATGAATATTTTCCACTGTTTTTATGACACCAAAATGTCCCGCAATAAGAAACGTGTGTGCTTCCCTTATGACATTCACTCTCTCACCCTATGGAATACAAAGCATACCAAAATGATACAACAATTTATCATGAATATGATAATCTAATTTTTCAACTTCGAGACCTTGAATCAAGTTTGCATAAACATCTTGAAAGTCATTGTCAAATGCATATTGTTCAATGTAAATTTCATGTAAAATAGAAGTATTATTGAGTAAAGTAGATGCACTAATAACAGGCCTAGAAAGCATATCATCAACCTTGTTGTATAGACCTTTATGATCCCATCCATCGAAAGTGCCTTGATTGCTACAATTATTTTTTGATTGCTAGTATTGCAATGGTTGGTGATTAGTGTGAATGATGGTTTCCTTTACTATTCTTCTTGTCACATGTAGGACAATTTATCATTACACCATTAAACATTTTTGAATGGAATGAAATAGGCTTAGCATGTTGTAAAAGAACTATGCCCATGGCATAGTCACTTGGATCGGTTTGAATCTCAAAGGGTTGTCTCAAGTCTGGTAATGCTAGTATTGGGGCTGAACTGGTCTTATTTTTCAAAGCATCAAATTCTTTTTTTTTATTTCCTCCCCACTAGAAGAATTTCTTAATACTAGTCAATGCATGTAACAGAGCTGTAATAGAAGAAAAAATAGCAATGAACTTCGTCCAATATTGTGTTGATCCTAGAAAACTTCTTACCTCCATGACTCATTTGGGTGTAGGCAAATTCACAATGACCTAAAATTTAGAGGGGTCTATCTTTAGCTCACCTCCTCCAACAATATTTCCCAAATACACTAAAGAAGTTTTACCAAATTCACATTTCGACATCGTCAAAAACAATTGTTATTTTCTCAAGAGATCAAGCACCTTTCTCACATGCATGACATGCTATTTTCATGATTTTCTGAATATCAAAATATCATCTAAGTAGACAGTGAAAAACTCATAAATAAATTGTTTCAATACATCATTCATAACTCTCATGAAAGTAGCTAGAGTGTTGCATAGAACAAACTGCATAACAAGCCACTCAAACAATCCTTGTTTAGTTTTAAATGTGGTATTCCATATGTCCTCTTCAGCTATTGTAACTTGATGATAACCACTTCTTAAGTCTAACTTATTGAAATACTTTGCATACCTCAATTGATCAAGAAAATCATCAATCCTTGGGAGCGGATAACGATTTTTTTATCGTGATTTTGTTGAGTGCACGAAAATCCACACACGTGTGCCATGTTCCATCCTTCTCGGGCACCAACAAAAATGGTGAACCACATGGCAAGGTAGTTGGACTAATGATACCTTTATTCAACAATTCTTGGATTTTCTTCTTGATTTCTATGCTTTCCATTATCATCATGCGATACATGCTAATGTTATGGAGTCGAACATCTTGTTGTAGCTGTATCTCATGTTGGATTGCCCTCTTTGGAGGTAACCCCTTTAGTTCCTAAAACATCTCGCCATGTTGACTTACCACATCAAACAAATCATATTTTAATCTATCATCACAACCTTCAAAGGATTAAAAATATTTATGATTCTTTTGTTTGATCATAAGAAGCACAAATTTTTTGCTTGAGTTTACTAGTCTCTTCATTTGCCCAACATTAACCAAAGAGAGGTTTAGCTTTTTTTGATGAGATCTCACAATATATTCCACTCCATCTTTGAAAAAGTGGTACTTTTTCTCATGGAGATATAAGACTTATTTCCTATCATAGAGATATGGGCTATCAAAAACAATTCCTAATATGTCAAGCAATAAAACATCTAACTCAACTTCATCAATGAAGTTTGTGGTAATTGCAAACCGGAAAATACATTTTCTTGTAACCTGTAAATTTGTATCCTTGGTTATCCAACCCAAAGGGTATGGCTTATGATGTGGTAAGGTTTCAATATTAAGATTCTTGACTAAGTTTTTAGATATTAAGTTCTCTGGAGACCCACTATGAAATAGTGTGTCAACTTTTGTATGTTTTGATATCACTCTTACATGAAAAAACTGTATTCTTGTTTCTTCACTTCGAGTGTTACTGTGACAGTTTGATGAACTAGTACTTGCTATGGCTTATTTTCCCTTTGTGACCATGGCTGAAATTTTAGTCTCATCTCCTAAGTCAGATCCAAGATCCTATTTTTTTGTAGCAGTTGTCTTTTGTTTCCCCTTGTTGTTGAATTTATTAGGCCTCATTTCTGGATGAAGCTTCTGAAAATGGGCTTCATCATGACTCTCTTTGGAACAATGAGTACATGTGGTTTTATCCCCTTCTTTCTTAATGGATTCATTCTTCTTTTGTTTACCCTTGAAACCCTTTCCTTTTTCACCACCCTTGAATGGTTTCTTTTTACCTCTTCTTGTACATTTTTACCTCTTGCCTCAAGGTGTCTAACTTGCACACAAACCTCATCTAGACTAGTGGTATTAAACATGAGAATAGTATGTTTCAGGTAACTATGAAAACCCCCTATGTACTTCAGCAAAGTTTCTTGGCTATGAAAATCAACTCCTAACATAAGATATCTTCTCCTAAATTCATGAGTGTAATCTTGCACACTTTTACCTTTCAACTGTCTAAAATTTTTCCAACTCATAATAGCTTTTTGCATGTAAGCTAGAGGATAGAATTTCCTTTTAATGGCAGTAATAAAATTTGACCAAGACATTGAGATCTTACAATTTTTCTTAATCTCCTCTTATGTCTTTTCTTCCCACCATACAAGTGTTGAACCCTCCATTGTCAAGGAAGCCAATTGAATCTTTATGTCATCCTCTTTAAGGTTCTAAATTCTACAATAAGCCTCTAATTGACTAATCCAATTATCCAACCTCTCTGCATTCACTTCGCCATTATACATTGGAAGCTCAATTTTAACATGAATTTTAAGTAAGGGTGATTTACCAGCTCCTTTTGAAATGTGTATGAACAGATGGAAGATTTTTTATAGTGGAAGATGATGATGAGGAAGGTGAAGATGGTGGTGAGGATGATGGTGGAGTGGATGATGGCTTCTTACCATCTCAATGGCCTCCTCCTCCTGGAGAACCCTCTCCTTTTGAAGGCCTTGAACTTTCTCCTTGCATCCTTAAATTCCTTTCCTCATAGAGGATTTTAACCATCTCATTCATATCAAAGAATGCCTTCTTGAATGCTGTTTCATCTTGTGTCATGGTAGGTTCTCCTTCATGAGACATGCTCACTGAAGACTCAACTTAAACTTGAGTATGTGCTAGTGTTTAAGACTTTGGAAAACTTTCCCTTCTTCCTCTTGACCCAACTGCAGGGCTCTCAACCAGCTTCCCTTCTCCTCTTTTGAGTTTTAACCTTGTAAGCATGACACAAACTTGAAAACAACTATATCTCTTCTTGCACCACAAAACCTAAAGACCAAGAACTCTGATACCAAAAATGATCTGAATGGAGTATTTTAGTTTTCTTGTGCTCATTACTCTTTTAGATTCTGAAAATAATGTTTTATGTGTGCTTAAGGGTTCAAGTTCTCTTGCAAATTATCAAGTCTCATGAGTGTTTTTCATGTCAATTTAATGAACAATTTAACATAACAAAAAAGGTTGAATAGCATAAAATAAAGTATATTACATCACCATACAACACATCAACACAGGTATTTGATGAAGGAGTTCACCCCTCCTGGCTACATCTCCTTGGTCCATCTTCCATGGCTTGGGCCTCTATATTATGCTAAAATTTGAAAATTGACATGTGTATAATGCTCTTTTGCTCCTGAAACCTACACCAATGAGTCCAAAATTCCCAAAAATGGTCATCTAGCCTCTTTCTGTACCTGATTTGGTCGAAAACTCCAAAAGTTATGACCATTTACATTTTTTCCATTATTTTAGGCCTAAATTTAGATAATTGGAGCTAAACTAGCAGTTTTCGCCAAAATTGGTGGTCCACCAACTTAATCATCATTAAGTTAAGTAAATGTGTTTAGCATTAATTAAGTGTTTCTTAGCGCTAATCCTAATCTTAAGATAATCCCGCATTAAATGTTGATTAGGCGCTAGTTAATGGAAGTTTAGTGTTTAATTAAACATAGTTTAAGATTTAAACCTCGGGCTTTGGATTAACCCCCGCCGGTGGTCTTCGCACTGAGTCATATGGATCAAGGGTTGGCCCCTGCTTCCCTCGCCATTGAAAATTATGAAATTTAAATATATGTTTAACTTCAATATGGTTAAGACTCACGGTATGGCAGAATCGTATTGCATGGCACTGGCTTGTGGGATGTCGCGGGGTCAAACCACGACACCTCTGCCCAGAGTTTGAACCAAAAATTATTGATCCACAATACAACCATGGGAGGGGCACGTGGCGGCCCTAGGGTGAACCACGTGTTCTCACCCGATTGGATCAATCTCAAACCAATCAAAAATTGCCACGTAACCTGGTTTCTTAGCCAATACCATGCTACCACTTGGAAATTCATCATTCGCTAGAGAAAAATGCCAAAATTGAACCTGCCCAATCAGCATGCCAGTTCAAAAGTACGTATTGCTAACTAGGCACATGTTTTTCTCCGCCGCCCCCCCCCCCCATTTTTCATGTTTAGCAAAGCAAACATAACTCATTTCTGGGAGCATACAAAGTCCATTTTGCGCGAAACAAAGTGCGTCGAATTCAGAATGACGAGCACTAGCGGTCGTTCAGGTTTCGATCCATTATGAGAAATTTTATTTTTTAGCATAAAACTGAGTCCCTGGTCACATATTTGTAGGGCCAGGGCTTTGAATCCGTCGATATCCCTTCTCATTCGTTGATGGTCCCGTGGGCTACAATACGACCAAGGGTTTCAGCTAGTCCCCAAACCCTCCCCCCTCAATGCTTACTGATATTCCTTGCCTATGGCCTTGTGGGGAGTACCTTTGACTAGGGTCTAAACCCAATACCCCTCTCCGCTGTGTGCCAAGGCTATGTGGAGGTTTAGCTGACCAGGGGTCGGGGTTCACCGCCCAACACCTCTCCCAAAAAGGCACCCAACGAAACTTTTAATAGGAATCGTGCCCTATATAGGTAAGAAACATGTTTAGAGGATTTAGTAAGGTTTGGCAGTTGGATGAGGTAGGTCACATATTCGATCCCGCCCAAGCTTGTGGGCCGAAACACAAAATTTTTAGCCAAACATGATGTTCCATGTGGCAGACTCTAGTTGAGACATGTGGCATCCTCTCACTGGACCACCACAACCGAAATCAACCAATAAAAATGTGCCATTCTACACCTTTATGAGACTTCCACTTGGAAAGCCATGATTGGTCCATATGTGCCCAATAGGCATGCTGAAATTAGTGTTACACGCTGCCTAGTCATCCCACCTGCAATTTTTTTTGCTATCGACGAAAAACTTCAGAACATCATAACTTTGTCATATGACATCAGATTGAGGTGATTCAAGTGTCATTGGAATCTGAATGAAGAACACTACAAATTTTCCTTGATTTTGAAAGATTCTATGTATTTTCATTTTTGAGCTAAATTTTGATCTCTGGATCATACCTCCCCACTAGGAATTTTTGGACTCCAAAAGTTTAGCTTCTCCTAGTAAAAAAATCAAAACTTTCCAAAACTAAATCCATAATTTTCTATTTTCAATTGGTGCCTTCAAGCACCAATCAAGGTACTTCACCTATATTCTGTGTGAAGATCATACCTTCCTCTTAAGAATCGCCACAATTCTAATCACCATGTGGGAACAAAAACATTGATGGATGGAATTTGAATATTCTCTGAAAACCCATCTTTCACAACTCAAAAAACTTCATCTTGAAGTTCCAATGTTGAAGACAAACATTACTTTCCGTCTTGGAAATCAGAAGTTATTTAATGCTTGTCATGCACTGACTCAAACTTTGCTTCACTGTCCTCAAACTGTGCTTGTACACAAAAGTACTCCAACTGCAATAATTCAATGACACATTTGGTTTCATCAACAAAAAACATAGTCATTTCTTGTACAATATTTATCAAATATTTCATTCACAACAAGTTTCATCTTGAACACTCTTATCGGTGAGTACGTGATCCAACTATAGACAAACTAGATGATAAACATTATTCATCCCGAAATTCCTCAAACATTTGGACCATATATAAGCCAACATAAAATGACATGTCAAAGAAAAAAATACTTGTTGCAAATAGTGATTATTCTTATTTCACTTTAAAAAGTACCCAAAAATAGGTAATGAAAATAATAGGCATTTACAATTTACAAAGCAACAAATTATAGAAACAGTCTACCTAATATTTTCCTCTCCTAGGCTTATGGGTTCTCTTTAAACATCTATTTTTCTTTGAAGGTTTCCTTATTAACTATGTGAGTCTCCTCTTGTCCACCTATTTATTTCCATGCATTGGTTTTCATAACCTATTTATCCCTCTTGGGACGAATTTCTAGATGAAGTTTCCAACACCTTTCATTCCCATACCCGTGCATGTTAAAATGAGTACAAAAGTACGTTCTCTTGCCCATCGACAAGGAAGTCTTCAAATGTGAGGGAGGTTCTTCATTCTTGATGCCAAGAAATTGGTATGTTATTTTGACCATCATCTTTCATTTCTCATAACCAACCACACAATGGTCAATTGCATCACAAAAAGTAAAAGGATACATGTCCCACAAATAATAAAAATTACTAACTTTTGGAAAATTCTCTTGACATTTATACCTGCCCCTTGGGATGTAACTTTGACAATGTGGACTAGATGATGACATGCAAATTCCTTTGAAGCATTCATCTCTCTTAGGAGACAAATTGACATTATCAGCACCATCTTGTTGTGACATATGATCCAATGATGATTTCTTTTCCTCAAAAAGTTTAGAACACTCCCCAAACTCTCTATGACCATATCCCAATCCTTGATATCTTGGTCTTTCATTCACCATGATAGTATTAGTGATTCCTTTGATCTGAATGAAGTATGTTAGCATTTCTGTGCTAATTACTCTTTCATATTATGTAAATAATGTCTTATATGTGCTTAAGGGTTCAAGTTCTCTTGCAAATTATTGAGTCTCATGAGTGTTTTTCATGTTCACTTTATTAACAATTTAACATAAAATAAAGGTTGAACAACAACAAATAAAAGTACAGTAAATCACCATACAACACATCAGCACATGAATTTGATGAAGGAGTTCACCCCTCTTGGGCTACATCTCCTTGGTCCAACTTCCATGGCTTCAGCCTCTAATATATTATGCTCAATTTTGAAAAATGATGTGTTTACAATGCTTTTCTACTCCTGAAACCTACACCAATGAGTCCAGAATGCCCAAAAATGGTCATCTAGTCCCTTTTTGTAACCGATTCGGTCGAAAACTCCAAAATTTATGACCATCTCTAGTTTCTCCACAATTTTTGGGCTAAATTTAGCTAACTGGAGCTAAATACGATTAGTTGGTGCTAAAACTGGCAGTTCCACTAGATTTGGCGGACCGCTAAATTAATCATGTTTAATGTAATTAACCTGCATTAACTTAATTAATCTTGGTTAGCACTTAATGGGTTCTTATTTCCAATCCATATTAGCACTTATTAATGAGGATTAAGGTTAATACATTCGGATTAACGGTTTTAACTTCATGCTTAATATGTTGGCTCCGTTGGTGGTCATAGGTGTTGGTCATATATGTTGGGGTATGGCCTCGTCTCCCCCCAACGACATAGTAATACAAATTAAAATATAATGGAATCGTTATGTTGTTAAGAACTATGGTTTAAGTGGATAGGTGAACGATGTGACTTTGGCGTGGGAGGTCGCGGGGTCAAACCCCGACGCCTCCATTTGGTCTTCAACCAAAATTTTTACATCTGCACATGGCAACCCCAGGCTGAGCCGCTTGTCCTCTCTCCATTGGCCATTTCGAAACCAATCAAAAATTACCAAATCACCCATCATTAGAACCAATCATATGTTGCCACTTGGTAGCCCCTAATTTCCTAGTGGAAAATTAACCAAACATTGACCCTACCTAGTCAGCATGCCACATAAGCAGTACGGACTACTAACTTAGCTCCTTGTTACCATTTTTTTGCATTGTTTTTGCAAATGAACATAACTCATTTCTGGGAGTATACGGAGTAAATTTCACGTGAAACGAAGTGTGTCGGATTCATAACGACGAGCTCTATGCGGTCGTTTAGGTTTCTCACCATTTTGAGAAAAAAAATTTAGCATAAAACTGAGCACCTGATCATTCCTCCCTACTGGAATCCTTTTGCACCCAAAAATATCTTTCATTACTGAACATGTGGATGAGGTTACAGTTCCCTCACCCTTCTAGTCTCAATCCACTGGAATTTCCTAATTTCAACAATCTGAGAGGTTTAAAAAAAAACTAATCTTTTTCCTTGATTCTTGAGACCCTGTCTTACTGATGTAGACACCGTCATGCTACAATTTCCCTGAATTTATAGAACAGCAAGTTGTCCTTGAAGAAAAAAACTTGTTTCCACCTTGGTCGTCAATCAAAGGAAACTTGAAAACTGTCTCACCTCGAACACTGTCAACCTGGCGATTTTTAGCTTGTCTCGCCTTGTACTTGCATCGAATTTTGACCAAGTGTTTTTTCCATTGCCATGTACCATTTTAAACCAAAAAAATTATTTGTGGAACCTATTCCTTCTTTGTCAAATTTTTTTGGCACTTTCTCTTTGACCTTTGCACTCTCTTGCACCGACATCTTGTTTCCATCACTGCTCAACAATGATGTAGAATACTTCAAATATTTTTTATCTTAATATTTTTTATCTTGTTTACCTCTATTCAAAGGCAACATGTTAGAGCCCTGAAACGTCTTATTACAAACATTAGAAACTTCAATGAAATCAACTTGTTCATTTGATGCATATTTTTGAAAGGTCTCATTCAAAACATCACTATTCTTGAATATTAACAAAGCCAAATTTTGACTTGGATTCACTATTCTCTTCATTTCTCCTGCATGTATAAGAGAGAAACTTATCTTCTTCTTATGCACTCTAACTATGAACTCAATTCCATTCTTAAACAAGTGGTACTTATTCTCATGGCGATGAAATACTTCCCTCCTATCATAAATATAAGGAATTCCCAAAACAATGCCTTAAATCTCAAGCGGAACTACATCGAGTTCAACTTCATCAAGAAATTTTTAATTGATTGAAAACCTTAGGATGCACTTCCTTGATACCTACAAGTTTTCATTCTCACATATCCAGCCTAAAGGATAAGGTTTTGGATGTGTAATAGTTTCAAGATTTAACCTCTTAACTAAGTCTTCAGAAACCAAATTAGCTTGAGAACCATTATCAAATAGTGTGTCTATCTTGGTATGTTTTGAAATGACTCAAATATGAAAGAGTTAAATTATCGTATCTTCATCTTGAGTTACAATGGAACAACTCGAAGAACTAGTGCTTGCTATGTTCTTACCTTTCAAAACCATTGATGTAATCTTCGTTTCATCTCTTGAATGTGAACCTAAGTCATGTTCAATGATCGCAGGTGTTTTCTCCTTCTCTTTGGTTTTAAGTTTGTTTGGCTTCAACTCTGGATAGAGTTTCCAATAATGGTCTTCATCATAGCCATTTTTTGAACAATGTTTACATATGAGTTTCTCTTTTTCTATTTTAATAGAACCATTTTCTTTCTTCTTCCATTAAACTTTCCCTTTCCTTTACCTCCATACTCAAGGAAACTATCACTTTTCTCATCTGCACTATGTTTCCCTCTTGCTTCTAGATGTATGGCTTAAATGCAAACCTCATATAATTTTGTGGGATTGAACGTGAGAATAGTATGTCTAAGATAGTTGTGAAAACCCCCAATATACTTTAAAAAAGTTTCTTGAGAAGATAAATTGACACCCAAAATAAGAGCTCTTCTCCCAAATTCATGAGTGTAATCTTGCACAGTTTTCCCTTTCAATTGTCTAAAATTATGCTAGTCCATAATCGATTTTTGCATGTAAGCTAGAGGGTAAAATTGACTTTTAGTGTCATCAATAAAATTATACCAAGACATTGAGATCTTACCGTGGTTTTTAATCTCATGTTGAGTCCTTTCTTCCCATCATACAAGTGTCGTGCCCTCCATTCTCAAGGAAGCCAACTGAATCTTTATGTCATCCTCTTTAAGGTTCTGAATTCTACAATAAACCTCTAATTGACAAATCCAATTATCCATCTTGTCTGCATTCAATTCGCCATTATACATTGGTAGCTCAAATTTGACATCAATTTTAAGTAAGGGTGATTTACTAGTTCCTTTTGAAGTCTGTAGATGAATAGATTGAAAAGTTGTGGTAGTGGAAGATGATGAAGAGGAAGGTCTAGATGGTGGTGAGGATGATGGTGGAGTGGGTGGTAGTTTCTTACCATCTCCATGGCCTCCTCCTAGAGAACCCTCTCCTCTTGGAGGCCTAGAACTTTCTCCTTGCATCCTTATATTCCTTTCCTCATAGAGGACCTCTACCATCTCATTCATATCAAAAAATTCCTTTATGAATGCTCTCTCATCTTCTGTCATGGTAGGTTCTCCTACATGAGACATGCTCACTGAAGACTCAAATTCAACTTGAGGATGTGTTGGTGTTGAATACTTTAGAAACCTTTCCCTTCTCTCTTGACCCAATTGTAGGGCTTTCAACCAGCTTCCCTTCTCCTCTTTTGAGTTTTAACCTTGTAAGCATGACACAAACTTGCAAATAATTAGATCCATTCTTGCAAAAAAAAACTTAATGACCTAAATTTATGATACCAAAAATGATCTGAATGAAGTATGTTAGTGTTTTTTTGCTAATTACTCTTTTATATTTTGTAAATAATGTCTTATATGTGCTTAAGGGTTCAAGTCCTCTAGAAAATTATTGAATCTCATGACTGTTTTTCATGTTAATTTTATGAAAATTTTAACATAAAATAAAGGCCAAAAAACAACAAATAAAAGTACAATACATCACCATAAAACACATCAACACAAGAATTTGATGAAGGAGTTCACCCCTCCTGGGCTACATCTCCTTGGTCCAGCTTACATGGCTTGGACCTCTATATTATGCTCAAATTTGCAAAATGGTATGTTTACAATGTTTTTCTGCTCCTGAAACCTACACCAATGAGTCCAAATTTCCAAAAACAGGTCATATAGCCTCTTTCTGCACCTGATTTGATCGAAAACTCCAAAATTTATGACCATTTCCAGTTTCTCCACAATTTCTGGCCTAAATTTAGCTAATTAGAGCTAAATCGGGTTAGCTGGCACTAAAACTGGCAGTTTTGCCGAATTTTTCGAACCACCAAACCAATATTGTTTAATGTAATTAACTCACATTAACTTAATTAATCTTGGTTAGCACTTAATCTGCGCTTAGTGCTAATATGGATTAGTGCTTATTAATGAGGATTAAGGTTAATAAAATTGGATTAACGGTTTTAACTTCGCACTTAACGTTTTTGGCTCTGCTGGTGGTCATAGGTGCTAGTCATATACGTTGGGGGCTAGCCCCATGGGGCTGGGCCCCTCTCCCCCCCACGACATAGTAATACAAATTCAATTATATGAAGAATGGTTATGTTGTTAAGAACTATGGTTTAGGCAGATTGGTAAACGTTTTGACTTCGTCGTGGTAGGTCGTGTGGTCGAACCCAGATGCCTCCATGCAGTCTTCAACCAAAACTTTTACACCATAGTAGGGGGGCACATGGCAGCCCCAGGCGGAGCCACGTGTCCTCTCCCCATTGGCCCTTCTGAAACCTATAAAAAATTTCCAAATCACCCATGATTCAAACCAATCAGATGTTGCCACTTGGTAGTCCCTAATTCGTCGGTGGAAAATTGACCAAACATGGACCCTGCCTAGTCAGCAGGCCACGTCAGCAGTGCGGACTGCTGACTAGGCTCCCTGTCATCATTTTTTTTCCTTTTTGTGCAAATGAATAGAACTCATTTTTGGGAGCATACGGAGTCCATTTCACGCAAAACGAAGTGCGTCGGATAAAGAATGACGAATACTACGCGGTCGTACAGGTTTCACACCATTCTAAGAAATTTGATTTTTGAGCACAAAACTGAGCACTTGATCATCCTTGGTCATTTATTCTGAGGAATCCTCCTTCATAACCCATCTGAGCTAGCATATTCATACCAATTCCTTTAGTATGTTGTTCAAAGGCTGCAAAAGATGTGTTATAAACATAAACTTAAGGATTTGAACTAGAGACGTTGATTACCTCCTTGAAATTGCAACCAATATTTTTTGCTTCAAATGTTAATGATGAGTTTGAAGATAAGTCAATCCACCCACTTTTAGCAACATGCATATAATGAGAATCTTTGAGATGGTGACAAAAGTCACAGCCATCATTCTCCACATAGGGTCCATAACCTATGTTTCGACCATGCTGATAAAATGGCTTCACTTTGGAGGTATTTTTTGTTGTCACTTGAGGTGAACTCTCACCAAATTTTTCCTTAAGCACATGCTGCAACTAAAGGCACAGATGGATCTTCTCCCTTCAGAAATTTCAAAAATTCTTCTCAATTATGCATTCTCCATTTGAAGAGACAAGTTCATATCCTCTAACTCTTGGGGACTTTCCATTTTCTTTCCTATTCCTGCAACTTGGTCAGACGCAGCTCTGATACCATTTGATATAATATTGGAGGAGAACTTATCCTTCCTAAACTAACTATCCTCAGAAACTTTTCAAGTAAAAAACGGTCTTATGTAAACACACGTTTTATGGTCTCTTCAAGGATAATGAGTTTGTTTTTTATCTGAACTTTAATCAAGCAACATATCATCATTTAACTCATAAGTACAATAAAGAAGAGAGAAAAAATAGAATTTAGTGATGGATTTCACCCTATTGGGATACATCTTGAGGCATTCTAACACAGCTAGACTGCTCCATAGATTTCGGTGATAAATGGTACATAAATTTTACTGAAAATATGAGTGGCTAGTTTCCCCTTCAAGGAAACATTCTTCTGCAAAGAACTCTCACTCTTAAAAGCATGAAAAAATATAGCAAGTCATGAAATATTCATCAATACAAGGGCTCCCAAATCAAGACCATGTACTCCATTTGAAAATGAGCATACATGTACAACAATTCCACATTGAAGTAAAAAAAGAGAGTTTTCCTCAAAACAAGATAATGAGAAAAGACAAACGAGAGTTGCACCATAGAAGTCACAACTATTGTAAATACATAAGAAGGATAGAGAACCCTTACAAGGTCCTCTCCATGCTCAAAAGCCTTCAAAAAATACTCCAAAACATTGATTTATCATGCCACCCATGTACTCAAACCTACAAAAATTATCTTTCAAAGTTATCCTATTAGTAAACAGAGGATTCCATTGGATTGAGAATGTCCAAAAACCCCTATCTGGACTCTTCTTAAGCTCCAAAATACCAACAAATTAACCGGCCCTCCCATCATTCTCAACACTGATTGATCCTAGCACCCATAGACTCCAACCTACAAAAGGTCTCTTAGGAAGTGCTCCAATCAGTAAATAGAGGCTTCCATTGGATTCTAAATGTCCAAAACCGCTATCTGGACTCTTCATGAGCTCTAAAAGGAAAAAAACACAACCAGTTATGGCTCCCTCTCTTCATTCTTATTGTTATTCATCCTCAAAATTGGATAAACTTGCTAACAAAGCGACAACTCCGCCCTTAATTCAACTGGGGAGGAAATAATTTTGCCCACAATAGGTGAAAATTGTCAGATTTTTAATTTTTACAATGACCCTTAGCATTAAACCAGGGTCACGTGGTGTGCCATAGGCCCAAGTGTTGGGCCAATGGTTCGCCCCCACCAGCCTAGGCCCCAAATTTTTCGGCACATGGTCATGTTGGAGTTGATGTGGTCTGGGGTCGGGGCTAACTATATGTACCCACCACTAGAATCCTCTCACTAGTCCGTCTGCAGTTTTATGGGCTCCCATATGCCCAGGGTCGAAGCTTTGAATCCACCCAACTCCCTTATGGTTCGTCAACAGTCCCATGTGTTACACTAAAAATTGTCACCTTGACATTCTGCTATGTGTATGAGCTCATTATAACTCATAATTCTCCCTTTGCAAGTCTAACATATCAGTTCCTCATGTCAAGCATTGAAAATCAGAGAAATGTTCCTAAAAGTCTCCTAAACTTTGGTATCGCACTTTCTCTCTATCTTGCCTGCGGTCCCTCACCCAATGTTCAGCTCTCCTGCGTACCTGAATGCACTTTATCTTTGCTATAGGTGCGGACCCCTGTAAGATCAAAAAGGTGCAAGTAAATTCCAAAAAAGCTCAATAAAAGTGAATTCAGTGAATTTAGAAGCTCAGATTGATCTTGGGGAAACCGCCTGTGAGGGGTATGGTATCCTTACCTTATGGAGCTAACTCCTGATGTGGAGAGCTTTCATTCAAGAGGATTCTAATCTCTTCCATAGTTTAGTTGGAGTTCTAAAACCTCCTCTTTCCCTCATAAAAAAGAGGCATTGCAGCCTCATGGGGTTAAGATTTGGAGATTTTCTGAGAATCTGAGTTGAAGCTTTAGAATATTTGAAGTTAAGTGTTGTTGAGATTCAGACTTAGTTGATTAAGACTTTTGTGAGGAGATATTACATACCTCTATTAGTCTTGGTTGGAGGAATGCAGAGCTTATCAAAGTAAAGGAGATTCCTGCTTCGGACCCCAGAAAGTCCTGTGCAACATCAAGGCTCAGGTTGTAAGGATTTTCTTCTTTTGAAATTAATACAAATATACTCATTTTTCTCAATAAGCTTTCAATCAATAGTTTATTTCATAGATTCCTTGATGACTATGATGAGTATGGTTTATGATGATTTCTATACAGGTGCTATGTAATATTTTGCTTGTTTGTGACTATAGGTTTACGAGGAAAACTCCTTCAAGCGCGCGAGGGACAACAACGACTTCAAACAAGCACTGGACAAACGGTAAGTCCTTAACACCTCTATAGAACTTTTCATGGATCATATATGCTTAGAGAAAGATTATTCTATTTGGTTGTTTGTTGCTAGATACTTTTAGTACTAGGAGGATCGGTCTTGTCCACAAGATGGATTTATCCGCCAACAAATTGGCGACTCCACTGGGGAAAGAACTTGTTGTTTTTGGTTCTCTTTTATTTTGATTTGAGGAAACGTTTTTCCTGTTTTTGATTGATGGATATCTGCCTGGGTAGCTTAGGTTTTCTCTGTTTTTGAAAATTTTGAATTCTTTTATGTTTTTCTTTAACTTTTCTGGGGACCGCACTTTGTTCTTTTGCACAGTGCGGACATTTTCGCACTTTCCTTGAGTAAACAGTGCGGGACCGCACCTGTTACTTCTGGAAGCCTGCGGACCCTGTTAAATTTTTTGAAAAAATTTAGATTTATTTTTTCCATTTTAGTTTAGATTTAATTTAGGATTCTTAGCATCTACCCAGATCTGTATTTTTCTGTCAAAAATCTCTTGTTTCTGAGTTTCTTTTAGCAATTCTTCATCTCATCAATCTCCATTAAGTTAATTGGGTGTTTTGAGTCTCTTTTTTGAGAAATTCTTAATTTGATTTCCTTTGGTCATTACTTGGAGGTTTGTCTCAGTATTTTCACAATTTTACATCTTTTGTATGAGTGTTAATCGCCTTTGAGTGTTTTTTGATCTTTGGAACTCTCACCCGATTTTCTTAACTTCCACTTGATTGGTTCTTATATTACATTAGAATCATCTTGTGTTTGAGAATTCTCTTGCATAGATCACATTTGCATAATTAAAATTCTCATTTTCAGAATATGAATGAAAAATGTCCATAGATTACATTTGCATACTTTTCATGTGAATTGTGCATAGATTACAATTGCATAGTTTACATTCTAAAAAATCAATCGTAGATTTAGATCAATTTTCTTTGATTTGAATTTAGATGATTTTATGCTTGTTTTAAAAACACAAAAATATTAAAATTGTTTTGGGATTGATTTGCATTAGTTTTTCTTAATGAAATTAGTGCATTAGAGAATTTGTTATATTTTCTCTTAGTGATCAATTTTTGCATTGTTGGAAGTGGATGGAAACTCTTTCCTTACTTTAGTTAGGATTCATCGAATTGAAAAGATTACATTATCATATTCACTTGCATTCAATTTTGGTTCGGGTCATAACACCATTGGTTTCGTATCCATTTACCCTTTTGAGTAATAACAGCCTAAATAACACAACGCTTAATTAAAATTCATCTAGTAATTTTTACATTTTTAGGGCTCTTTCCACCAATCTAGCTCAGGATTAGTGCTTTGGAATAGGTTGTAGTTAACTTTTCCAAAGCAACTAAAACAAACAAGTAGATAAATCTTGCGGTAGGAAATAAATCCAATTGTAATTGGTACAATCTGGGAAGCTTCTCTTAAAGAAGTCAATCACGAGATCATGTATGAACCTTTGAGACAATCAATTATGTTTCATTGGGGAAGATAGAAGATTTTGCACGCATTACAAACGGTAAACCTCGGATTAACCATTGTCGAGGAGCCTGGGGTCACTTGTCGGTAAACCTTGGATTGACCATGTCGAGGAGCCTTCAAGGGGATTGAGCTTTGTTACTCTGCCCTTGCGCGTGGAATCGGATCGTAGACTGTTCCCCCAATTGTATTTGTTACTGTTGGTAACCTTAGTGTCCATAAGCCTAAGATTATTTCCTAAGGTGAAGGTGAAGGAAAGATCTCACTGTACCTAGAGCAGACGTCGACTAGACTCACTTGGACTCTCTCGGGGGTTCTTTTCACTCGAGATGGTTTTGTGAAGAAACTTGTGCCAGTCTGTTTCATTAAGTAGGTTGTCGGGGTAACTGTTCCAACCACCCTTTCTGTATTAAATTCTACGATGTTGGATTTCATCACCAACTAGTGTTTTAGTACGGGAAGTTACTTTTTGTGTGTGGTTTGACTCCTAGATTTGATAGCGCGTGTTAATTTGTTTATTTTTACTTTTAGAGACCATAGGTGTAAATTGTGAATTTTAATTGTTAGGTGTGAATTGTGAATTGTTAATTTTAGTTTTAAATTGTTAATAAAATTCACTGAAGTTGAATATAATGGCAACTGCTCTGGAATTTACCAACCAAGGTACCCCTCTTAACGAGAATCCTAGTACTTTTCCTTGCTTTGGAAATGTTGGTCCTCCTTATATGGCTACATTTTCATTACCTGGATTTACAATAGGTTTACCGATATGGTTATTTTAAACTTTGTTGACCCCGAATACTCCAATTGTTCCACCTCAACTGGATGCTTCACTTCAATAGAGTTCACCATCTCAACATTACCAACCTTCTATTGACCCTTTACCTTCTTCGTCTAATATTTCTTCCTCCATTTCTTCCTCTTCACTTGGTAAAAGCCTTGACGCTAGTAACCAGGTCGCTAAGAAGAAGAAGAAAGGGAAGAAGAAGAAGAAGAAGCAAGATAAGAAAGAAGTCAACCAACCAACCATGGCTGTAACTGTTAGTTGTGTTGAGGAAACCTCCAACATGCATCGTAAACCCAAATACCCTTGCAGGCTTTGTAAGGGTGACCACTTCCTTATCAATTGTCCTGGTATTCCAAAGGTCTTGGAAGTATGGTCAGAAAAATCTCATCAACACACTGTTGATCCATCAACCAGTGATAGTCAGGTTCCTGGGAAAAAGGGTAAAGCTAGGTTTCCTTGTAAGTTATGCAAAGGGAGTCATCAAACTCACATTTTCCCTCACATGGATGAAGCCTCAAAATTGTTGGAAAACCTTACTATTCCATAGCAAGAATTTCCAACTGGTTACCATAAAATTTCTCCCAACCTACCGTCAACTGACAGAGTGATTGATCTAATTTCAAGTACAGTCAATCCCACTCTTCCATTGGAGAGTAAAACTCATATCACTCAAGTTAATGATCCGTTAGTTGATCAAGTGGTCGATTCGATTTCACATTCAGTCGATCCCATTCTCCCTGTAGAGAGTAAACTTCATACCGCTCAGGTTCTTCTTGTTACATCAAATTCTTCTACGCTAGGGGGAATTTCACCTGTTTCTACAGAACCCCCTCCAAGTACTGAGGTCTTTTCCTTTGATTGGAATAGACTGAAAGAACCTCGTCTTCCTTCCTCCATCCCTTTCCAAATCATTGTGAAGTTGGGTGGTAGGGACATACACCGCACACAGGTAGATGAAGGTGCTTCTGTTAGTATTTTATCCTCAACTGCTTGGAAAGCTTTGGGTTCCCCTCAGCTTGTGCCTATTACGCAGAATCTGAAAGCTTTTAACAGAACCGTTAGTGAACCTTTAGGGATCCTTCCTAAGTTCTCTATTACTTTGGAAGGTAAAACTGTCTGTATTGATTTTATGGTAGTTCGAGGTCCCTTGGATTTCAATTTACTCCTTGGGCGAGACTATGTTTATGCAATGAAAGCTGTCGTATCGACACTCTTTCACGTGATGTCTTTCCCTCACAATGGCAATATTGTGACTGTAGACCAGCTTTCTTTCCCTAGTCTTGTTTCGACTACCAATAATATGACACCCCTAAATGTTCCTGATTCTAAAGTGGTACTACCCCACCACGGGTTAATTATGTGGCAACTAGTCCCATGTCTTTAGTTACCGATGAAAGCGAGCCTCTCACGGTTTGCTGCTCTTCCTTTGAGTTAGATCCAGTAATTGACATGGAAAAATCTATGGGATTATTTGAATGCGATGTTCTTATCCCTTTTGAGTCCCTTGACATGTGTTCCTTCCAGAGAACTATTTTTCCTTCTGATGAAGACCTCTTGGAAGCCATGATCAAGGTGTGTCCATTGACATGTGTTTCTTCCAATTCGAAGCCATGATCATGTTTGTGAGGATATTTCCTTTTACTGTGTCAACCTCGTTAAAAAATGAATCAATGAGTACGAGGAAAGTTCCTTTTCCTGTGCTAACCTCGTTAAAAAATGAATCAGTGAGTCCGAGGATAGTTTCTTTTACTGTATCAACCTTGTTAAAAAATGAATCAGTGAGTCTGAGGATAGTTCCTTTTACTGTGTCAACCTCGTTAAAAAATGAATCAGTGTCCGAGGATAGTTCCTTTTACTGTGTCAACCTCGTTAAAAAATGAATCAGTGAGTGTGAGGATAGTTCCTTTTACTGTGTCAACCTCATTAAAAAATGAATCAGTGGGGTGAGGATAGTTCCTTTTAATGTGTCAAACTCATTAAAAAATGAATCAGTGGGGCGAGGATAGTTTCTTTTCCTGTTTCAACCTCGTTAAAAAATGAATCAGTTGGTTTGAGGATAGTTCCTTTTACTGTGTCAACCTCGCTAAAAAATGAATCAGTCAGCGTTGAGGACAGTTCTTTTCCTGTGTCAACCTCATTAAAAAATGAATCAATAGATAGATTGTAGAAAGTAGATGCGAGGATAATTCCTGTTACTGAGTCAACCTCTTTAAAAAATGAATCAGGTATGAGGATAGTTCTTTTCCTGTGTCAACCTCGTTAAAAAATGAATCAGTTGGCGAGGATAATTCATGTTACTGAGTCAACCTCTTTAAAAAATGAATCAGGTATGAGGATAGTTCTTTTCCTGTGTCAACCTCGTTAAAAAATGAATCAGTTGGTCTGAGGATAGTTCCTGTTACTGAGTCAACCTCATTAAAAAATGAATCAGGTATGAGGACAGTTCTTTTCCTGTGTCAACCTCGTTAAAAAATGAATCAGTTGATAAGGATAGTTCCTATCACTGAGTCAACCTTGTTAAAAAATGAATCAGGTATGAGGACAGTTCTTTTCTTGTGTCAACCTCATTAAAAAATGAATCAGTAGGTTATATAGGTAGATTGTAGAGAGAAGATTTGAGGATAGTTCCTATTACTCTATCAACCTCGTTTAAAAAATGAAACATGTAGGTGAGGAAAGTTCCTTTTACTATGTCAACCTCATTAAAAAATGAAACACGTTTCCATGAGCATAGTTCTTTTCCTGTGTCAAGCTCGTTAAAAAATGAAGCAAATCCTCCCATAATTGAGTTGAGTCTTTGACTAGATCTCGTAAATGTTAAGTCAAATACTTAGGTTAGTTATTTCACTTTTTGCATAATTTTCTTACAGTTTTAGGTCAGGTCTTTCATATGATCTCGTTAAAAAACCTTCATTCCATCCAGCTATTAATTACCAGCAGTGTACTTAGTTGAATGAAATGAACCTGGGGGGGCATGCGCTCTAGCAGTTACGTTTAGGGGGCATCAAGCACAGTTTTCTCTCTGTTTCAAGCTTGTGTAAAAATGAAACCACTCTGAAGCATAGTTTTTCTCTATTTCAAGTTTTTGTAAAAATGAACCTATCTTGAGTCAATTTTGGTTATTTTCAAGACTCATTAAACTCATGAAAATCCTGATATTATTTTGCTATCTTTCATTCTCGTAAAACACATGAAAATGCTGAGTTCTTTCCGTATTTTCCTGCTCGTAAATTAAATTGAAATTCAGCCATATGAGTATAATTTTATCCCTTTTTTTGAACTCGTTAAAACTTATGAAAAAGTGAAAACCATGAGTACATTTTTATCCCTTTTTCAAATTCATTAAAATTTACAGAAAAAAGTGAAACTACTGAGTATACTTTTATCACTTTTTCGGACTCTTGAAAATTACGAAAAAGTGAAACCCTAGAGTTCTCTTTTAAGCCCTTTTCAGACTCTCTAAACATGAAAATATTGCTTAGTACTTGATTATTCGAACTCGTTAAAGTAAATGAATGATCGTCCCTTCAGTATAAGTTTACCCCTTTTACGGACTGAAATGGACTATTTACGAAAAAGGTATACGTTGACTAATTATGGTCAATAGAGTTCTCTCTCGCACTATTTTATCCTTTTTCGGGCTCAAGAGACTAAATTTACGAAAAAGTACATCCATGGAGTTTTCTTAAGTTTTTCTTTTGACTCCCTAAAATTGAAAAACACCGAGTTTCTCCTATACTGCACTCGTTAAAATTTAACAGTAAAGGACCTGTTCAATTTTTAAACAGGAACGAACCACTCCTTCTTAGGGTTTGAATTTTAAACTAAGTTGGACTCATCCGAAGGATGAGCTTATAAACAAGCAAATGTTATCCTCCTCAAGCTTGTCAAAAATAAAGAGGTACTTGCCAGAAATGGTGGGGGAAAAGAGAGAAAAATGACTTGTTTGTTGTATTTTGAATTTTTCGAAAATCTAGTTAACCACTCTTGAACATGACACTTTTTGTTCACCTGGGTTGGGAAATCCTTTGCCTAATAGTTAATCAAACCACATTGAAAGTCTTCAGTCGGTTTCTGGGTATTAGCTTTGGGTCAATTGTCACCAAGCCATCTGCAGTGTCATTATGTGTTCAAGAGGACAGTTCAAATAAACCATTCATCTGCAAAATATATGTCATCCATTTTGACCATCCCTGAGTCGATCCTTGCCAATATATTTTCAAAACTTGATCTATGATTTCATGTTGTAGGCTTGCCTACGACGGATCACTTTCTATCGACGACAACTCATTATCTAGGAAGTTGATCTAGAAATCGTTAGTACCTTGAAATCTACATGCCTCAATGGCAGGTTTCTCGCTTTTGACGATAGGTTGCATCATTGACCTTTGATCGAATGATTCCGTGATATGTTCAACTTCAGCTCATTCATTCACATTTCATGGATTGTACTGGGTACTTTGAGAGCCATTGAAATTACTGGTGGTTTCTCTCACACTTGTTAACAGTTTACATTATTGACTGGTAATCAAGTGGTTTCTACCATGTTCGACTTCGACACATTCATTCGCATGGATAGAATCGTACTAGTTCGAGATGCGGAAATCAAGACCCTGGATCTAGTTTCTACCATCCAGGCTGCAAGGAATTTTTTTATCATTTATACAGTGGGCTATTTATAAACAAATGGCTACGTCCATACTGTGTCTACACATGTCTATACTGTGATGTACTCAAAATCATTCCTGTATCAGAACAGTTTGAATTAGTTAGTTTTGATCTGAGTATGGGAATGCCTACCTCAGCGATGATATGATTACATATATATGTTTTGCATTGAATGTTTTTACAGGTTCCGACTGGGGTGACCACAGGATGATCCTTGAAATGATAAAGTACTACACTCTTCATATATGACAGACTTCGGCATCATCTATTCCAAACTTTGCACTTTAGGGGGCAATCTGTTACACTAAAAATTGTCACCTTGACATTCTACTATGTGTATGAGCTCATTATAACTCATACTTCTCCCTTTGCAATTCTAACATATCAGTTCCTCATGTCAAGCATTGAAAATCAGAGAAATGTTCCTAAAAGTCTCCTAAACTTTGGTATCGCACTTTCTCGCTATCTTGCATGCGGTCCCGCACCCAATGTTCAGCTCTCCTGTGTACCTGAACGCACTTTCTCTTTGTTATAGGTGCGGACCCCTGTAAGACCAAAAAGGTGCAAGTAAATTCCAAAAAATCTCAATAAAAGTGAATTCTAGAAGCTTCTAGAATGGATCTTGCGGTGGCAAAACCACTCTTGTGAGGTGCATGTATCCCTTACCTTATGGAGCTAACCCCTTGATGTGAGGAGCTTATCCCTTTGAAGGAGGATTCTATCCCTTCATAGTTGGAACAGAAAACCTCCTCTTTTCCACTATAAAAAGAGGCATTGGGTAGCCTCAAAGGGTTAAGATTTTGGAGATTGAGAATTGGAGTTGAAGCTTTTAGAATATTTGAAGTTAAGTGCTGTTGAGATTCAGACTCAGTTGATTAAGACTTTTGTGAGGAGAGATTACATACCTCTATTCGTCTTGGTTGGAGGAGTGCAGAGATTATCAAAGTAAAGGAGATTCCTGCTTCAGACCCCGGAAAGTCCTGTGCAACATCAAGGCTCAGGTTGTAAGGATTTTCTTCTTTTGAAATTAATACAAATATACTCATTTTTCTCAATAAGCTTTCAATCAATAGTTTATTTCATATATTCCTTGATCACTATGATGAGCATGGTTTATGATGATTTCTATACAGGTGCTCTGTAATATTTTGCTTGTTTGTGACTGCAGGTTTACGAGGAAAACTCCTTCAAGCGCGCGAGGGACAACAACGACTTCAAACAAGCACTGGACAAACGGTAAGTCCTTAACACCTCTATAGAAATTTTCATGGATCATATATGCTTAGAGAAAGACTAGTCTATTTGGCTGTTTGTTGCTAGATACTTTTAGTACTAGGGAGATTGGTCTTGTCCACAAGACAGATTTATCCGCCAACACCATGGGGTGAAATGAGACCAAGGGCTGGGGCTAGTCCCCAATACCTCTCCCCTCAACACTCTCCAACATTCCTCTCTTATTTTCTTAGGGGGAATACCTATGAATAGGGGCTAAAATGAAAACCCCTATTCGTCGTGCGCCAAGGCTATGTGGAGGTTCAGCTAACCAGGGGATATGGCTCACCACCTAACCCCTCTCCCAAAAAGGCACCCAATGAAACTTTAAATAGGAGTCACATCCTATATGGGTAAGAAACATGTGCATAGGAGTTGGTAAGGCTTGGTGGTTGGATGAGGTAGGTCCCATGTTCGATCCCTCCCGAGCCTATGGTTTGAAACACAAACAATTTAGCCAACCACAAGGTGCCACAAGGTGGTCTCTGGTTGGTCCACATGGCATCCTCTAATTGGCCCATCAAAATAAAAATTGACCAATAAAAATGGGCCATCCTACACCTGTATGAAGTTTCCAATTGGAAATCCATTATTGGTCCATACGTGTCCAATATGATTGATGACATTAGTGGTACGAGCTGCCTGGTCAACACCCCAGTCATCCCACCTGTAATTTTTTTTTCATACGACATCGGATTGAAGAGATTCAAGTGTCATTGGAATCAGAATGACTAACAATACAACTTGATGGTTGTTTCGAATAATTCTTGGCACTTTCATTTTGATCTAAATTTTGATATCTTAATCACCTATAACGACACCTCCACTCACATCTACCCACTTTCATCAGCTTAACTGGGGTAAATAGGAGATGATGGTTTCTATGACAAGACTCAACCTCCTAGGTGACCTTAAGGAGATGGATTCAACAAACAAACCTCAATGACTTCCCTCAAGTTCCAGAAGACCCTCCAATAGTAACCCAACCCCTCTAAGATTCCATACCCTATGCCAAATTGATTTTTTCTTGTGTTTAATCCCTATTCGCTCCCTTGCCAAGTGCTCCAGGTCACTGGAAACTCCAAATCACCCCCATAGGCCTGCATCAATGCGACTAAGGCATTTTTTTCTCAGTGTTGCGCCAATGACTGTAGAATTTCAGAATGGATTCCAGGGGTAGAGCTAGGCCTCTGCCCATAAATCCCTGTAACTTCTAGGATTCATAAATTACACAAGGAAAATTCTTGTAAACTAAAAACTGACACCAGGACTAGGCCTGACCATCCCCAACCGAGACTAACATTCTATAAAACACTTGGAAATAATGCAACCTACAGGTCATGAATACAAGACTGAGCATAATGGACTATAAATTCATACGAGACTTAACAAGAAGGATCACCACCCTCTCTCTTTAGTTTCCTTAACATAAATTAGTTTTTTCATCCATTATTATTTCATTTATAACTAAAAACATGAAATGAACCATGAGTAGAACCAGTCACATAACCATGCTTATAACCAACATATAACCATATAAATAACCATACGATAATAGCCATTAAATCCACATAATAACAAGTATAAAAGCAAGAGAACTTAGCTTTCATTAAACATAGGCAAGATCCAACCAGGTTTAGGAATTCCACGTACCCCCCAAAAAATAGACATGGCTAAACCAAATATTTCTTTCAACCAGACACCCATGTTCCATATTCCAAGCATGAATGTGGGATCTCATGAATAAACCAATCCAAAATAACTAAGTGAATCCAAAGGTTAATCCACCTCCACCCTCACCATATCGTAATATCACCTAAACTGGCACCGAGATCACAAAACTAAACCGAGCTTGGAATGCCTCCATATCTCATCACTATCCCTGAGGAATTTTCTATCTCCTTGTCTCTAATACTTACCGAAATCCACACCAGATCACTAGGCCCTTACCGAGACTCCACCCTTAGGCTTTACTGTGTATCCTACTAAAACCAATCAAGGGATTCCTAGGAATTTGAGAATGTTCTTGAGACCACCTCCACCTTGGATTTTAAAACCTTCTAGAAATTCCAAATCTCAAAACCGATAATAATCCTATCACACCATGGCTATCCAAAAAAAGGAAATGAAAGGCCGAAAACCACTGTTAAAACCTGAAAAATCCATGCCACCAACATCAAGAGAACAAAATACCAACATGCATATGCCATGAATGCCAAAACTAGCTAGGAAATAATACATTTAATCTGTTACCTGCAAGTGCGCCTGTTGAAGTTGCTTGATCCTTCTCTTACTTGCTTGGTCTTTGCTTTCCTTTCCTTTTCCTTCCTTTGCTTACTTTTCCTTTCCCTTTCTTACGTGATCTCTTTCTCCTCTTGGTGCCCTTCTCCTCTCTGAGTGTATTTCTAAGAGAGAAATGACAAATGTCTCTAAACTGATACTATGAGGTATTTTTATCATTCATGCATCTAATTTATTCAATTTTCCATTAGTTTCCTTCAATTTCCTCCTCACATGCAACCTGTGATAATTCACCTTCCTTTTCTCGCAATTTCCTTTATTTTCATAAACAAATGTGCCAAAATATTGCTTTTCCTTTTTAATGCCTTATTCATTGACTTTTCATATTTCCCCTTAGCCATAAACACATCATGTGATTCCCAATAGGATATGTTTCCCAACATTCATATTGGAATAAGTGTCCCAAAACCTTGGTCTTATCTTTGCCTTTATTAACTTTTATTACATGATATTTTAACCCGGGTCTATTACACCAAGCACATAATTTCCATTATATTAAAAAGAAATTGAAATAAACTCAAATAATACCTCATTGGTGGCTCGTCAATAAGGCACACTTGAAATTTTGTTTACTTCATGTCACAACAAGTCAAATGAGATCTTTGACCAAATCATTATGTATAAACATATCTCATCCAATTAGCTCAAACCATAACCATCATAAATAATAATCATAGATCACATGCATAATTAAAAACTAAAATAAAATATCGATGTGTATCTTTGAAATGGTTCTGTGTTTCTACCTTTGGTCTTTATCCTTTTTGTACACACCCTAAATCGATTTTTGAACCTGGATAGAACTTGGTGCCTTCTCTTTAAGAAACAAGGGAATCCAAAGACTAAACCAACTCAACCCTCAATAGAAACAATAACAGTATCCTGAGACTAAACTGCCTCAACCCTCAATATTAAAAACAAGGGAATCCATAGACTAAACCAGCTTAACCCTCAATAATAAAAATATGGGGACTACATGTGTAGAACAAGAACAATAAGGGGGCTACACTAACAATTACAATAAGGGGATACACTAGTATTATAGGGACCTAACATGTCCCTCTCCTTCAAAAAAGTGTTGTCCTCAATGCTTGAGTAGTTATGGATTCTTTTGTATAAAAATTTTATCCTCCCATGTGGAATCTTCAACGGGTAAGTTCTTCCACTTGATGAGATGATCTGAAATTGACTGATTTTGTAGTTTTCGATTTCTTGCTTTCGTGACTACTTCAGGTTCCAATATTGGTTTTCGTTCCTTGTCAAGTTCTGGAAATATTATTTGAACTGGGAGCTTGTGCCCTATAACCTTCTTTAAGATTGAAACATGGAAAACTAGGTGCACTCAGGAAGATGCATGAAGCTCCAATTTGTATACCATAGTACCAATCTTTTGCAGCACCTTGTAAGGACCATAACACTTTGGTGATACTTTATTATCCTTCTTAGCTAACTTGAGGGACATTTGTTTGTATGTTTGTAGCCCTAAAAATACCCAGTCACCTACATCAAAACTTCTTTCGCTAATATTTTGATATGCTTGTTGTTTCATTTGATTGTGTGCCAAAGTGAGGTTATCCTTTAAGAGTTGGAGAACTTGTTGTTGATGCTCGATGTGATATTCCACTTCTTTACCCTTAATATTTTCTCTTAAAGAAGATGTTATGGATGGTGGATGATATCCATAAAGTGCCATAAATGGGGTTTTTTTTTTATGTACTATGGAAGGAAGTGTCATACCACCATTCAGCTAGAGGTAACCATTTGACCCATTTTGTATATTTATCTAATACAACGCAACGAAGATATCCTTCCAAACATTTGTTCACTATCTCAGTTTTCCTATCAGATTCAGGATGATAATATGATATATGAGCCAACTCAGTACCCCGATAAGAAAATATTTCTGTCCAAAAATTTCTAATAAAAATGTGATCTATGCTGCTTACAATCATCTTTGGGTTTCCATATAGATTTGATTTTTTCCCATAAATGCATTACAGCTATATTGGCTTTAAATGGATGAGATAATGCAGAAAAGTGTCCATACTTGGTAGGTATATCAACTACCACCATGATGACACTCTTTCCTTCGGACTTGGGTAAACCTGTGATAAAATCCATTGAAACCTCCTCCCAACATTGACTTGGAATGGATAAAGGTTTTAACATACCCGACGTCTTAATTGTCTCTACTTTATTTTGTTGGAAAACCAAACATTCCGCCACAAACTTTTGAATATAAGATTTAAGGCCATCCCAAAAAAATTCCTTCTTAACCCTATGGTAAGTTTTTCAAAATATTGAGTGCCCTCCTAAGGTAGAGGTGTGCAATTTTAGAAGAATATTTTTTTTGAGTTGGGAATTCTTACAAACGTATAAGCAATCTTTGTACCATAGTGAATCATTTTTCCAGCTAAATGTATCAGATGTACTGGGATCTTGTTACAAATTTTGAATTAGTTTCCACACTTCTTCATCATTCTTCCATTCATCCCTTGCTTTGGTTATCCAATCTGGTTGGATAATAGGAATGGGACAAACCTATGCTTCCACATCCTCATCCTTTCTTGAGAGTGCATTTGCAACAACATTTTTCTTCCATTTTCTGTAGATGATTTGAAAGTCATAACCTAACACCTTTGTGACCCATTTTTGCTACTCTTATGAAGATAATATTTGTTCTAAAAATTATTTAAGACTATCGTGATCTGTTTTTACCATGAAGTGTCTTCCCATTAGGAAAGGTAGCCATTTCTTAAGTGCATGTAATATTGCCAACATTTCCTTCTCATAAGTAGGTTTTCATAAATACTTCCCTTTGATTGGACTACTTTGAAAAGAAATGGGTTATCCTTCTTTCATTAAAACAACAACAATTCCATTTCTTGAGGTATCACATTCCATAATAAAGGTTTTTGCGAAGTCTCGCTTAGCTAAGACCGATGCTTGGCACATTTCCTCTTTCAGATGTTCAAAGGCTTTAGTTGTTTCTGGAGTCAAAGAAAATGCACATTTCATCAGTAATGTTGTTATATGTGTTTCTATTCTCCCATTATTCTTAACAAACTTTCAATAATACCTTGTCAACCTCAGAAATCCTCGCAGATGCTTTATGGTTGTGGGGATTTTATATTCCTTAATGGATTTAATTTTCTTAGGGTCTATCTTAACACCCTCATGAGATACAATATGAACAAGATATTCCACCTCCTATACTCCAAAGAAAAATTTGGAGGTTTTTGCATATAATTTTTTCTCATCCAATAGTTTGAGCACCCAGTCAACATGTTGAACATGATCCTTCCAAGACTTGTTGTAGATTACTATATCATACAAAAAATACTAACAAAAATTTTCTAAGGGTTTAAAAATGGAATTCACCAAACCTTGAAATGTAGAAGGTGCATTGGTAATGCCAAAAGGCATGACAAAAAATTCATAATCACCCTCGTGAGTTCTAAATTTTGTTTTCAGAATGTCTTCAGTATTCATTCTTATCTGATGATATCCTGAATGAAGATCCAACTTGGTGAAGTAAATTTTTCCATGTAATTCATCCAATAATTCATCAATGACAGGAATGGGATATTTATCGTTAATACTGAACTTGTTGAGCTCCCTATAATCCGGAGACATGCGCCATGATCCATCCCTCTAGTGCACCAATACTACTGGAGTAGAGAAAAAACTTTGACTAGGTTGAATTATACCTCCTCTAGCATTTCTGCAACCATACGTTCAATTTTCACTCTTTTAGGCATAGGGATATATGTAAGGTATGATGTTTGGAGGAACAGTTCCTGGAATCAAATGAATATCATGATCATGATCACGAATAGGTGGGGGGACTTTGGGAGTCTCAAATACCTTGGAATGATTGTCAAAGACTTCTTGGAGATCTAGAGAAATAGATGATTTTCATGTTTGATTATCTTTCCTGGTATCCGTGCAATACCCCTTAGTTCAACTTCCTTTCCTTCTCGAAAAAAAATCAATAAAATTTCTTGAAAATTAAAAGTTATCATAACCAAAGATTGTAACCATTGGACTCCTAGTACAACATCAACACCACCCATTGGAATGGAAAGAATTGGACTATTCAATACATATTCTCCCATATATAGCTTGATATTATGGCATTTTCCATAGAAATTTATAGTTCCTCCATTTGCAACCATCGCTTAACACTCTAGTGCTGGATATAAGAAGCAATTCAATTCCTTAGCTATCTTACAATGAATAAAATTATGGGTACTACCCAAATCAATAAACATTATTACCTTCTTCTTCTTGATATGTCCTTCTATCTTGAGGGTTTAAGGAGTGGATATTCATCTAAATGCATTATAATATATGGTTGGATTCATTTATTCTTTCTTTGGGGATGGTTCTAGGTGTATATCCTCTTATTTTGACATTTCTTGTTCCTTTTATTCCTCTTCTTCACAATCTATGTAAAATAATTTATTCTCAGCACACTTATGACCTTTAGTGTATTCTCTAACACAACTGTAACAAATCCCTTTCGCTCCTTTTTCCTCCAATTTTTTTGGTTTCAACCTTGTAGGTTGTGGAAAGCGAGGAGCAGCAACACTTCCTTCTTTATAGTTTTGAGTGGTAGACTTCCTCGTTTCCATAATTTTTCTTTCAAATTATGTTTTCCACCCTGAATGCCTTCTCCAATGAATCAGGTTCCCAAAGGAGAAACCTCATGTTGGATGTTATCCGTTAAGGTACCTATGAATACATCGATCATATGCTCCTTTGGAATATCATATACCCTGATATTCTATTTTTGGAAGTCCTCAATGTGCTCCACCATTGAACCCTTTAATTTTAGATTTATCAATTAGCTAAAGAAGGTGTTCCTTCGTAAAAATTGATCAATTAACAATTGGTTTATGAGAATAAAGCCAGAGATACTATAAATATTGACTGAGTTCTAAATATAGAGTTTCAATGCATACCTTTTGTTGTTTTTCACATTATGGAGATCAAAATATTGCTCCATCTGTAGTATCTATGTTACCGAATCCTTGCCATCAAACATTCTCATATATTTGGAATACGGTGGGTCTTCAATCCAATGTTAGAGTCTATGAAATCACGATTAACATGTATTTTGTTCTCATCATGATGTTCATCTAATACCTTTTCCTCATTAGGAACCATTTATTGTAGGAAACTTTGTCAGACCTTCCTTCAAACTTTCCATGTCTGCTTTTAAACCATTCTTCAAACCTTCCATGTATGATTTTAAACCATTCTCCAAACCTTCCATGTCTAATTTAAACCATTCTTCAAATATTCCATGTCGCATTTCAATTTTTTTATTCTATACCATCCATATTAGCTTCCAATATACCATTCTTCAAACAATCTATCTTAGATTCCATTTCATTTTTGGTTACTCTTTGTGAGAGAAAAATTTGTTGCACTTGGTCTTGTAATTTAGATATATCATGTTGCATTTATTCCTATTCATGCATCATAGTAGAGATTTCAAAGGATTTAATGGGTGTAGAATTATTTTGTTTGGGAGCCATATTAGAACCAAATACTGATATATATGCTTTAATATGCCCAATAAATTTGTTCAAACTATTTTTTCAAACAAAAGTTATGCAAAATTAAAAAATACACACATTTTTCTTGCTTTTCAGGAGCTTGATATCGAAATGGTTGTATCTCAATGATTTACGATCTACAAGATCTGAAATTTAGTCATATGGTATCCCTCTTATTCTTCTTTCCAATGTCACAATTCAGACCAAATTTGGATTTTTCAATATAAATTTATGCCCAATCTCCCACAATGACCTGGTTATGGAAGTGTTCAATAGAGATAACCTGTATTGAGTTCCACATGTCCCTGTTTCAACCTTCAGCGCTAAAAATTATACAAAATATATTATAGTTCATGAAATTTTAGCCTATTTTTACTAAATTGAAATACAATGCATGTAGAGGAAGTTATGACTATTTTCGCAAGGTCGACTATCTGAGACAAAATTCTAGAGCGTGCCCAAACCATAAATTATTTGAATCATATCTCTGTAAATATAGAAAACCAATATTTGAAATTTTTATAGGAAATTCCTCAAGATTTCGTCTCCTCATGGTAAAAAACTTAGATTTTGAACCTTTGTAGAAAAAAATTTATAGAGAAAATTCTAATATGGCATGTTTGAAGCAGAGGAACCCTAGAATCCAAAGTTGTGATACCAAATGTTATGCAACCAGCTCACAAAATAGAAGAAAATATAGATCAACGACTTAAAAATTATCCTCTTCGAGAGGTAAACCTCCTTTACATTACAGAAATGAAAAATTATTGGATGATTCAAATAACAAAACCTCCTGTATATATATAGGAGTCTAAGGGGTCACAATATAATCAGAGTCGACATAACAATAATAATGTAAGGGCACAACAATAATAATAGTGGGCTTCTATGGGGCACAATAATAGCAATATGGGGACTACATATGTACAACAATAACAATAAGGGAGCTACAATAATAATAACAATAAGGGAGCTACACTAATAATAACAATAAGGGGATACACTAGTATTATAGGGACCTAACAATGTACATCATGTACTACAAATACATACCAGTAGTATTGCACATCCAGAAACCATACTTTCTCTAATAGGAAACCTTACTTCTAGTGTCTTTTCACTATCCATGCTTCTACCAACATGCCACAGATCACATTGCTTTCATTCCTCTGATGTATACTTCAGCGTTATATATCCATAACATAAACATAGCCATAGTACAAACATATAATATCAATTCATATCCACATGATACTGGCCTCATAAATTTGTCAGGGCTACGCTCTTCCCACTTGACTCCTCATGAAACCAATAACCTATTCATGTCGTTCACATGCATAAGCAATCATTCATCCACAAGAATGATCCATGATGACCCGAATAGAAAATGACATACATAAATATATACATATAAACATCGACATAAAAGAATCATGATCGTGTCGGAAAATGACATACATACATACATACATATATACATATATAGACATCAACATTATCATGATCACAATATAATTACTAGATATCATAAGGTCAAGGTTAATAAAACTCCATTTATCCATGCACAACATTGATAAAAATAGTTCCCAACATAGCAAAGGCATTTGAAACCTCAACTTCATTTTCTTTACCTTTCATGTTACCTTTCTTATGATTATCCTGCCACCGTCCATTTATCCCAATGAACCCAACTAGTCTAACCAGTTGTCCTATTGTTACCTTAATTTTCCCTTATACATGCACTGACTTCATCTAAGTCTTATATTACCTTATAGGTTTTATTCAATTCTTCCCTAACTTGATTAAATTTCCTCTCTCCAAAACCAATTCCCAAGAGCCCAAAAAAAAAGGCAAGAACAAGAAACAACCGAGAAGAAAACCATGAAAACTAATAAAAATATGACACCAAAAACAAGTGGCATGTCCATGCACTAAACACAATCAAAACTGCAAATCAAGAAAAAGCAAATAACAAGCACCAAAAGCACAAAACTAGAAACAAGCAGCATGACTCAATCCCCATGGTTTCCCAATGCTTCCAAGGGAAAGCTCAGCTTGATCCTTCTTCAAGACTTCCTGACTGTATATCTTGCCATGCAATTCCTTGTGTTATATTTCCAAAAAAATATAGGAGTCAATGTATAAATACATATAGAAATATCCCAATTATACTACCTTGCTATGCCAAGCAAAACTTCCTTGTAACTGAACACATCCATGTCATCTCTCAAGTAATTCCAATTCCTTGTCGAATCCATCTATAACTGGAGACCAACTATTATACCTATCAAATACATGTTCATGAATATAGATCATATCCACATAACGTCAGATGAAATAAAGGTTAAGAAACTTCTTGTATGAAAAGCACTCATACGTTTGAAATTGTGTTGTCCAAACATACCCAAAGGAATTTTCACCAAATTCCTTTCTTCCAGCTTTTTCCTTGCTGCAATTGATTCTTACTATGTGTTATCTCAACACCCAATTGTTATTTATATAAACAAATCAACTATTACCTTGTCACACTAATGCCAAACATGCTTCTTTTCAACTATTCACACATGTCAGTCACTTGTTCAAAATATCATGTAATCGTGTCTATTAATTTGAAATCATCCTTTACCAATACTAACAACCATTTCATAATCAACATTCAATTCATAGTCATTAATCATAATACTACAACTAACACCTACTTGAATTCAAGTTCATATCAATTGTCTCAGCACATAATGTGTTATTTGAACCATCGTAAGACAAGGCCATTCCTTCATGTGATCTCATAGACACATACTCATACCATGTAATTAATTATACCTTCAAGAAACAAACAAACAACATAATAGACACCAAACACTCAAACACCCAATAGATGACATAATCAACTCATACCTCAATGTATCTGAGGGGAGGCTATCACATATTCACAAGTCAGTCCAAATTAGAATGATACATATACCATCAAGATCTTAAATACAATTAACATACTCACCTTGTGTATGACTGCAATGCATATAACATCAAGTACTACCATGCATGACTATCTAACACATGTGCATAATATCACACTAATCAACTACAATCTATCATGCATATAACCATAACAATAATAGAATAATAGGCATGCACATACCCATAATGCTTATAAAAATCATTAACCAACATACCAAAATGCCCAACATACAAACTTGTATGACGATCTACTCTTACATTGAAGTCTATTGTTGCAACCTCGCTATGATGATCTACATCTCTTTCCCTATCTAAGCCAACACATCAGCATCATACATGATAACATAACCTTAGATGTAATGACTTCATTCATGACAACCTTAACATAACAATGCATCCATAACAACATGCATCTAGCCCATCCAGTCCAAGTATTTAAACCATGCTTGGATACCACCCTGTAACGCCATGTCCCAAATCTACCTACTTTCACAGGATTTCACAGGGTAAACATGAGTGGAGGGAGTGGAGGGCTACTACGATATCATTCAACTCCCTAAGTTCAATTAATGAAGTGTAATAAATGAACCAAAACTATACAAGTCGCCCTCAGGTGCTACAAGACCCCTAGCTGCTAATATACCACTCCAGATGCCCAACCCCTAAGTTAACCTATCCTTTCAATGAATTACACCCTCAGTCACACCCATGAAAATGCCTCCATGCGATGGGAAACCTCCAGTCACTCAAAAAATTCCTGAACGGAGAGACTGTAGTATTTTTCATCCAATTCTTTTCCAGAGACTGTGATATTTAAGCCACTTCTTCAAGGCTAGTTTCCATACCACTGCCTAGAAATTTATGAGACTTTACAAGACAATAAATGAAACCAATAAAAGTCCTATAACACAAAAATATATCAAGAACTTTCCCTAACAAGGTCTAACCATGACATACATTTCGTCAAACACATGATGAACATGCAACCTACGGGTCATGAATGCATATCTAAACATAGATGAAACTTATCTGAGGTTTTTCAATAAGGACTAATTCCTTCTCGCAATATATTCCATAATACCAATTAGATCATGCATTCATTAACCAATCATTTATCAACCAAACATGATAAGAACCGTAACTAAGGCTTGTCATAAACCATGTTTATAACCATTATATAATCAACATCGTAACAATGATATAATAACCATTAAAGACACATAATAACAAGTATATTTACTAACCAAAGATAAGAGAAAATTAGCTCTTATTAACATTGAAAAAAATCAATCAGGTTCAAGACTTCCACATACCACTGGCCATAGATTAGCTAAACCAAATATTTCTTTCATCCAATCACCCCGTGCCATATTCCAAGCATGAATGTGGGATCTCATGGGATAAACCAATCCAAAAAGATCCAAGGGAATCCATAGGTCAAACCACCTCCACCCTCACCATACCATGATCTCACCTAAACTAGTGTCGAGATAACAAAATCAAACCAAGCTTGGATGCCTCAAAAAAATTTCTCCAATACCTTGATCTATTTTCTTGTCTCCAGCCTCAAGATTTACCATGTATCATGTCGTTACCGGTCAATGGATTCCTAGGCCTTTGACAATTTTCCTAAGATCACCTCACCCAGATGTAAAATATTCAGTAAATCCAAAGCTCAAACTGATAGCAATCCCATCACACCATGGCTATCGGGAAATGGAAAGGCAAGGCTAAAATTCACTATCGAACTCCAACAAAACCCATGCCAATGACAACAAAAGAACCAAATAACAACATGCACATACCATGTATTTTAAAACCACATAGGAAATTATGCATGCAACCTGTTACCTGCAATTATTCATGTTGAAGATGCTTGATCCAACTTTTCTTGCTTGATCCTTGCCTTCCTTTTCTTTCCTTGTCCTTCCTTTGGTTTCTTTCTTTCCTTCTCCTCTTGGTGCTCTTTCTCCTCTCCAAGACAGTCTAAAAGTATACTAAAAGAAGGTCATGAAATGATCCTCATAATACTTTTATCATTTATGCCTCTAATTTCCTCATTTTCCTTAATTTTCCTTCAATTTCCTCCTTACATGAAACCTATGACATTTCACCTTCTTTTTCTCCTAAATTCCTTTATTTTCATAACTAAAATTCCAATAAAATATTTTTTCCTTTTCAAATCCTTTTCCATTTCCTTTTCCAATTTCCCCTTAGCCATAAACACATCAAGTGATGCCGACTAGGATATTTTTCCCAAAATTAAACTTGGAATGCATGTCCCTTGATCGTGGTCTTATTTTTCCTTTATGAAATTTATTACACTAACTTTTAACCTTGGGTTGTTATATCAAATTTGAAAGGATTTTTCCAAGGTGAGTAGGATCAATTGAATACAAGGGCCACAGACTAGTGATCATAGCCATGGTTGTGGAAGATGAAGGCTTCAAAGCTCATTCTAGGAAGAAAAAAAGGCTCATGTATTAATAATTTTTCAAACATAGAGTAAATTTTGGATGTTTATCCCCACTTGTTATTCCAGGTAAAATTACCACTAGATGTATTCAGGTCAATCAAATTATATTTTTCAATGAACTCATTAAATAAGTGGGACTCCTCCTCTAGCCTTAGTATCCCTCTTCTTTTCTTCTGAAGGAATTGAAGATGATTTAAATCCCGACCCAAGATCGAGGGGAAGTTGGTTATGATCTTAGAAAAACTAAAGAGGTGATGAATACAAACTTTTTTTTCCATAGGGGATTGGAGCCTGTAAACATTGGATATACATATAAATGGTGAAGAACCAATGGGTTCAAAAACAAGAAGTGAGGATTCTAGGAAGGGAAAAGGAGTCTTTTGTTGAAACATTGGTTGGATTCCATAAAATGGATAGGACCCCTAGGGTACCTTGGGCACAGTGAGTTAGGAAGGAATTTTGTTTCAAAATTTGGCTTAGAATTTTACCAAGAGCTTCAGAGGAGGATATTATGATTTTATTTACACATTTTATGCTTAAGGAGTCTCTATGTTTACTTTCCATTAAGCATCATTCATTCTGTGTAATTATATTCATCACTAGGAATGGGGTGTGAGGTGAAATATGACATGAAATGGTGCAAGTCTGCCTAGGTTGACTAAATGGTCTCCTAATTCTTGGATCAATTGATAATTAGTTTTTCAAAAAAAATTCTTTGGATCTCTTAAGGAATTCAGAGTGTCATTGGGATCATACGTGGGGGGGCCTTGACTCAATGAACCTCAGACATATCACGTTTTTCTGTGGCATACTTAACAATACCCCTAATCTGACTACATATTGGAGAATATCTCTAAAAATCACACTGTTTAACCTCTATCAATACGAACCCAATGCACCTTCCTAAGTTAAAAAACTCTAATTTCACTATATATTGTAGGTATCCATTTATCCGTTAAAATTTTTTATACCCCTTTATATTTTTTCATTAACTTTGAGCTCTATTTTTTATTCACGCCAATATAAAAATCCTTTACTACCTAATATATGCTCAATATATTATGTCATTTTTTCCTCAATATATATACCTCAATATGAATGCATGTGGTATGGTATTGTGTCCCTAGTGAAGCCCCCATGGGATCATATCTTTTTATTCCATGGGTTGCTGATGAGGATGTGGGAGGAAAGGGGGTAGTATAATTTTGAGCCCACTGAAGAGGGAGGTCCTCATGCTGAAGAAAAGCTCATGTGACTACTTGAACCTATTACTATGAGATTGTGGGCTCCTTGTGTTTCCATTATTTTACTAGGTCTTTTATATCAACATCTTCTTGCTCCATTTATTCAATCTCCTCTATCTCCTAAGGGTCTTTCATATCATGCTTCATTTCAATATCTTCTTAAGATTCTTTAGAAGAAATCTTGTCTTTGGTTGCCTCAACTATTAGATTTTCTAATAGAGGAGGTTGTTGTTGTTTTGCCACATTTGTTTCTTTATTTTTTTGAGTAGCATCCTTTTCAACTTATCCTTGCAACATTTTATAACGATTCTAGCTAGGGTCCTCATTGGCGAAATTTTTCTTCATGGGTTTCCTAGATGCTTTCCTTTTATTGATCATCGTGGTGAAGTCTCCTTCATTTATATCTGAACTCATGGGTTTTGATACTAGTGGGTCATTTGTTAGACAGTCTCAGAAGATATTTCTTTTCTCATGATAATGATGAAATTGAAAGGGGATTTTCTCATAGTCGATTGGTTGCTTCCAAACAACGTCCTCACTAATCAGATGAATGTTAGGAGGAAGCAATGTGGAGATGTCTAGATAAACAAAAATGTGGAGATGTCATGAGTAACCCAATAGAGTTCCTGAAATAGGGAGCACCCTGAAATATTTCATCCTGATGTTCTATGTTTTTGAAGATGGCTATGAAAAAACCCCGTGATCCTAAATTAATATTGATATCTCGCTTCAAGAAAAAGTTCTTTCAAAGCCAGTTGAATAGGAAATTCTCACGAAACCAAGATCCAATGAATTTACACATTATTGTGTTTCTTACATGTGTTCCAATGTTGTCCCAATTTTCTCTTGTGGAATTTCTAAAAGAGGGGCTTTATCTATTTAGGGAATACATGGAATTTGTGGTTTTGATGTCTTGGTTGGGGCTAAAGCTCAGACAGCCACTTTTTTTTCTTTTCCCAATGTTAGAGAACTAGAACATAAATCCATTGGGCTTTTTCCATTGTCGATGGGATTGTCTTTGTGCACTCATTGGGCGTTCAACCTTCCAACTAAAAAATTTTGAAAGGTAGGGCCTCCTTCCACACCCCCCACTCCCCATGGAAGCGCCAAAATTCATAATCTTACTACAAACTGAATCGGGAATCAATACCCTAGAAACTCATTCTCCTTCTTTATGACTATCACTACTAGTAATAAAATATAATATTATTTTAATGTTATATTAATTAAATATTATAAAAATATTTGTTAATATTAATGGTGGTTACTAAATTGGAAATAAGACCAACATAGATCCATTTTAACCCAAGAGATCAAATTTCTTCAGGTGAAAACCTCTTTTAAAGTGAAAAATTTGATAAAAGGTTTGCACATAGACACATTTAATTCCTCTCAATGTTAATGAATCCTCAATTAACATGGATCTATGTCAGTTAGTTATATATATGCTATATTTCAACTTTGTACTAAGCATGAAAGGAATTATACACAACCTTCATCTCGAGCAAGACACTAATAGAATGTTTTAACTACAATTTTTTTTTTTTACATTTGCTTTATACAATATAGACATTGTCTCTCTCTATAAGAAATATATACAGACATGAATTTTTTTCTTATTAATATTTTTTTAAATGTTGCATAACAATTCATTAAAAAAAAACTATCAATGGAAGACATTATACATTTCATTCATCTTAAACAACACACTAATTTTAAAAAAAATCATATATATATATATATATATACTTTACATATTTTATTTATGATTGACACTATTTTTTTGTTATCAAAATAATTTTTTAAAATGTCATATTTGAACATAAATGAATTACACGGGTATATTATCAATATTATTTTTAGATGTCACATATCAACTCCATATTAAATAATGAAGGAATTACACATCTCTCTTAAACTAAAAAGCAATTATAGACTAAATTAGAAATTTTATTTTACTACTTTCAATTACTTTATTTTTCTATACAAAAATTATATGAAAATTGGAGTATTTTATTTCTGTTCAACTTTGAAAAACTTTTTGTTTTTACTAATTTTAAATTTGTTAATATAAATATTATTTTATTATTTTAAATATAACATTAAAGGATAACATGATGAGAGGATGGATAGAAATATTGTTTTAAATCAATAAAATTACATATATTATATTATATGTTAAAATTATATAATCTAAATAAATAAAGTCATTTTTAAAGTGTTCAATTTTTTTTTACTTTATAATTTACTTTTATATAAAAAGTAATAATTTTAATATAAATTGAAAAAGGTTGTTAGGGTTTGAGGAATTCCACGTTGGCTGCACCAAGAAGACCTCCACCCACAAACTGTCAGGTCATGATCCCTATCCTGGACAGCTTGAGGCTTACTGATGACCAACTTCGGTGGGGGGGCTGCAACTCCCCCCATTACAGGCTAGCCTCCCACAGGGGCGGTGACAGGGGCTGATACTGTCAATCAGCAAAACTCTGGCCCATCTCATGAAACTATAGGGGCGACTCCCACAATGCATCAGACAAAAACACCAGCAGCAGAAGAAGCAAATACTAAGTTAGCAACATGCATTCCGAAGAACCCTAAAAAAACAGTGATCGAGCTCCTAGCGCATCGCATCAATGGCAGAATCCAATTTATGAAGGATCACGCGTTGATAGGCAAGTTCATGGGCTTTAGGCCCACTAAAAAAGCATTGCGAGGATGGATAGCTTCGAAGTGGAAACCCAAAGGCCACATTGATCTACAGATGTGTTCTAAGGGCTTCTTCAATGTTCTCTTTACATGCAGTGAAGAAAAAGACAGGATCATGGACGAAGGCCACTATTTCTTCAACATTACAGGCCTATAACTTCAACCCTAGACAGAGCTATTCAACCCTGACAAACAGGATCTTACTTGGGCTCCAGTCTGGATTCGACTCTACTCCCTCCCCCAGGATTATTTGGATGAGCTGACCTCAGAGACATAGGCAATGCCCTAGGGGAATTCTTCAAGATCACAGAGGAGACCAAGATCAACCACTACAAAGAATATGCCCGCATATGCATCTACATGAACTTGGCAGAACCACTTCCAAGTGAGGTAATTCTGTTGCACGAAGATTTTGAATGGACACAAACTATAGATTATGAGCATATTCCTTTTAGATGTAGGAAGTGTCACCAACATGGGCATCTCTTCAGACATTTCCCCCTAAACAAAAAAGCGATGGCTGAAAAGGAATCCAACAATCAAGAAGTAGAAGGATTCACGAAGGTTGCAAGTAAGAAAAGGCACAACAAGAGAACCACCCCTCATCAGAATAAAAAAGGACCTGCGACCAACAATAGCTTCGCAACTTTAAATCAGCTGAATGAGAATGAAAATGAACCAATCAACAAAGCCGGGCACACCTCCATGGAGCAAGCCCAATCCTCAAAATCTCAACAGACCAAGGTCCCTCTTGAGACCTTCCTGAAAATTCAAACCGCTAGCTACGCAGGGGAAAATCCTGTGTCAAAAGGCAAAGAACAGATTACGGAGATGATCCTAGAAGCCATGGAGGAAGAACCAGAAAGCATTGACCTTGAGGGTCTGGATCTCATAGGGTTAGAGTATGCTTGCAATAAGAATGATTTCAAATCAATACCGGAGAAACAGGTCCAAAAGATGGAAGAAATCCTAGCGAGAGCGCAGCAGCTCCCCTCTCTGGGTATTCAGGGAGGCGTGCTCATAAACAAAAAATACTTCACGAAAGAGTCCCACAAAGGGGGCAGGAAAAAAACTCTACAAATAACAATAGAAATAGGCTAAGAAATGGTGGATTTAGGCCGATTCCCCAAGTTGACAAGATTCTTTGCCTACACCACCAATCCCATCCAATGAAGATCATCTCTTAAAATATAAGAGGGCTCAATAGACCCACTAAGCACAGGATGATAAAGAAAATAATTACTGAGGAACGCCCTGCAATATTCTACATGCAAGAAACCAAATGTTCCAGCTCCACTCTGGATACAATCTTCAAAAAATATGGAAAGGTAGCAATACAATAGCGGTTGATGGAAATTGTGCGTCTGGAGGCCTGGCAATCTTTTGGAACCCCCAAATCATCTCCTTAGAGAACTTTCATGCCAACAGACACTTTATCCAAGCCAACTTTCATCTGATTGGCACGGATATCCATGGTCTTCTCACAAATGTCTACTTTCCCCAGAACATCCATCAAAGAATGGAGCTTCTGGATAACTTAGCGGAACTCAATAAATAGAGAGCCTTTCCACTTTGGATCCTGGGAGGAGAATTCAATATGATAAAAAAATCTATAGGAATATAAAGGCGGAAGGATGCATTTGGACTTGGACAACAATGGATTCAAGAACTTCATTCAATGAAACCACCTCATTGACCTTCAA
This sequence comes from Pinus albicaulis, assembly GCA_034641835.2. Classification (NCBI taxonomy): domain Eukaryota; kingdom Viridiplantae; phylum Streptophyta; class Pinopsida; order Pinales; family Pinaceae; genus Pinus; species Pinus albicaulis. Next base: position 233,443 of record JAXQQM020059730.1, read on the forward strand.
ACCTCCAATGGAATCTTCACCTGGAATAATAAAAGAGGAGGCACCCACCTGATAGCCTCAAGACTGGATAGATTCCTCATCACATAAGACTTCATCCTTTTGGGGGGTGATATAGCTTCCACAATCTTCCCCATAGCATGCTCTGACCACTGGCCAATACAACTCCAATGGTCACGACCAGGCAAGCATGCTCCAAAACCTTTTCTCTTTGAACATTGCTGGCTCCGGCACCCAGGATTCAAGGAAATGGTTTCGAAATGGTGGACCTCCCTAGTCCCCCCGCAAGGCACTAAGATGCTCCAGTTCCAGACAAAACTGAAAATGCTCAAAGGAAAATTGAAGGTCTAGAACAAATCAACCTTTGGAAATATCTTCACAGACAAAAAAGAGCTGGAGGAAAAAATGAGGAAGTTGCAACAAACTATTATCCAGGAAGGATGCTCAGCAGAGTCCGAAAATCAGGAGAAAACCTTAACTACTCAAATGGAAGAAAGGAGGAGCTAGGAAGAAATCCTATGGAGACAAAAATCAAGAATCTGTTGGCTTAAAGAGGGAGAACGAAACACTAAATTCTTTCACCGATCCACCATTCAGCACAGGATGGATAACATAATCACTATCCTCAAAAACCAAACTGGAGAGCGGCTAAAAACGTAAGAGGAAATTACTGAGGAGTTGCGCAACCATTTTAGGAACATTCTGCAAGAACCCAATCGTCAGAGGCATGAGGCCATTGGGAAAATCACCCAACACATTCCCAAGCTGATAATGGACGAACACAAGAGGTTGCGACTCACAACCGCTACCTTGGCTGAGGTGGAACAAGCATTCTTCTAGGTGAAAGCAGGGAAAGCTCCAGGTCCTTATGGATTCACCACCAACTTCTTCCACTTCTTTTGGGACACAATCAGAGACGAAGTCTAGGATGTTGTGGAGGAATCATGCACCACTCACTGGCTTCTTCTGGCGCTTAATGCCACCTTCATCACTCTGGTTCCAAAAGAAGACAATGCAGCCCCACCAAGTAAGTACAGGCCCATATCTCTCTGCAATGTCATTTACAAAATAATCTCCAAAGTTATCGCTAATAGGCTGAAGAAACTCCTTCCCATAATCATCTCCCCAGAGAAAACAGGTTATGTTGAAGGTAGGAAAATTCTTGACGGCATCATCTTAACCCATAAGGTTATTCACTCTCTCAAAACCTTCAAAAATCTTGGTATGCTTCTCAAAGTCGATCCCTCCAAGGCATTTGACAAACTTAGCTGGGACTATATAAAAAATGTACTCATAGCCTTCAGCTTCAGCCACACCTGGGTATGCTAGATCATGAGTCTCAACACTCCCCTTTTCTTTCCATATTGGTCAATGGTATTCCCTCTGCAACCTTCAACCCCTCAAGAGGAATCAGACAAGGGGACCCTCTTTCACCCTTCATCTTCATCATTATGGCTGAAGGACTGGGTCACCTTCTCAAAATCTCCATCCATTCTGGTGCCCTGCATGGTTTACCCCTCCACAACCTGCCCCCCTCCTCCCATCAACAATTTGTGGATGACAATATGATTATGGGTTACCCCTCGATCTAGGAAGCCTGTACCCTTAAATCTCTTCTAGATTCCTTCTCTGAAGCCTCAGGCATAGAGGTCAGCCCTGATAAATTGTAGATCTTTTTCTTTCATACCCCCTCTCTCTCCCAGCACAACATTGCCCATATCCTAGGCTTCTCTATCACTTCTCTGCCCTCCAAATACTTAGGAGCCCCTCTTACTAAATCTGCCATCAATCATCCCTCCTGGCGAGCCCTGCTGGACAAAATGAAAACCAGGTTATCCAATTGGACCCATCGCACCCTCAATTTTGCAAGCCGCCTAGTTCTCATCAAATCTGTTTTGCAATCCCTCCCCATTTATCTCTTCTCGATCCTGACAGCCCCCAAATGGGTCCTCAAGGCCATACACAATTTGCAAAGATCTTTCCTATGGGGCGGTACCAAAGAGAAAAACAAATGGGCCTTAGTCAACTAGAAGGATGTATGCACTCCTAAAAGTCAGGGGGGTTAGGATTACGCAACCCTGAGCACAACAACAACATAATGGGAGCTAGTATTTGGTGGAAATGGGTCTCCAACCCCAACACTCCATGGGCTGATCTATGGGCAGCCAAGTATTCCCACTCATGGCCAAAGGAGGACCTCATCTAGTTCAACTTAGAGTCTGGGGGATCCCAAATCTGGAAAGTAGCAAGCAGCCAAAAGCAGATGATACAGAGCCATCACTTCTGGGAGCTGCGTAGTGGCACTGAAGCAAGATTCTGGGAGGACTCCTGGCAGCAGCTACCAAGCCTATCCTCCATCTTCCCAAACCTATATGGAGTGCTACTCTACAAAGGAGGCAAAGGCAGAATGTACAGGATTTATGGACGAACGACACAACCCAAGGTTATAGGAAATGGCTACACACAGACAGATGGAAAGACGACTGGAACAACGAGTGCTACACAAATATTTGGGAGGAACTAAACACCAAAAGAAAAATCAGAGTAAGGCCAGGACCTAACATCCTTCGCTAGGCGCATATGCCGAGTGGAAACTATTCCACCAAGGAAGCGTACAACATCCTGCATCAGCAGAATCCTGGCACAACAAATCTCATCTGGAAAAATATATGGTCGGTTAATCTCTGGCCTAAAGTATCCACCTTCCTATGGCTGCTCTATAAACGACGCATCCTCACATGGGAGAATCTTTTGAAGAGGGGGTTTTTAGGACCCTCCAGGTGTCCCCTATGTCAAGAAAACTTGGAAAACATCGATCACCTATTGGACCAATGTCCTACCGCTAATTACTTGTGGGACAGAATTGCAGTCTTATGTCCATGTTCCAACAGAGTAAGGGGCAACATCATCAACAACATCAACATTTGGATGGACAATCCTTACACCAACACTCTCCTGAATAGACTCTGGCATATTATTCCAAGTATCCTTATTTGGAATATATGGAAGGAAAGGAACAATTGTATCTTCAAAGATAAAGCTTCCACTTTAGAGCAACTCTGGGCCCGAATACACGGTAGCCTCTCTGAAACTATGGCCTTAAAAACATGGAATCAGGAGGACCTTCCCACCTCTACAACAGAGTGCCGCATATGGAATAATTGGCAAATGAGCATAAACACCCCCCTAGACATCAATCCCAGAAATGTAGTCAGAACCACTATCCCTGAAAAATGGAACCCCCCCCCCAAATGGCTTCTTCAAATGAAACTTCGATGGTGCGTCCAAAGGCAATCCGGACAATGTAGGATTCAAAGGTATTATCAGGAACTCTCAAGGCGAGCCTCTCCGAATATACTTCGGTAATATGGGATGGGACATCAACAATTCTGCGGAGTTGGAGGAGCTTATATAGGGTATTCAAAGCACAATTGAGTTTCATTACCTCCCCCTGGAAATGGAGGGAGACTCGCAAGTTATTACTATGGTAGCCACAAGAATCCTCCAAGGAACGGCCTCCTCAAAGGTATCCACCAGCTGGAGGTTAGCCCATAGGCTCAAGTTCCTGGAACAACTGATAGACAATCACAGAGCTATCACTTTTTGCCATGTGCGAAGGAAAGCAAACTCAGTTGCGGATCTCCTTGCGAACAAAAGGGTGGAAAGCCATTGTGCGCTGTATCATTCCAACCTTACTCAGGTTGAGGAGGATTCCTTAAGACATTAATGTCACACTCTTATTGAAAAGGATCTTCTCCCCCCAGATGCGGGTGACAGAACTAGCACGAACGATAATCATCTCTCCCATACCCTTGAGGACAGAAATCTTTTGTGCAGAGCCTCATCTACTGCGGATCCTCAAATCGTTATCCATCCGCACGAGACAATCGGGATAAGGTATGATGATGAGACATTGAGTACAATGCTACCCTCTCCAAGGTACCCCCTGCAACAATCACCATAAATGATTAACATGATTGATTTGTCTATCAGCGATCACTCTTCCCTCAATCTTGCTCAGGAAATTGATTATGGCACGCAACTCCGTGCGAGGCCTACTCATTTCCACTCCCCACACATGTGTCCAAGACCCTATAACAGGATGCACCCTCAACCTCGAGAAACTCACAGTAAATTCCCCTTGCCTTTCCTTTTGTTTCTACTTTGGCACTCCCCCGATTCCAGATCGTCGCACATCCCTTTACTCAGCACTGCGCTGCGCAGACCCCCTTGGGCTGTGTCTTCCCAGTTTGCGCACCTCTTCCCTTGCCCTTCCACTCCCCCTGTCTTTGACATTGTTTGTCCCCCTGCTGCACACCCCTCCCTTGAAGCCTCTCCCTTGCCTCATAGTGCAATGACTCCCAGATTGCGACAGAGAACCATCCGAGGTGGACAGAGAGGGACTTTCCTCGGACATTACCACCATGGAGCAGAAAACTATTTGGAGTCTGTTGAAGGCTCCTCCTCCAGCAATTTTGCGAGACAAAGCCCCGAGCCTGAGCAGGAGGCAGAATTCCCAGTGCAAGTTGCACAGAGAGGTAGGTGCGGCCCCCAGAAATCTACCATCGCACACCAGGTGCAACCCCTGCCACGCAAGACTGATCCACTGCCGGCTCAGGTGAAGGAAGATGATGATTTTGATGTTTGGGTTATGGACTCTGAGAGAAAGTGGACACGCGTCCCTGACGTTGAGGATCTAGAGTCCCCCATCCTCTGCGCACCTGTCCCCAAACCCAGGCATCCAATGGCAGACTTTGAGGAGGCGGCAGCACAGGCATACGCTTGCCCCATAAAGGAGGAAGTCCCCGACAGTGATGAAGATGAAGATTGAGGACTGCATAGCTGCTCATCTCCTCCATGGTTTTTGTCAAGCATGCTACCATCAGGGCATCTCAAGCTATACCCTTGTTTCTGTTTTTTTTTTGTAATATTTAGATACATCAGCGCTGTTGCGCATTTTGTAATGTTTTGTCTCAAGTACTTTCTAGGCTGGTTTCCTCCATGGAGGCAGCCCTGAAACCAAACAACTAGGGCTGGGATTGGTTAAGCGCAGCCTGCCAACCTCGCTTATAGCATTTGTAATGTTTCTTTTCCCAAATTAATATAGATAGCCTAACTTACCAAAATATATATATATATATATATATATATATATATATATATATATTAAATTAACAAAAAAATCTCAAATTTTACTATATTTAACTTTCTTTTTATAAAACAAAAATCAAACTTCTTAATTAAAAAGATATTTAAATTTAAACAAATATAAATTAATTTTTTATTTCAATTAAAAAAACTACCAACCTAACATTTTCAAAATAATCCGAACAAGATTATACTTCAATCTTTGAAATATTTTGTATGTTGAAGTTATTTGAGCGCTTGTATTTATAGTCAATAAATAGGATTATACTTTATGCTCCGAAATATTTTGTACGTTGGAGTTAGTTGAGTCTCAAAATTTATCTTTTAAGCTTGTTAATAAATTGCATTATTTAGAAGTTTGACTCCTTCTCAGAGCTAAGTTTAACTCTTTTCAGAGCTAATAAGTTAGAATCTAAACTTTGGATGTCAATAAATTGGATTATTTTGAAATTTGACTCCTTTTTAGAGCTAATAAGTTGGAATCTACCCTTTGACTCTTTATAATGTAAATGGCATTCCCTCCGTTTTCTTTTTAATTTTTTAATCCGCTTCTATCCACTGAGAATTCAGAGAGTATTTAGTTGAAAAAGACTTAATTTTAAGTTATTAATAACATCAATGGCATTTTACTTATATATAACATTGATTCAAACCACATGAGGCACTATCCATTTTCTTTTTTAATTTTTACTGCCATTTATTCAAATGAAAGTCTTAAAGTATTTGGTTGAAAACGAAAGAGAGATATTATTTTTAATTAATTATGTTTTTCCAAGTTCACGGGGTAGAAACAAAAAACGTCATGGATGGTTGCTTTCGTGGGAACTTCATTCTTTGCTATTAATGGACTTCCACTTTAATTTTCTAGAAGGCATATCAGCAGTAAGCGTGGTATGATTGGTCGAAAAATTAGGCGACAGGTTTGGCCCTTCCATGTTCTTGCGATAAATTCGCGGCATCATCTTGATGAAGAATCTCCAATCAACCGATCACGAATTTTTGGGCCAGAAAGTGATTTTATTGAGATGAGTGTGATTGTCCCCGAAATCTCTGGACTCATAATGATTGAGGATAACAAATTCGCCAAGATGGTATTTGTTGGAATACTGTATAAAAAAATATCCAAAAAAATAGAATAAAGTATTTAAATATTTTTTTTAATAATGGAAATAGATTTAACAACAAGAAATAACTGAGTTATCTAAAATATTGAAATTCTACAATTGTAATCTAGATTTTTTTAAAATTTTAACTAATTTAACATTAAGTAAGAGTGTTAATAAGGTCATTATAGAGTTGTGTACTTTCGTTCTGGTTAATTTGTATTACTTTTTCTCTCTGGACTTTGAGTGTGGAGTCCTCGCTCACGCTTGGGGTAATCTAGTTCTGAAAAATTTGTATTATTCCTCTTTGCATTTCGAATGTGGGGTTCTGGTGGACATTCTCGACAGTAAACCTACTGAGGAGGTGGTATTGCAATGCCACGACCCTCATAATTTTGAAGCCTCTGTTAACATTGCATATCCACACTTTTTCGACTCTTATCTTTCTGTTGCCCCTGCATAGCTGTATTACATTGATTTATATTCGTCCGTAGCCCTTGCTTGTTACATCAAAGAAATTGCATGGTGTAGTAATGAACTTGCATGTCCTTGTCTGACCTTGGATCGTTGTTCTCTTAGCTTTCATTGGCTTCTTTCATATTTTTGCCTTTTGCATGGCTATGTAGCTAACCCTACCCGAATTTCGTATAATTACCTCTGTAATGTTCTTGATGATAGTCAGCATCTTTGGGAAATTGACTGTATGGCCTATAATGATATCTCTGTGGGTAGTGGTTTGATAACGAATGCTTACATGGGTTCGAGTAGAAGGGATGTGAGAGGTTTGGTTAAAACCATTAGTCATGTCATTAGAATCAACAGAAGCTTAATTCTCGAGCTGGTAGGGGTTACTTTTCTTTGGTCTGGGTTTGCTACGAAGTTGCTGTGACGAGTATGGGGGTCATCTTCTTTGTAGTCGGGGTTAGTCATGGGGTTCTGTCGAGTCCATTATCAGTTTTGTCGACTCTACTATCTAATTTCATGGTTTCGGTTAATATTTGGAAGGGTTGGAATACCAATATTTGGAAGGTTGTGACCTGTCTGGGTATGATGGGGTCGCCAAACATGCAACTCAATATTTCTTCTGGTATGGTTGTCATGAATTTGCTAGATCCCAGACAACGTAATACTCTTGCTAATAGTCTTTGTAACTTTCATATTGCTAAGTTGTGTACTAATATAGATCTTCCTAGCAATTCTCACCCGCAGGTCGTTGCACGTCAGGTCAGTATCCAGGTGTAGAGCAGGGTGGACGAATATTTGCTGGAAGACCGGGTTCTAAAGAAAATGGTTAAATCTCAGTTGGACAGGAAGGATGGAAAAGCTAAGGCAAAGGCTAAAGCGAGTACAGCCAGACGAGGTCGGAAATCTGACAAAGAAATAATGAAGAACTTGTTTCAGGGTTACTCGAAAGGAACACCCAACGATGTCAAATCTTTGATTTCTGGGTGGGAACAGGATGTTATGGAAAAAGAGAAAGAAGAACTGTTTGAGGAAGATATGAGCCCAATTTTAATAGATCCTGGTAATACCCACCGCAGACTGTCTCTATTTCAAGAGTCAATTCGTATCTACTTGACCCTGAAATGTCTATTGGCGAAGGCAATTATCACAGCTCAAGAGATTGGGGGGACCCGCAAGCAGCCTCAATCTTGGCGGAGATTCGCAAAGATATCCAGGAGATCCATTTACAGTAGCACCGCCACAACATCTATCTCAGACGTATTGCTAGACAACTCCAAAATATGCATCAGGTTGACATGCCCGGGTCGAGTGTCAAAGACCCAGCACCCATTGAGTCCTCTAAAGACTGAATTCTCTCAACTTCTCTGATTTTTTCAACAGCAGTAGACAACATTTACTTTTTCTATATGTTTATATATGATAAGATAGACAATAGACCGTTAAAGATAGTAATACTATGTTTTAAACTTTTTAAGTTTTGGATAGCCTATAACTGGTTAAGACTACCAACAGATCTGATTTCTTACAAACAGGTTGAAATCACAGAAGTTGTATATTTTAATTTACCCTGCATTTTAATTTTATGAAATGAATAAAAAGACACTTCTAAACTTACCCAAAAAAAACAACATTAAGCTCGCCCTAATTTCCATTTTTTTGCCGAACTAGTCTGTGAGATTTTTTTTAGACCACGTTTTTCTCTTCTCTTTTCCTTGTCCAATGGAAGTATGCTTTATCCTTTACATCAGTCTTTTTGCTGTTTGTTTTTTCGAAATTCCGAATATGAGTTGTCACTGATGTCAGTGCATAAAATAACAATGACGTCAGCGGTATCGTATGTGCTACGCAAGAAATTAGATATTGCCTGCTGAACTTTGAATTTATTAAACTCGCAATACGCTTGCTATTTCTATTTATAGATAGAGGAACAAACCCAGACCTACACAGATTACTATCCTCTGTCAATTTGGAGTATGAGAATGCCTCTTCTGTCCTTCTGTTCGATTCTCTTAGTCATTCTTTTTGGGTTTTCTACTCTTCAATTATCCAATTGCCATCCTTATCCCTCGAATGTGTCTGACCAACAGGCTCTGCTTGGATTCATGTCTGGTATCAGTGCCTGTGATCCACAACACTCATTGCGCACTACTTGGAAGCCAAACGCTTCCTCCTGCCACTGGATAGGTGTCACATGCAGCCGGCGCGCACAACGAGTGGTTTCCCTCAACGTGCGGAGCATGGGATTGAAAGGTACAATCTCTCCTCTTCTCGCCAATCTCTCGTTTCTTAGAATACTCGACCTTCGCAATAACAGTTTTCATGGCCACATTCCCTATGAATTGGGAGGTCTTTTTCGCTTAAAGAGGCTTCTCCTGTCTTTCAATCATCTTGAAGGTTCTATTCCTCCCACTCTTTCTGGATGCAGAAGTTTAGAAAACATGTCTATGTCCTCTAACAATTTGAGAGGAATCATTCCCTCCCAACTATGTTTTCTACCCAACTTACAGTACATTCACTTAGGATCTAACCATTTGATAGGTACAATTCCCGCCTGCTTGGGAAACATTTCCTCTTTGGACTACATCGATTTGAAGAACAACGACCTTCACGGCCGCATTCCTTCGGAATTAGGTCTGCTAAGTTTAGTGGGCGTCATTAATATGTGGAACAACAGTCTGACGGGTCAAATTCCTTCCTCCTTTTCAAACTGTTCAAGTCTCCGTCAATTGACATTCGCTGACAACCAATTAACTGGACAAATTCCAGCGGATCTCTGTCACGAAAACACTCAGTTGACAGGACTATATCTGTTTGGTAATCAGTTGAGTGGCAGCATTCCCGCTTCCCTCTTCAATTGCACGAAGCTTCAAGTTATCGAATTAGGGAGAAACCAGCTCAGCGGAGTAGTGCCCATGGAGTTGGGTAAGTTGACGAAACTCCAGCACCTTTACTTAGAAAATAATCAATTGAAGAGCGGCAGCACAACAAGCTTGCCCATTCTTACTGCCCTTTCTAACTGTTCCACCCTGGAAGAAATTGCGTTATCTAATAATCGTCTCACGGGACGTTTGCCCTCTTCTATCGGCCACCTCTCTGCCAAAATGAATGTCATGTACTTGGGTGTCAATGAATTATCAGGAGAGATACCTTCAGGGATTGGAAACCTAACTGCTTTAACACTTCTTGATTTAAGCTCGAATGCCTTGACAGGGGCAATCCCTCCTTCACTTAATATGCTTCAAAAGTTGGAGAGGCTTTTTCTGGGATTCAACAAGTTACAACAAAGCATCCCAACTGAGATAGGGCAAATCAAAAGTTTAGGGCTCCTACATCTCCAGGGAAATAATCTCTCTGGAAGAGTTCCTGATTCTCTTTCCCATCTCCAGCAGCTAATAGATCTATCTCTCAATCAGAACCAATTATCAGGGAATATCCCTGCAAGTCTAGGGAAATGTCAGAAATTACTAAAGCTAGACTTGTCATATAATAGGCTAAGTGGGCCTATACCTCAAGAGGTTGCAGGTCTCGCAAATTTAGCTTTATATTTCAATCTTTCAAACAATTTATTGCAAGGTCCTCTACCTTTGGAACTAAGCATGATGACTAAGGTTCAAGCTATAGACATTTCATCAAATAATTTAACTGGGATCATTCCCAGTGCACTTGGGAGTTGTGAAGCACTAGAATACTTATATCTTTCTCACAACAAATTTGAAGGTTCAATACCAATATCATTAGGTGAGCTTCAAAATCTTCAAGACATCGATTTATCCTTCAACAACTTGTCTGGTGAAATACCCTCATCATTGAAAAATCTCAAGATGCTTAACCATTTAAATTTTTCTTTTAACAAGTTGTCAGGCAAAGTACCTCAAGGTGGTGTTTTCAAAAATCTCACTGCCACTACTTTTATGGGAAATGTTGATCTTTGTGGAAGTTGGGTAAGTTTGCCTCCATGCTTTACTAGCAAACATAAAAGCCTTTTTCAGTTCAAAAGAGTCTTCATACTTCTTGTTGCAATTATTGCAATTATAGCATGGTGTTTGTATTTTGGAATCTTATGGAGACAAAATGGAAAGAGAAATATTGTGAGAGATGCTTCAGGATATTTCAATGGGGGTGATCGAGAAATTTCATATAGAGAGCTCATGGCTGCAACAAATGAATTCAGTGATGCCAACTTGTTAGGAGTTGGTAGTTTTGGGAAAGTGTACAAGGGAATTCTTAATGATGGCACAATCATTGCTGTCAAGCTTCTAAATTTGGAGAATGAAGGAGTTCACAATAGTTTTGACAAAGAGTGCAATATTTTGGGGAAAGTAAGGCACCGAAATCTGATTCAATTGATATCATCTTATTCACATCTCCATTTCAAAGCTTTGATATTTCCATTAATGTCAAATGGAAGTTTAGAAAAGTGGTTATATCCTATTGGAGATGAAAAAAATGAGTTGAGTTTGATTCAATGGGTAAATATAGCAATAGACATTGCCCAGGGCATAGCATATCTTCATCACCATTGTTTTATGCAAGTGATTCATTGTGATTTGAAACCTAGTAATGTGCTCCTTGATGAGGACATGACAGCACATTTAATAGACTTTGGCATTGCTACTATATGTTGTACAAATGTTGAGGATCCCAGTTTCACTTCCACAAATGCAGTCAAAGGATCCGCAGGCTACATTCCTCCAGGTATTGTTATTTGACATATTATAGACAAAGTTTCTTATTCTTACAAAAAAATTTAAAGTATAAACATGATTATGAGAATGTTTTATTTTTATTAAAAATTGTGAATCAAAAACCTTATTTTAAGGATATTTCAATGCAGAATATGGACTTGGAGGGCATGTCACAACAAAAGGAGATATTTATAGCTATGGAATATTGTTATTGGAAATGTTGACTAGAAAGAGACCCACCCACAACATGTTTGTGGAAGGAAAGAACTTGCAAAAATGGGTGAGTATTGCTATTCCAAACCATATTGGAGAAGTAGTGGATAAGAGCCTATTAAGGAGGACTAATAGCAAGACATCCAATGAAGAAAACAAGGAGCTCCATTGTGTTAATCAACTACTACGTTTGGGTTTGTTTTGCACAAAAGAATCTCCACAAGGAAGACCTAATATGATTGACATTGTCAACACACTACAAAGAATTAAAGACACTTTTCTGGACACTATTGGCAATACATACATCCAAAAAGATGCATCAAGCCACTAGAAGCAATATTGATAGCAATACTAGCCAAAGCCAATGTTCTTCAACATTGGACAAGAAATAAATACTTCCAAATGTTGATATCTATATTCATTGTCATTGAATGTATCTAATATTATATTTTAGGATTTTTTTTTATCAATTGTATTGTTCAATACCAATATACATTTACCTCAAAAGTATTGGTTGATTTTTATTTCAACAATTAGATATATGTCAATATCTTCAAATATATAAAACTTTCAACAATACAAATGTATAGTTATGTAAACTGAATGCAAATCTCAAATATACATTTATCACAAATACTTTGGTTTATTTTTTTAATGATTATGTAAATATAAATATCTTTATATTTTAGTTTCAAAGAATAAGAAAAAAAAAAATTGACTTTTGAAATTTTTGAAAAAATACAATAAATATTTTTGTTTACTTTTTCAAATATTTAGATTTCTCTATCTATTTTTTTAAATAATTATATGTAAAAATAGTTGAAAAAAAAAATACACATTTAAAAAATAAATAATTATCTTTCTAATTATACTCTAATGTTCATATATATAAATAATTAAAACTAGCTATAACATTGAATCACTAATATGGCTAACACTTAGATAGAGTTACTCAATTTGACAGAGAAAATGAAAAGAGAGACTCCCAGGCTCTTTATTTTAGAAGCCATGACATGTGTCACTAATAAGGGTAACGCCTAGAGAGTGTTAGTCAATTTCACAGATAAAATGAAAACAGATACTCCCCAGCCTCTTTATTTCAGAAGCCATGACAGGTGTCTACTGGATCCTTGTTGGCCTTGTAGCGTAAAACTACTGTACTAAATTCTCGTTATGGTTCAGCTTATAATCACCGCCATTTTTGCAGAGTGTGCATTTGAATGGAAATAGTGTAAAATTACCCATATGTTCAATGCATTTGGGAATTATACACCGGATTTTAAAATATAGTGCAGAACCACGGTCATATTCAGTACATTTGGCTTGGAGGAATAATATGAAACAATAAAAATAAAAATAGTTAATATAATTTTAATGTAGGCATTTGTAGGGTTAAATTGAGAATTTTTGTTGTTTAAATTGATTATATAATGCATTTGGGAATGACTGCACAACATGAAAGAAAAAGAACAGCAATAACAATATACATTAGGACTTTTACAGTACGACTTTGAAATGGTTTTATCTAGGAACGGGTTTTTCGTTACTAAACATTGATTTTCCCCACGATAATAAAAATTTCATGTTTTAAGGACTAATTTGATTCATATGCCCCACATATATGGAATGCATTGCGACGATTGATAGATGGACTAAACAAGTCACGTAGATATTGGTGAAGCAGTATCAGTGGTTCTTTGAATGGTTATTTTTTCCTCCTCAGGGTATCTGGATATTTTCATGAAGTTTTCGCTGTGGCCATCTGTGGAGTTTTAATTGCCCCAGAACTCCTCGCGGTTCAGCGGCAGTGGTGATACTTCTGCGGGAAGTTATGTCCTTTGTCATTTCATGTCTTCTGTGGATCCTTTGGGCGCGACGGCCTCTATTATCATCCAGTGGGTGTCATGGATCCTTTGACAGAGGAGTTGTCGTCTGACCGTTTCCGTTTTATACAAGTTTATTTCTGGGCTTATGTTCACAGAGGATGGTTCTGATAGCCGTTATCGGCATAGTGGTCTTTAGTGCGACGAAATTAAAGCGGCTACCGCACTCAATCCGACTTTCGTTCCACCTCGAAATACTCTTGTCATGGCTCATACTTGTGGTGCTTTTTCAATCAAGTATAGCTAGCACTATTACACTTTTTCTTTTAGCAACACACTTAAGTGCATAGACTACGCCCATTTTCAACACTTACCTAATTTCCAATCAACTGTGTTTAATAATCTACCAGAATAACATTAATATTCAATATTTAACATTTAGCATTTAAACATTTTATAACATCAAACAAGTACGTCATACATACTTGGGAGGCACCGCAAAAGTCTCCCAATAATATATATTGTAGTTCAACAATGTACAATTTTACAATAATTATACATGTCTTCCCAAGTCCCAGTAACCACTCTGTACACCTTTACCATTTGTCCAACATCTATGTTTTGAGCCGGGAAATAATGCCTCTCAACAACACCATAACTGGAAACCCCAATTTTACCTCCAAAATACAAATTCCGGGTCGCTGTGCCCAGCAATTAGTTCTACTAGGGTCACAACTAGCACGTGTTTTGCCCATCCTGATCCGCTATTGTGCCACCGGGGTCACTTGAGTCACCACCGCGTAGAGTTGCGCCCAAATCTGACCTATCCGAACTTTTTCCGCCCTCGGGCCGCCCGAGCCGACCCGTCGGATCACCGTTCGCACGCGCCTCCTTCTAGTCTCCATCGTTACACTACCCCATAGGCACCGGCTTAGTAGGGTCACCGCACACGCCCCCTCGCCCGCCCATCCGACCTATTTGTACGTGCGCCTTGCAGGTTCATAAACTCATTCTCCACATTCGACATGTTCCTTCTTCTTCGCATTGCGATTTAGAATTGAACTCCAAACTTGTGAATTCGATGATGCCTTAGAACTTCCACCAGAATGCCAATATATATTCTATGTTTGTGGTCCCGTTTGGCCATTAAATGTGACCCTACACCCTAGTGTAGGTCAACCCAGTCACTCCACAACACGTCGCCCTGCCTTAATAAAAATTGGCCAACTCCATGGTATAAACTCGTCCATCACACATGGTGTCCATCGCCAGGTGCTGACTCGTGGGTTGCTTGAATCACTCGGGTCGCCTGGGTCGGCATGACGACCTACGCCCGTTGTTCCCAGCTCACCCAACTGCTACACCAACGTCCTCATCTACACGCACTCTCCAACACGACTCTTCCCGATGCCCTAAACATGTGCACCCATTATGGGTGCGCGCCCACCCTACGCTACCCGTCTCATTTACTGTTTACACGACTCTCACCTGTCACTACATGACTCGCCCAATGGTGGGTGCTTTCCAACACAATGCGACCATGGCTCATCATCGTCGCACATACCCGTGTTGGGCGCACGTTGCACTAAGGCTCACCCGCCACCACTCGGTCGTACACAACTCTAACTTGGGGGTGTGACATCCTCCCCCGCTCTAAATAAGGTTGTCGCCCTCAACAACTCCATCATCATCATCACAAATTGTCGATAGCTTCAACCTCTCCAAAATGTCCATACTACCCAACTTTGCTCCATCTTCGCACAAAACACCAAGGTTCATCACTCCATAAAAGTGTTTATGGGAGCATCTCCTTAATCCATGATCATCAACAAAATCCATTGCAATCTCCACTCGATCAACTCGATCAAGAATCCATCCCATCCAAATGTAAAGTAAGCCATGTACAGGGCCATGAAGTATCCTCCATCTCATCCGCAACATGTTGTCCATCAAGTATCAAACAAGCCATATCCATGTCCATGAAGTAGTACTCATCCATATTTAATATGTTTCTCATGATGCTAATGTCCATGTATTGCAAAATCAATCGCATACATCCATGCATCATGATCCATGTGTGAGAGGTCCTCCTCAAACAAGTCAAGAATTCCTCCCATCAATCCAATGTTCAATGTGCCATATCGAGGTCCATGAAGCAATCTCCATCTTATTTTCAATATGCCATCTATCAAATCCATCAAAGGGACAAGTCTAACCTTGCCTCATTATCCATCCATGTGCTTCCCATGATCCTAGATCAGTCATCCACCATGTCGATCAAAAGTGTGGCTAAGTCAAGAAGACTCAACCCTTGCCCAAGTGTACCTCACCAAGGCAGCTCCATCGCTACAACTCCATCGAACTCCAAAGTGTTCTCAGCTTATCAATGAATAAGACACTCAATCACTCCTACCTTCATATGTCATCACAGGTCCTTCCTTCTCTGTTGCCTCCCCCATTAAAGGTCCACCAACTTCCAAGATTTCCTTCTTGGTTGGAGCCATGAAGAAGTCCACCCAAATAGTATGCTCTTCCTCCAATCAGTCCATGAGTCATGCCTGGAACTTAACCAATTCTCCATATGGCTAAGCACCACCCATAATCACAAGTCTCATCAAGTTCCACGCTTGTCATAGGCATTTGAACCTTCTAACACGAGGTCACAAATTTCCCTAACAAGTCCTGCAAAAACCAATGCTCCTTGCCTCTCCAATGCAAGAAGTCTCATCATAGTCATCCAAGGAGAGATCATCCATGGAATCAACAAAGAAGTTATCCCTTTGCTCATCCCTGTATATGATCCATTCTCCAAAAGTTCCAATGAAACAAAAGTCATATCAAAACTTACATCTTCATGAGGTCTCTCCAAGTGACTGTCCTCCTTCATCAATGTCTGCAATGTGTTTGATCCCGGTCCAACTTGGTCATCAAGTTTCTCCTCGATCATTGTCACATCTGCAACATATTCATGAGGTTCATCCATTGTCAATGTCTGTAATGTGCATGAATCTAGTCACAACTTGGGCTAGTTCAATTATCCCAAGTTCTTCCTGTTTCGTTTTTACATCTGTTAAATCCTTCGGTTCGACCATAGTGAGCTCCATTTCATTGTGCTTCATTTTTTCAATATTCCTTGTAATCTCGACTTGCTTCTCCCGAATCATGCCTTTATCTTCCTTAATTTTCATTATACCTGCTTCAAAACAATCTACTTTCCTCACAAGTCAATAGAATTCAACCCTATGTGTGTCAGATATCCCTTCCTTAACCAATGCAAGAGGAGTCTGTCTCATCGCACGAAACTCTTTCTCCAATTCTATCAACGTCTCTTCAATATCTCGCAATTTTTTTGATGGAATTTGTTCGACTTGACTCAGCCCCTTGGTGTCTTTTTGCCAATCTTCAAAACTCCAAATCCCTATAAATCCCATTCTCTACAAAATGGGACCTAAACCAGCTCTATCATGGCCCTATACTTGTGGTGCTCTTTCAACCATGTATAGCTGGTGCGACACTACTACACTTTTTCTTTTTAGCAATACTCAAGTGCATAGACTATGCGTATCTTCAACAATTAGCCAATTTCCAATCAAGTGCTATTTAAAAATGCAGCGGAATAACATTAATCTTCAATATTTAATCTTTCAGCAGTTAAACATTTTAAAACATCACATAAGTATGCCCATACATACTTGGGAGGGGCAACTCCCAAAAATTCTTCCCAATAATATATAACAGTTCAACAACGTACAATTTTACAATAATTATACAAGTATTCCCAAGTCTGTGCAACCACCCGCACACCTTGCCGATTCAGTCCAACACTTATGTTTTGAGCTGGGAAATAATGCCTCCCAACAAAAATTCAATCTGTTGGAAACCCAAATTTACCTCCAAAATACAAATTGTGAAGTCTGCCAAAATTTCATGCAACCTAGGTCACCAGGGTCATGACCTGCACGTGTTCTGACTGTCTCGATCCATTGTTATGTAGTCGGGTCACTCGGGCCACTCGTTGCATGAGTCATGCCCAACTCTGACCTGTATGCACCTTTTCCCTTGAACACGCTGCACGAGATGACCCGTCGGGTCATTGTTTGCATGCGCTTCCGCCTAGTCTATTGTTACATTGTTCTACATGTGTCCATTCAGCAGGGTCACTTCTTGCATGATCCTTCACCCAATGTTTCGTCCGACATGTTTGTCCGTCTGCCCTACGGGCTCATAAACTCATTCTCCATGCTCGGCCTATTCCTTCTTCCTCGCATTGAGATCTAAAAGTGAAATCCAAACTTGTGAACTTGATGATGCCTTAGAACTTCCACCAAACCACAAATATATATTCTATGTTTGTGGTCCCGTTCGGCCATTAAATGCGACCCTTCGCCTAAGTGTAGGTCATCTCGGTCACTCCACAACACGTCGCCCTACCATAATAAAATTTGGCCAACTCCATGGTATAAACTCATTCATCGCACATGGTGTCCATCGCCAAGTGTTGACCCATGGGTCACTCTAGTCACTCAGGTCGCCTGGGTCGGCTTGGCCACCCGTGCCCGTTGTGCCCAGCTTGCCCAACCGCTACACTGGTGTACTCATCTACACACGCTCTTCAACACGATTCTGCGCAACACCATCAACACGTTTTCATGTTATGGGCGTGCGCCTGCCCAGCATTTCTCGTCACGTTTATCATCTACACTACTCTCGACCACCGCTACACGACTCACCCAAGGGTGGGCGCTCACCAACATGGCATGCCCGTCACATATATCCATTGCACATACCTAAGTTGGGTTCCCACTGCACGAAGGCGTGCTCACCACCACTCGGTCATACATGACTCTAACTTAGGGGCATGACAACCTCGGTTGCATTATGGATAACCAACCACTCCCTCGCATTAAATTTGTCTGCCACCTCCCCCTCTTATTCAAATTTCCAAAACCCCTCCCTGCCCACGCCATATATTTTTTTGTAGCAACACTCGCACCCAACGACCTCTCCCCTATTCACATCCTTGTTACAACAATCCTCTCCCTTATTCACGTTCCCCTATCCCTTGTTACAGCAACCCAAGAAGGAATCTAACTGGACCCACCCATGACGTTGTCTCCAATGTTCATGTTCAACACAGGTAGGTACGACTTTGTTCAAATTTTTCTTTAGAACACTCTCCCACTTAAACACAATGATATTTGGCAAACGGTGATGACGGTGAATTGACTACGGTATGTTTGGAAAAAAAATTGTTCTCTTCTAGTATTTTTTCATTTTGTAACCAAGTATTTAAAGTTGGATGTTAAATGTTATCGATTAGGCTAATAATGTTCCAAGTTATATTAATCTCAGGTGGTGAAATTGGTAATTAACAATATGCATGTTTTCTTTCTTCCTTTTTTGGCAGGATATTTGAACCCCGAATATTTAAGAACTGCATAAAAATTCTATGAATTAGCTGAACGAATCATCTCTAGGGTGATATTTTTGTTTAGAAATATTGTTAAATAGTAAAACTTTAAGTTTATTCTCATAAATAGAGCAAGAAGATGAAATTTTTTTTTTTAAAGTTTCACCTTAACCTGACACTATTATAGATATTCAAGCTAAGACTATGTTTAATGAAGTTTCTTTAAAGTTGAAAAAAACTTTATACAGATTTATGCAACATGGTATAATTTTCCACATTGCTAGTGATGTTACTCATCTAGTGTGCTTCTTATGAAGTATATTAACCCAATGTCTCTAACAGGGCCTAATTTGATATCTTCTACTCTAACCAACATCTTGAGCACCTATTCTGAGAAAATTTACAAAGGTATTATCTGAAAAAAATGAAAGGAGTTGATCAACAATTCCAGTGTTTCACAAGTATCTTCAAACATGTTTTCAATGCTAGCATCCAAGACTATGTGATATGCCTCCCCATGTCCTAATGTTGAAATCACCCTAAATCATATTTATATGACTATTGGGATGGGTATACAATTGTCACCAGTACTATCCCTAAGATTGAAAATTATTGGTAAATAACTGGCACCAGTTCTCTTTAAAACTATATTGTAGGATTATTCATCAATAGTATCTATTTTTGAGGCATCAGAAATAAATTTAACCACTCAAGACCAACAATCCATGATGCCAAATTCTACCAAATTTCAAACCACATCATCTTGGAATTTTTTTGAAAAATATGGTGAAGATCATATGTACAATATTTATACAAAATGGTGCTTAACATCAGGCTCCTACTTGGGGACATGTGCTCTTATTGGGAGGCCATGATAGCCTCAAAGTCTCATCATGTACATATAAGGAATATTTCCATATCAGCAAAATACCATACACAAAATTTGGCTTTATCGAAAAAGGAAAAGCCATTAATAATCCAAGTGGATATTGGTGGCAACCCACCTATTCCATTTAGACCCCCACAATTGGTTCTTTAATTTTTGTAGTTTCAACATAGCTTACTATTTCTAGCATTTTTTTGGGGCTTGAACTTCCGGGGTTGTTTTGAGGCCCTAAACGACGGTTTTTTGGAAAATCGGGAGCAACATGGAAGTTCCTTTGATGGTGCTCACATAGAAATTTTTAGTCCTTAGCTAGATATTTCTAACGAGGTATTGAGCAGATCAAACGAAGATAATATGCCAAATTTACGTCCCCGGGAATATTTATGTACCAATTTACCCAAACGGGGCCCATAATTTTGGCGCTTCATCTTTTAGGGTTAGGTTTTTGGATGTTTAGGGTTTTCCATTGTTTCTAAAAAATAAAGAGGCCTTCAAGCCTCATTGTAACACAGATAAGAGGCATGTACCCACCCTAGCCATTGAAGGATCTATGCAAATTTATCCATCATCATGTTCCTCTGTTTCTTGAGGGCCTCCTCAAGCAATATTTTGATAGGATCTCCTGCTCCCCTGTCTCTCTTTTCTTCCTCCATGGGAGGTCATCAGGGTTTGTGTGGCTGATCTTGCAAGGGTTCAACTAGATTGAGCCCTAACTCCTTATACCTTGACCTCCTTAGGCACATGCAAAGAAAAATAGAGAAAGAACATATTGCTCTGATACCACTGATCTGGATTTATGCAGGAACAAAATAAAATAGAGAAATAGGCATAAACACAGAGATGCAACAAAAATAAAACTTCATTTCATTAAAATAAAATGACTAAAATATGCTTATAGACATAATGGAAATAAAATAGCTAGGGTGTTGATAGCTTATCTCACGAGCTGCACCCAAATCCGACTTGTCCGAAACTTTTCCCCTGAACAGACCGCATGAGATGACCCGCCGGGTCACTGTCTGCACGCACCTCCTCTGAATCTACCGTTACACTGTTCTACAAGCATCATTTTAGTAGGGTCACTTCTTGCATGCGTCTTCGCCCAACTTTCCGGCCAACCTATTTGTACGCGTGCCTTGCGGGCTCATAAACTCATTTTCCATGCTCGGCATGTTCCTTTTTCTTCGCACTACGATCTAGAAGAGAACTCCAAACTTGTGAATTCAATGATGCCTTAGAGATTCCACCAAAACGCCAATATATATGCTATGTTTGTGGTCTTTTTTGGCCATTAAACGTGACCCTTTTTCCAAGTGTAGGTCAGCCCAGTCACTCCACAACATCTTTCCCTGCCTTAATAAAACTTGGCAAACTACATGGTATAAACTCGTCCATTGCACATGGTGTCTGTCGCCAAGTGCTAATTTGTGGGTCGTTCAGGTCACTCGAGTCACCCAGGTCGGCACGGCCACTTGCACCCGTTGTGCCCAACTCGCCCAACCGCTACACCAATGTCCTCATCTGCATGCACTTTCCAACATGACTCTTCCCGACGCCCTTAACATGTGCGCCCGTTATGGGCACGCGCCCGTCCTACACTTCTCGTCTTGTTTACCATCTGCACAACTCTTACCTACCGCTACATGAATCGACCAAGGGTGGGTGCTTGCTAACACAATGCGATTGTGGCACATCGCCATCACACATACCTGAGTTGGGCACCCATCACGCCAAGGCTCGTCCGCCACCACTCGGTCGTACATGACTCTAACTCGATGGTCTGAAATCCTCCCCCACTCTAAATAAGGTTGTCTTCCTCGACAACTCCATCATCATCATCACAAAGTTTCGATAGCTCCAACCTCTCCAAAATGTCCATACTACCCAACTCTGCTCCATCTTCGCACAAACCACCAAGGTTCATGACTCCATAAAAGTGTCCATAGGAACATCTCCTTAATCCATAATCATCAACAACATTTGTCACAATCTCCACTTGATCAACTCGATCAAGAATCCATCCCATAAAAATGCAAAGTAAGCCATGTCCAAGGCCATGAAGTATCATCCATTTCATCTGCAACATGTTATCCATCAAGTATCAAACAAGCCATATCCATTTCCATGAAGTAGTCCTCATCCATCTATAATATGCTACTCATGATGCTAATGTCCATGTATTGAAAAATCAGTCGCATAAATCCAAGCATCATGATCCATGTGTGAGAGGTCCTCCTCAAACGAGGCAAGAATTCCTCCCATCAATCCAATGCTCAATGTTCAATATCTAGGTACATGAGGCAATCTCCATCTTATTTGAAATATTCCCTCTATCAAATCCATCAAAGTACAAGTCTAACCTTGCCTCATTATCCATCCATGTGTTACCCATGATCCTATATCAGTTAGCCACCATTTCGATCAAAAGTGTGGCTAAGTCAAGAAGACTCAACCCATGCCCAAGTGTACCTCACCAAGGCAGCTTCATCACCACAACTCCATCGAACTCAAAAGTGTTCTCAGCTCATCAATGAATCAGATACTCCAATACCACTATAATATGAAGTCTCCAATGCATTCAACCATATCCAAATCATCATGAACTCCTATGCATAATCTCCATCCAATGCTTTGACATGCATACTTGACAAGCCATGAATGTCATCGCAAGTTATTCTTGCCCTGCATGTCATATGGATGTCCTTATAGGATACCCATCCAACCAAGGCCTTGTTGTCCAAATGTGAACAACATCCCCATCAGTGTATCTATAAAATGTCTCCATGTCGCACTAACTAACCCATCTTGCTCAACATCCCTGCTTTGACACTCCTCTGTGATTGTCATAAGTGGCATCTCCATAATTTCACCTGCATAATGTCTTCCATTATCTCATGTTGATATCCATGACTTTGGTTGTCCATGTGTCTATCAAAGTAGACTCAACACAACTCTAGTCATATAGCTAAGTGCCCTCAACCACCCCTACCTTCATATGTCATCACACATCCTTCCTTCTCTACTGCCTCCCCCACTAAAGGTCCACCAACTTCAAATATTTCCTTCTTGGTTCGAACCATGAAGAAGTCCACCCAAATAGTATACCCTTCCTCCAATTAGTCCATGAGTCATGCCTGGAACTTAGCCAATTCTCCATATGGCTAAGCATCACCCATCATCACAAGTCTCATCAAGTTCCACCCTTGTCACAAGCATTTGAACCTTTTAGCACAAGGTCACAAATTTCCCTAACAAGTCCTACAACAACCATTGCTCCTTCCCTCTCCAATGCACAAGGTCTCATCATAGTCATCCAAGGAGATATCATCCATGGAATCAGTAAAGAACTTATTCCTTTTCTCATCCTTGCATATGATCCATCCTCCAAAAGCTCCAATGAAACACAAGTCATATCAAAAATTACATCTTCATGAGGTCTCTCCAAGTGAGTTTCCTCCTTCATCAATGTCTGCATTGTGTCTGATCCTAGTCCAACTTGGTCATCAAGTTTCTCCTCGATCATTGTCACATCTGAAACATATTCATGAGGTTCATCCATTGTCAATGTCTGCAATGTGCATGAATCTAGTTCAACTTGGGCTAGTTCAATAATCCCAAGTTCTTCCTCTTTCGTTTTTACATCTGTTACATCCTTCGGTCCAACCATAGTGAGCTCCATCTCACCGTGCTTCATTTTTTCAATATTCCTTGTAAGCTCGACTTGCTTCTCCTGAATCATGCCTTTCTCTTCCTTAATTTTCATTTTACCTGCTTTGAAACAATCTACTTTTCTCACAATTCGATATAATTCAACCTTGTGCGTGTCAGATATCCCTTCCTAACCAATGCAAGAAGATTATGTCTCGTCGCACGAAACTCTTTCTCCAATTCTATCAATATCTCTTCAATATCTCACAATTCTGTTGATGGAAATTGTTCGACTTGACTCGACCCCTTGGTGTCTTTCTGCCAATCTTCAAAACTCCAAATCCCTGTAAAGCCCATTCTCTGCAAAACGTGACTTGAACCAACTCTATCATGGCCCTATACTTGTGGTGCTCTTTCAACCACGTATAGCGGGTGCAACACTACTACACTTATACTTTTTAGCAATACTCAAGTGCATACAATGCGCCTATCTTCAACAATTACCCAATTTCGAATCAAGTGTTCTTTAAAAATGCAACGGAATAACACTAATCTTTAATATTTAATCTTTCAACAATTAAACATTTTACAACATCACATAAGTATGCCCATACATACTTGGGAGGGGAAACTCCCAAAAATTCTTCCCAATAATATATAATAGTTCAACAATGTACAATTTTTCAATAATTATACAAGTGTTCCCAAGTCCTTGCAACCACCTGCACACCTTATCGATTCAGTCCAACAGTTATTTTTTGAGCCAGGAAAAAATGCCTCCCAACAACAATTCCATCTGCTAGAAACCCAAAATTTACCTCCAAAATGAAATTGTGAAGTCTGCCAAAAGTTTGTGCAACTTAGGTCACCAAGGTCATGACCTGCACGTGTTCTACCTTTCATGATCTGTTGTTGTGCAGCCGAGTCACTCGGGCCACTCTTTACACAAGTAATTCCCAACTCTGACATGTCTGCACCTTTTCCCCTGAATGCATCGCACGAGATGACCTGTCGGGTCACTGTTTTCATGTGCTTGTGCCTAGTCTATTGTTACACTGTTCTACACGCGTCCGTTTAGTAGGGTCACTTCCTGCACGCTCCTTCACCCAATGTTTCATCCGACATGTTCGTCCGCCCACCCTACTGGCTCATAAACTCATTCTCCATGCTCGACATATTCCTTCTTCCTTGCATTGAGATCTAAAAGTGAACTCCAAACATGTGAATTTGATGATGCCTTAGAACTTCCATGAAACCACCAATATATATGCTATGTTTGTGGTACCATATGGCCATTAAACATGACCCTTTGCCCAAGTGTAGGTCATCCTGGTCACTCTACAACATGTCGCCCTACCATAATAAAACTCAGCCAACTCCATGGTATAAACTCGTTTTTCGCACATGGTGTCCACCGCTAAGCGTTGACCCATGGGTCACTCTAGTCACTCAGGTTGCCCAGGTTGGCTTGGCCACTTGCGCCCGTTATTCCCAGTTCGCCCAACCACTACACTGGTGTACTCATCTACACGTGCTCTTCAACACGATTCTGCGCAACGCCATCAACACATTTTCCTGCTATGGGCGCACGCCTGCCCAGTATCGCTCGTTGTGTTTACCATCTACACGACTCTTGCCCGCCGCTACACGACTCACCCAAAGGTGGCTTCTCCCCAACATGGCACACCCGTCACAGAGATCCGTCGCACATACCCAAGTTGGGCACCAACCACACGAAGGCATACTCACCACCACTCAGTCATACGCGACTCTAACTCGGGGGTGTGACAACCTCGGCTGCATTATGGATCACCAAGCACTCCCTCGCATTAACACCATCTGCCACCTCCCCCTCCTTTTCAAATTTCCAAAACCCCTCCCTGCCCACGCCATATATTTTGTTGTAGCAACACTCGCACCCAATGACCTCTCCCTTGTTCATGTCCTTGTTACAATGGCCCTCTCCCTTATTCACTTTCTCCTATCCCTTATTACAGCAACCCAAGAAGGAGTCTGACCGGACCCCCCACGATGTCGTCTCCCATGTTCACATTCAACACAGGTAGGTACCACTTTGTTCAAAAATTTCTTTAGAACTCTCTCCCGCTTAAACACAATGATATTTGGCAAACTATGATGACGGTAAATCGACTACGGTGTGTTTGGAAAAAAATTGTTCTCTTCTAGTATTTTTTACATTTTGTAACCAAGTATTTAAACTTGGATGTTAAATGTTATCGATTAGGCTAATAACGCTCCAATTTATATTAATATTAGGCAGTGAAATTGGTAATACACAATATGCATGTTTTCTTTCTTCCTTTTTTGGCAGGATATTTGAACCCCAAATATTTAAGAATTGCATAAAAATTATGTGAATTAGCTAAAAGAATCATCTCTAGGGTGATAGTTTTGTTTAGAATTGTTGTTAAATATTAAAACTTTAAGTTTATTCTCAGAAATAGAGCAGGAAGATGAATTTTTTTTTTTAAGTTTCACCTAAACCCGACACTATTATAGGTATTCAAGCTAAGACTATGTTTAAAGAACTTTATTTAAAGTTGAAAAACACTTTATACAGATTCATGCAACAATGTATAATTTGGCACATTTCTAGTGATGTTTCCCATCCGGTGTGCTTCTTATGATGTATATTAACCTGATGTCTCTAACAGGGCCTAATTTGATATATTCTACTCAAAATCACGGTTGAATTTTCTTGAAACTGAAATTTCCCAAGTAGACATATGTAACTACTTTGAGAGTTAAATCTAGACAAAGAAAATGAGAGTTTGGCCTATCTTCTTATAGTAATTTGTTAATGGATCTGTTAAGCCCAAAATTTGACTGGAGACCACCTCACATTTGTCTGTTATGTCTGATTGTTTAAAGAAGATATTGGTAATATGCTACGAAAATAAGACTCTCAAAGTAGCTCTCGAGGGTCATGCAAAATGTGGTCAATTTTTTGACACTTCCTTAAAACTAAAGCTTAATAGTCTGCACTGGAAATTACTTCGAGTGCTCATCTTAATGAATTTATCTGTTGATTGTTGAAATGATCAGGAATTTCAACAACCCAATATTTTATTTTTTTCATATGTTGCAAAAGTGTAAAATGAGAAAAGGAATGGTTTGCATTAACTAATGATCGGAATGGTGTGCTTATCTCCATCCTACTGAGCAGTTGAGTGTCTTGAGGATGAACAAATGTTGAGGGGATAAAATCACAGAAATCAAATTTTAAAACCATCTGGGTCCTATAATCCCATCGATGGAAGACAAAATTACTTGTGAATAATTACAAGACCTAGTTAATTGAATTACTATACCTAGTTGATTGGATCATTGATTGCTTTTCCCCAAGATTGGATCACTAATTTTTTACATCAACAAAACGAAAAAATGAATACAAGATCCTTGTAAATATATTGTAATTAATGATTCAAACAACAATGATAGACTAGAAAAATTCAAGGCAGACCTTACGAACCTCCCATTTTATACACTTCAGTAAAATAAACACACACGCATCTTGGTCATTGAGCCAGGTCAGTGGATTAATTAGATATAAGTAAATATAAATGCACATATTTTATTAATGTCATTGTAACAAATTGATATTAGTGATTGATTGGCAAAAATCCCAACAAAATCTCTCTATCTCTCTCTTACCTCTCTTCTTGATTTTGACTCATATTTCGTAATGAATTACAATGGTAAAGTACCCAGTTTCTTAATTGATTTAAAAGTATAATATATTAGTAATGTAACAACAAACATTAAGACATTTTTTTTTGTTTTGTATATATTTTAATTCAATAGTGATACATGGGAAAAAATCCCATGTAGCCTAGAATCTTTGGTTTTGAATGGTGGCTTGATAAAAAATTTCAAGATGCAAAGATTTTTATGCATAAGGATCAATGGCAGAAGGTTCAAGTCCTCTACAGACCTTTGAATATTAATCCATTGACGGATAAATTGATAACTTGGAAGGGATAAGTCTAGGTTTTGTCATCCTCCTTCATTGTTGTTTTGGTGATAATTTGGTACCACTTTTTGTCTTTCGTTATGATTCCTTTGTTGAAGTATTAACTAATTTCATCAAGTCATAGTTGATTTTGGATGGTGAAGTTTTACTATTGATGGTCCATTCTTATAGATCTTGAGTTCAATGTTGTTGTTAATTGGGTGAGGGATTATTATTCCTCTTGGTTGAAACCAAGCCTTCAAAAGGATTTGTATCCTAAATATTTCAAGGTTTTATTTTTCTCAAAATACTTGAAAAGTAGTATGCTTCTACTCTCTGACATCTAACAGATTTATATTATTATTCTTCAAAAGGAAATCATTCATCCTTTCAAATTTTGGATGTCCCTCTAACAAAGAACTCATGTGGATAAGCATGTATAGGATGGAGTTAGAAATACTTCCTTTGATTTGGACCATTGACAACCAATTATAAAATAAAAGGAAAGCATAATTTATGTAGCATTCTCTTTCTAGGCACATGTTGAAGTAACCGAATCCTCTAACTATCCCAAAATCTGAAGGATGGTCCCTTGAATAAGGTTGTTGGCATATTTTCCAACTTGGTTGTGTTGTCCTTTTGAATAATTTCTTTTAAAGCAAAAAGGTATGGACATAAATTGAAGAAATGTGGCTATGGTTGCTGTGTCCAAGGATAAATTTCTTCTACAAGAAGTTTGGAATGCATTGTTGTAAGGAAACCACTCTAACCAAAAAATTGAGCACCTATTTTGGGTAAATTTTACAAAGGTATTATAGGAAAAAAATGATAGGAGTTGATCAACAATTCCAGTGTTTCACAAGTAGCTTCAAACATGTTTTCAATGCTAGCATCCAAGACTATGTGATATGCCTCCCCATGTCCTAATGTTGAAAACACTCTAAATCATATTTATATGACTATTGGGATGGGTCTACAATTATCAACAACACTATCCCTAAGATTGAAAATTATTTGTAAATAACTGGCACCAATTCTCTTTAAAACTATATTGTAGGATTATTCATCAATAGTATGTATTTTTGAGGCATCGGAAAGAAATTTAACCACTCAAGACCAAAAATCCATGATGCCAAATTATACCAAATTTCAAACCGCGTCATCTTGGATTTTTTTTGAAAAATATGGTGAAGATCATATGTACAATATTTATACAAAATGGTGCTTAACATCAAGCTCCTACTTGGGGACATGTGCTCTTATTGGGAGGCCATGATAGCCTCAAAGTCTCATCATGTACATATAAGGAATATTTCCATATTAACAAAATACCATACACAAAATTTAGCTTTATCAAGAAAGGAAAAACCTTTAATGATCCAGGTGGATATTGGTGGCAACCCACCTATTCCATTTAGACCACCACCATTGGTTTTTTCATTTTTTTTAGTTTCAGCATAGCTTACTATTTCTAGAAGTTTTTTGGGGCCTGAACTTCTGGGGCCGTTTTGAGGCCCTAAACGATGTTTTTTGGGAAAATTGGGAGCAACATGGAAGTTTCTTTGATGTTTCTCACATGGAAGTTCCTTTGATATTTCTAACGAGGTATTGAGCGCATCAAACAAAGATCATATGCCAAAGTGATGTCCCTAGGAATATTGATGTACCAATTTACCCAAACGGGTCCCATATTTTTGGCGCTTCATCTCCTAGGGTTAGTTTTTTGGATTTTTAGGGTTTTCCATTGTTTCTCAACAATAAATAGGCCTCCGAGCCTCATTGTAACACAGTTCAGAGGCATGTACCTGCCACATCTCTTCTCATAAATAAGCTACCAACGCCCTTTCAAGATACAAGTCAACTTTGACATTCTTGTATTTGAAGGCCAGATAGATGTAGAAGTTGTAGATATATGGTTGAATTTTCTAGAACGGTATTTATCGGTCCATGATTTCTCTACCGAGAAAAGATTATTTTTTCACTCCTCAAAGTCGCCTCCCATGTCAAAGACTAGTGGGAAACCTACTATGAGCAAAAGGATGGGAGGGGACCCTCTCTATTGTTAGTCACACCCACTTGGAATTCGTTCCGAGACGGAATCAATGAACAATATTACCTTGTGGGGAGATATTAGGACAAGTACATCAAATAGACCACACTGTGGCAGCATGGTATATCGCTATGCCACCAAGATCGAGTAGAAATTTAAGCAAAAGAAGCGAGACTTTGGATCCGTGAATTAAAATCTAGGGAAAGGCACCCCCGAACTACAGAACAAGGGAAAAAGCCCAAGCGGGGCAACTAAGAATAACACCACAAATACAAATAAGGACTTGGGGAAGTGGTGTGAATTTCGTAACAACCCCACTCAAAATACAAACAAGTGTTAGGCAAAACAGTCGTTGGTGGCTGAAATGAAGGCACCCGAACCAAATGCATGTCCTGATGATAAGTTAGAACCAAACAATGGCGATGACAAAGGGAAGTAGATCATTGATGCGGATCCCAGTGCCATTGTTGCCACCACCAAGCTCAAAAGGGAGGATCTCGAGGATCCAGAGGAGGGGGGCGCCTCTTCCATTCACAAATGTGGGTGAAGGGTTCTCCACTACATTTCCTTGTCGATATCAGAAGCCAAAAGAACCTCATTTTAGCAGAGTTCATGAAGCAACTCAGCCTACCGACCGCAACACACCCACTAGCCGTATACCATTTGGTGGCTTCACCAAGGAAGATATCTTCACAGTCGCCAGCAGTGCCACCTTCCGTACAACGTCAAGCCATTCACGGATGAGGTATTGTGTGATGTTGCTCTTCTTGATGTGTCTGATGTATTATTGGGCCAACCATACTTGTGGAAGCAACATGTTTTGTATTAGTCTAGGCCCCGCGTTGTTATTATTACTTTGGGAAATAAATTGACAAGATATCGAAGGTAGTACCACCTCCTTCTATCTCTTTGACTACTTCAAAACAACGCAGTAAGGTTGTTTCCCAAACCAAGAAATTTATTTTTGTTACAATTCACCCACAGGGAAAGAAGAAAATTGTGTCCACAACCTTGAAACAAGAATCCCCTGCATGGCAATAGCAGATGGACAAAGTCGTGTAGGAATATGAGGACATATTCTCCTCACCCACAGAGGTTCCTCTACACTGTCAAGTCAGGCACTCCATTGATATGACCCCAGGCACGATGCCTCCTGATGTTGCCATACCTCATGCAACCACACAGACAGAATCCACACGTGTAATGTTTGGGTTTGATAAAGAAACCACATTTATTGAATGCATTCAGCACATCTGCCAGCATGTCCACAACATCTTTGACAAATCCAATACCAAGTTCTACAAAATTTGCCTCATCTCATGGAGGAACTCAACGCAATGGGGACCATTGCTTCCTAAAGGGGGAGGAATGATCCAAGTGGATATTGGTGTCCATGAAACTATTCCATTTGGACCCCCACCATCGGTTCTTTCAATTTTTCAGTTTCAACACAACTTACTATTTTTTAGTAGTTTTTTAGGGCCTAAACTTCCGGAGCTATTTTGAGGCCCTAAACGATGTTTTTTGGGAAAACCGGGAGAAATGTGGAATTTCCTTAAATGTATCTCATGTCAAAAGTTGTAATCCTCGGATAGATATTTCTAAAGAGGTATTGAGCGCGTAAAATGGAGATCATATGCCAAAGTTACATCCTCGGTAATATTGACGTATCAATTTACCCAAACGGGGCCCATAGTTTTGGCGCTTCATCTCCTAGGGTTAGGTTTTTGGACGTTTAAGGTTTTCCATTATCTATCAACAATAAATTGGCCTTCGAGCTTCATTGTAACATGGATCAAAGGCATGTAGCTGCCACATCTCTTCTCAGAGATAAGCTACCAATGCCCTAGCTAGTTTATTTCCATTATGTCTGTAAGCATATTTTAGTCTTTTTATTTTAATGAAATGAAGTTTTATTTCTGCTGCATCTCTGTGTTTATGCCTATTTTTGCATTTTATTGTGTTCCTACATAAATCCAAATAAATTAATTTACTACTTAAGGGAGCTTATTCATCTCTATATACTATTGCTAAAAAAACTTATTGTATCATGCTTCCTAGAACTCTCATTCTGTAACCCCCCTTTCCTATGTGCTGAGTCATCATCCAAAACAATGAAATATCAAATTCTAAATTCTTGTATATGAAAAACTATGTCACTTCTAGACATTCTCCTCTGCTATTATATGAGAATATATGTGGTTTTTATATTCTAACCCTTACGAAATGTTGTCTTGTTAGGACACTATAGCCATCTTGTTCTAGTGGGTTTGTATTAGTGAAAGTGAGTGACAAGCACATATCCACTAGTGGGACGTTATATCCAATTATTTGAAGGACAAAATTCTCTTTGAAATTTCCTATATATACCTCTGTTATTTCATGCTTGGTGATTGAGATGAATTTTTAGCCTCATTCACTTTTGAAATGCTATTATAAAAAATTACTTATAGAGAAAGGAAAATATCCTGAAAAAATGATATGGATCAGTGCTTCACCTTGATGGTTACTACTTTTATTGAATTCACTATGAATCCATCTAGTATACAACAATTTACACGCATTACACAAACCAATAGTTCAATCTATGGTATCATTTACAACTTGTTTTATGTCAAGGAGAGATCCATTAAACCTAATTGTCATGTTTTTTAGTTTAGAGTGTATTCCTTTCCCAAATTCTAAGAAAATAAGTAGGCATCTCCATTTTCCATAAAGAACTAAAAAATCTTGGTTATTCTTTTATCGTGTTGTTTGAAATCTAGATCATATCGATGTAACTTTACTTTGAAGGGTGTGTACTATGACAATGGTTGACATGTAAAAATTTTCATTATGCCTGAAAATTGAGTAACCACCCTTTCGCCTAAGCTAACCCCATTTTAGGTCATGCAAAGAAAAATGTTTACTCCTTGAGACCGATCTTTGCATTCCAAGTTGACGATCTCCAATTGTTTCACATGTTTGAGGTTTACATATCCTTGTGTTATCTTGATGTATAGATCCTTATTACTAGACTTTATAAGCGACAACTATCCATATTTTGAACTTGTATGTGAAGAGCAGATGTTTGAATCACAAAACATTAGGTTTAAATATACTTCCTTTAGTGGTATTGTATTGCAAATTGTTACCACTAAAACTCTCCCTACAAGGAAAATTATTAACCTTATTCTAATTGAGAATGAAACTAGATTACAATCTTGTATCTAACTTTAAAAATTGTGTAGGGATAGTAAACATACAATTCTGCTACATTATTCATTGGATGGGAGGTCAAAGACTTTTATAATAGGAATTGTTTCACCATCTATCCACTGTCTTGAAAAAACTCTCAGCATTTTCAATTGTTCCCACAAGGAAAAAAGTATAAAAAATAAGCCAAAGATCTCATAATTTCCCTTTCTGTTATATGCTATAGCCATATTTGTATTCCTAGTTGCATACTAGTACTAAAGAGATTTGATAATGTGCCTTCATTGTGTTAGTGTTGCATTTCATAATAATTCAAGATGAAATTAATTCTCTTACCTTTACTCTTGTGCAAGAGGCATTGTATTTTTTGTAAAATGAATTTAG
Source organism: Pinus albicaulis (assembly GCA_034641835.2). Classification (NCBI taxonomy): domain Eukaryota; kingdom Viridiplantae; phylum Streptophyta; class Pinopsida; order Pinales; family Pinaceae; genus Pinus; species Pinus albicaulis. The sequence goes on from JAXQQM020059730.1 coordinate 266,423, forward strand.
TTATCATTCCCATGAAAAAATATCCCTTTAAAAATTAAATATTCAGGAAAAATAAAGTAGGTTTTGTGAGCCCTCTTTCAACATTGGTACTCATAAAATTTTGACCAAGTCATTTGTAATCCCAAATGTGTGCAATTTATAGCCCTATAAGGCAATGTTGATGAAGTGTAAAAGTGTATCTTATATCCCCAATGATTTACGGTCATGGAAAGTATACTTAGCTTCATTGTCATGGTTGCTGGTTTTGTGCCCGAAGTGGACAAATGACATCTAGATGAAAAATTTCAGCCTTGTTCAAGGAGGATTCTTTAGAAGGAGCCATGACAACAATAACATAAATAATGGAAGGCAGGAGCGAAAGATCATCAATAGGTGTTCTTCTCTCATTTATTTATCTTAAGGAAAAGGTCAAGTGTCTTTCATCTATTATTCTAAATGCAACCACCACACTAAGGGAAACACATCTATCTGTAGGTTTGATTTCCATAAAACAACTTAAATAGGTGAAGTAGGTTCCTCTAGTGAAGCAAGTTACTCTTCTTCCCCAATAGGTCCTTCAAAGTTTTCAAAGGGCTCACCTTGAGGGTGTTCTACCTCACAATCACTGAATAAGAGTGAAGGGTGATTGTGTGGGGATGTGGAGTTTTTTGGTAAGAATTTTCCTTGATTGTCCCTACTCCTACGAGGAATGAAAGTGAAACTATTTTTTATTTCTCAATATTTTGGAACTGAATGTAAAGCAAAAGGCAGGAAATAATGTTGAAGCAGAAACAAACATCTACGTAGACACATCCCTGGAAACAACACCAAAAAGTGGTGAGCCCTTGTATTTCACCAAGAGTGTTTCAATTCCTAGAGGCTACTCAACTTTACTTATCAACTTGGGTTTTGTACAAACTTGGAGGTGACATTGCTATATTCACAACATATGAGCTCTAATCATGCCATCCTTATCTTAGTTCTACAATGAGGTGCTAATAGTTATGGCTAATCTGAAATAGGAAGGTTATCACACCTCTAACTGCAACCTAAGACTGAAATCAGATCATAACCACTACTCTATTGGAAAGAAAAGAAACTACACTAGATTGCACTAGCTCATCTATTTAATGTCTACTTTTGCAAGGAAGAAATATTAACATTGATTCTAAGTACAAGAAAGGAAACTATACTAAGTTGTGTTCAATGTCTAGATTACTTGATTAACTTGTAAGAAGGAACTAATCTATCTTTGCACACATGTTGAATTAATGACTAACTATTTTCTATCTAATTCATGCTAACTAATGCGCTAATGACGTATCTTTTGGTAGACTAATCACACTTCAAATTACTCTATTTTGCAGCAAAAGAAGAGGGTGTTTGGGTGTCGTAAGGGTGCTCATGAACAAAATATTATGTTTTGGAGGTATATTGTTGGCTTTTCTAGGCTTAGGTAATGCAGAGGAGTGATTTTTGGATGAAGGAGTGAGTTCTCAACACTACTACAGGAATATGTTAAACGATTCATGTTTTTCTACATGATGTCTTGTAATGCTAGAGTAAATAGGCCGAGATGGTTTGGAGGCCATAAATGATGAATAAAAGGATAGGGAAGGTAAGAGAAAGGTGGATCCAAGCAAATGGAGGATGAACAACCCCCTTTTCCAAGCTTATAGCTCTCAAAAAGGCTTCTCTTGCACCAAAATGGCTGCTCTCGGTGGTGTGATGATGGTCTCCAAAACAAGGTTGTGGGTGACTTGGATGGAAGGAAATTGATGGAGGGTGGTAGCTCAGAGTGATAGTGCTGCAATGGTCCTTCTCTATTGTTGTAACCAAAACTTTAAACAAGACATCTACTCATGCATTCATCATTAACAAACTTATCATAGAAATGGTGGAAAATATGAGTTCAATTTTACTAGAACTACCTATGCATTTGAAACAGAAATATACCTCTGAACCTATAGCATATTGATAATAAGTAGAGTAAAATATATCCTAACTTTTCCAATAAATCATAAACTAAATATGTTTGGTATGTGGTGGAATACCTTTCTCCTAAAGCTCTAATGGAAGAGGTGAGACAGGGAGACTTGGAAACATAGTTTTGATATTTTATATGCTACCAAAATGCAATGAAATTAACCAAATACTGAAGCATAAATGAGAGACACAAGTGTACACAAGAGAGACTGTAGCCCATGTACTGGGCCCTAACCCACAATCTCAACTCCCTAAAATCAACTTAGTGAGAAAAAAACCAAATTCTCATCTTATTTCATAACCAATCTTTTACATTAACAAAGAAAGTAAAATATTTCTAATACAAAGGCAAGGGTTCTATAGATTCATATAAAATATGAATCCTAATGAGGTCTTTCTCTTGTCTATTTAAATAAGAGGGTAGCTTCCAACGACTCCCTAAAAAGTAGGTCTTTGTTTCCTTGAAACTCGAGAGAAGTGGAGGTTAGCTCCCTCTTGTCATATAATTTCTTGGATGCCTTTAAATTTGAGTTGTTGGAGGAGGATCTGAAGATATATTGGCTATTTGTAAGAGTTAAGAAGATGGTCAACCTCCCTATGATTTCTCCTCATTTTCTACTCCGAGCCCTAATATGGAATCTTACTAAAAAATAGCATTATTTCCTACATTTAAACCACATTAGGCTTCAATTTATGACAACCCTAATTTCTCCTCAACAATTAAATGTATGAGAGAGAGAGAGTAAATAAGATAAAAAGGTGACATTATAACTCCTTAAAATATACCAAATGATGGCCCTCATCAAATACCAGTCTTATTATCAGGTGTGTCCAATGATCTACCACCTCTAACTTTTTCCCCCTTATCCAATATGTGTGTAGACTAAGACCTATTACCATAGGATCCATTAGTATTTTCTTCCTGCTCTTGACCAATCCTCATTTGTCCCTATTTCTATAACTCTGACAGGATCTGAAGAATCATTGCATTAACCTCTATCTGCTTTTCCTGAGCCCTTGCAAATTTTTCGTGAGCCTCAACCAACCTGTCATTATCTTCCTTAAAAAAATTGATCTCTGTCCTCAAGCTCCTCAATGTATCTACTACACCAGGAGAATGCTCATCTGCTTGTTGCCCAACTGATTTCTAGGGAGAGCCACAGGAACTATAGTCTACCATTTTTCTCGTCATCCTTGATTCTCTTCTTCCTACAAATATATCATGTCAAATAAACCAAATAGGTACCAAAATAAAATCCATACCTTATTGTTGTTCATGGGAGGCTTATCCCATCTTCAATATCAATCCACATTGGCATGTACATGTTTAATCATAAACATATTCATATAATCAACATATCGACATATACCATTAGGAATGATCATACCAATAGTATAACCTAATCCCATGCATGACAACTATGACCTTGACAACATCAGACTTTTACCAAAGAGAGCACAACCATGCTATGATACCACCTACTAATCTAAAATTGGAGGAGAACTTCTCCTTCCTAAAATAACTATCCTTTGACGCTTTGCAATCGAAAATGGGTCTTATGTAAATACAAGTTTTATGGTCTCTTCAAGGATAATGAGTTAGTTTTTATATGAATTTTAATAAATAAAATATCATCATTTAACTCATAAAGACAATCAATAATAGAGACAACATAGAATTTGGTGACAGATTTCACCCTTCCTGGGATACATATTTAGGCCTGCTAACACAACTAGACCACTCCATAGATTTCACTGTTAAAGAGTACATAAAATATACTGGAAATATGAGTGGCTAGTTTACCCTTCAAGGAAAAATTCTCCTGCAAGGAAATATCACTCTAAAAAGGATGAAAATATATAGTTACTCATGTAATAGTCAATAATATAAGGGCTCTCACATCAAGACCCTATAGTCCATCTTAAAATGAGCATGCATGTATAACAATTCCAAATTGAAGTACAAAAAGAGAGCTTTCCTCAAAATAGTATAGTGAGAAAAGACAAAAATGAGTTGCACCATAGAAGTCACAGTTTTTGTAGATAGATATGAAGGTTTTAGAACCCCTACAAGGTCCTCTACATGCTCAAAAGCCTTCAAAAACTGCTCCAAAACAATGATTGGTACTAGCATCCATAGACTCAAACCTGCAAAAATTCTCTTCAGAAGTGTTCAAATTATTAAATAGAGGCTTACATTGGATCCAAAATGTCCATAAACCCTTATCTAGACTCTTCTTGAGCTCCAAAAGACCAAAAAATCAACAAGTTATAGATCTCCCATAATTCTCAGAACGGATTGGTCCTCGCACCCATAGACTCCAACCTGAAAATATTCTCTTCCAAACTGTTCAAATCAGTAAACAAAGGCTTTTATTGGATCCATCATGTCTAGAAACCCCTATCTAGACTCATCTTGAGCTCCAAAATGCTAAAACCTCAACTAATTATGACTCTCTCTTCATTCTTAATGTTAGTCATTCTCCAAATTGGATAAACCTACTAACAAAGCGACAAATCCACCCTTCATTATGATCGGGAGTAGAAAATTTCACCCACAATAGGTGAAAATTTTTAGATTATTAATTTTTCCAATGACCCTTAGTGCTAAACCAAGGCCACGTGGCATGCCATATGCCCGAGGGCTAGGCCAACAGTCCACCCCTCCTAGCCTAGGCCCCAAATTCATCAAATCATGGTCACGTTGGAGTTAATGTGACTAGGGTTCAGGGCTAACCACTCGCCCCCGCACCAGAACCATCTCATTGGTCTGCCTGTGGTTGTATGGGTGAAATATTTGACTTCGTCAAGCTCCCTTCTAGTTCGATGCCGGTCTCATAGGCTAAAATATAGCCAAGGGTTTGGGCTAGTTCCCAAACCCTCTCCCCTCAATGCTCACTAACAACCCTCTCCTGTGGTCTTGTGGGGGGTACCTATGACTAGGGGATGAATCCAATACCCCTCTCTAATGTGTGCCAAGGTTTTGTGGAGGTTCAGCTGACTAGGGGTCAGGGTTCACCACCCAACCCCTCTCCCAAAAATGCACCTAACAAAACTTTAAATAGGAGTTGTGCCCTAGAGGTGTAAGAAACATGTTCAGATGAGTTAGTAAGGCTTGGAAGTTGGATGAAATAGGTCATGGGTTCCATCTCTTCCGATCCTGTGGGCCGAAACACAATTTTTTCAGCCAAGCACAAGGTTCCACGTGGCTGACTGTAGTTGATACATGTGGCTTCCTCTCACTAAACCACCACAACCAAGATCGACCAATAAAAATGGGCCATTATGCACCTTTATGAGGCTTCCACTTGGAAATCCATGATTGGTCCATCTGCGCCAAATAAGCATGCCAAAATTAGTGGTACGGGCTACCCAGTCAGTTGCCTAGTCAACCCACCTACAATTTTTTTTTTTTGTAGACCAAAAACTTCAAAACGTCATAAATTTTTCATATGACATCGTATTGATGCAATTCAAGTGTCATTGGAATCCGAATGAAGAACAATACAACTTTGCATTGATTTTGAAAGATTCTGGGTATTTTCATTTTTGAGCTAAATTTTGATCTCCGGATCATACCTCCCCTCTAGGAACTTTTGGACTCCAAAATTTTAGCTTCTCCTAGTAAACAAAACAGGGAAAAAAATAAAAACTTTTCAAAACTCAATCCTTAATGTTCTATTTGCAATTGGTGCCTTCAAGCGCCGATCAAGGTACTTCACCTATCTTCTACATCAAGATCACACCTTCCTCTTAAGAATCTCCACAATTCTAATCACCATGCAGGACAAAAAAAATTGATGGATGGAATTTGAAAATTCCCTGCAAACCCATCCTTCACAGCTCAAACAACTTCATCTTGAAGTTCCATTGTTGAAGACAAACTTTACTTTCCATCTTGGAAATCATAAGCTATTCAATGCTTGCCATGAACTGATTCAAACTTTTCTTCAATATCCTCAAACTTTGCTTGCACACAAAATTACTCCAACTGTAATAATTCAATGACACATTTCGTTTTATCAAAAAAAACATAGGCATTTCTTGTACAATTTTTATCAAATATTTCATTCACAACAAGTTTCATCTTGAACACTTGTATGAGTGAGTACATGATGCAACTATAGACAAACTAGATGATAGACATTATTCACCCCAAAAGTCCTCAAACATTTGGACTCATAAATAATCCAACATAACATGACATGTCAAATAAAAACATACTTGTTGCAAATAGTGATTATCCTTATTTAAATTTACAAAGTACCCAAAAACAAGTAATGACAACAATAGGCATTTACAATTTACAAGCAACAAACTATAGAAATAGTCTACCCAATGTTTTCCTCTCCTAGGATTATGGGTTCTCTTTCAACATCTATTTTTCTTTGAAGGTTTCCTTAGGAACTATGTTAGTCTCCTCTTTTCCACCTATTTATTTCCATGCATTGGTTTTCATAATCTATTTATCCTTCTTGGGACGAATTTCTAGATGAATTTTCCAACACCTTTCATTCCCCTGCCATTGCATGTTACAATGGGTACAAAAGTACTTTATCTTGCCCATCAACAAGGAATTCCTCAAATGTGAGGGAGGTTCTTCATTCTTGATGCAAAATTTTTTTTCTGATATTTTGACAATCACCTTGCACTTCTCAAAATCAACCACAAAATGGTCAACTGCATCACAAAAAGTACAAGGATACATGTCCCACAAATAATCAAAATTACTAACTTTTGGAAAATTATCGTGACATTTCTACATGCCCCTTGGGATGTAACTTTGACGATGTGGACTGGATGATGACATGCAAATTCCTTTGAAGCATTCATCTCTCTTAGGAGACAAATTGATATTATCACCACCATCTTGGTGTGACACATGATCCTATGATGATTGCTTTGCCTCAAACAGTTTATAACATTTGCCAAACTGTCTATTGCCATATCCCAATCCTTTATATCTTGGTATTTCATTCACCATGATAGTATGAGTGGTTCCTTGGTCATTGATTTTGAGGCCTCCTCCTTCATAACCCATATGAGCTAACATTTTCATACCAATTCCTTTAGTATGTTGTTCAAAGGCTAAAAAAGATGTGCTATAAACATAAACTTAAGGATTTGAACTAGAGACGTTGATTACCTCCTTGAAATTTCCACCCATATTTTTTGCTTCAGATGTTAATGATGTATTTGAAGATAAATCAAGCCACCCACTTTTACCAGCATGCATATAATGATAATCTTTGAGATGCTCACAAAACCCACAACCATCATTCTCCACATAGGGTCCATAACCTGTGTTTCGACCATGCTGACAAATTGGCTTCACTTTGGACGTATTTTTTTCACTCACTGGAATGAAACTCTCATCATCTTGTTCATCAAGCACATAATACAACCGAAGGTGCATATGCCTCTTCTCCCTTTAGCTATTTCAAGCATTCTTCTCAATTCAAAATTCTCCATTCGAAGAGACAAGTTCATATCCTCTAACTCTTGGGGACTTTCCATCTTCTTTCCTATTCCCGCAACTTGGTTAGAACCAAATCTGATACGAATTGATTTGAAGTTGGAGGAGAACTTATCCTTCCTAAACTCACTGTCCTTTGAAGCTTTGCAAGTTAAAAAGGGTCTTATGTAAACACAAGTTTTATGGTTTCTTCAAGGATAATGAGTTAGTTTTTTATGTGAACTTTAATCACATAACATATCATCATTTAACTCATAAGTACAACCAAGAAGAGAGAAAATATATAATTTAGTGACAGAGTTCACCCCTCTTGGGCTACATCTGTAGGCCTTTTAACACAACTAGACCGCTCCATAGATTTTAGTGATAAATGGTACATCAAGTTTAATGACAATATTAGTGGCTAGTTTCCCCTTCAAGGAAACATCCTCCTGCAAAGAAATCTCACTCTTAAAAGTATGAAAAACCATATTAAGTCATGAAATAGGCATCAAGACAAGGTCTCTCAAATCAATACCATGTACTCCATCTGAAAATGAGCATACATGTACAACAATTCCACATTGAATTCCAAACAAAGAGTTTTCCTCAAAACAAGATAATGATAAAAGATAAATTTGAGTTGCACCATAAAAGTAACAGATGCCACATATACATATAAAGGCTAGAGAACCCTTACAATATCCTCTCCATGCTCAAAATCCTTAAAAAAATACTCCAAAAAAGTGATTGATCTTTCCACCCATGGACTCAAACCTACAAAAATTCTCTTTCAAATTTATTCAATCAGTAAATAGAGGCTTCCATTAGATTGAGAATGTCCAAAAACCCCTATCTTGACTTTTCTTGAGCTCTAAAAGACCAAAACATTAACAGGCCCTCCCATCATTCTCAAAACTGATTGATCCTGGTAGCCATAGACTCTAACCTGGAAAATGTCTCTTAAGAAGTGCTCCAATCAGTAAATAGAGGCTTCCATTGGATTCAAAATGTCCAAAAATTTCTATTTTGACTCTTCTTGAGCTCCAAAAGGCCAAAACTGCAACCATTTATGGCTCTTTCTCTTCCTTCTTGTTGTTTTTGGTCCTCCAAACTCGATAAACTTGCTAACAAAGCGACAAATCCTCCCTTAATTCCACTCAGGAGGCAACAATTTCGCCCACAATAGGTGAAAATTGTCATATTTTTAACTTTTTTAATGAACCTTAGCATTAAACCAACGTCACATGGTGCGCCATAGGCCCAAGCGTTGAACCAATAGTTCCCCCCAACCAGCCTAGGCGCAAAATTTTTCTGCTCGTGGTCACATTAGGTTTAATGTGGTTGGGGGTCTGGGCTAACTGTACGTCCCCATCACTAGAATCCTCTCACCAGTTCTCTTGTGGTCATATGGGCTCCCATATGCCCAGGACCGAAGCTTTGAATCCACCCAACTCCCTTATGGTTCATCGACGGTCCCATGGGGTGCAATGCAACAAAGGGTTGGGGCTAGTCCCAAGCCCTCTCCCCTCAGCGCTCGCCAACAGTCCTCTCCTATTTTCTTATGGAGAGTACCTATGAATAGGGGCTAAACTTAAAACCTCTCTCCGTTGTGTGCCAAGGTTGTGTGGAGGTTTAGTTGACCAGGGGATTGGGCTCACCACCCGGCCCCTCTCTAAAAAAGGCACCCAATGAAACTTTAAATAGGAGTCGTGCCCTATAGGGGTAAGAAACCTGTGCATAGGAGTTGGTAAGTCTTGGTGGCTAGATGAGGTAGGTCACAAATTCAATCTCGCTCGGGCCTTTGGGCCAAAACAAAAATAATTTAGCCAACCGCGAGGTGCCACATGGCAGTCTCTAGTTGGTATACATGTCATCCTCTAATTGGCCCACCAAAACCAAAAATGACCAATAAAAATGGGCCATCCTACACATGTATGAAGTTTCAAATTGGAAATACATTATTGCTTCATACATGCCCAATACGAAAGATGACATTAGCGGTACAAGTTGCTCAGTCAACATCCCACTCATCCCACTTGTAATTTTTTTTGTCATACGGCATCGAATTGAAGAGATTCAAGTGTTGTTGGAATCATAATGACTAACAGTACAACTTGATGCTAGTTTCGAATGATTCTGGGCACTTTCATTTTTTGGCTAAATTTTGATATCTGAATCACCTGTAATGACACCTTCCCTCACATCTACCCACTTTCATCAACTTAACCAGGGTAAAAATGAGATTAGGGGTTGTTATGACAAGACTCAACCTCCTAGGTGACCTTAAGGAGATGGATTCAACAAAAAAACCTTACTGACTTCCCTCGAGTTCCGCATGACCCTCCAAGTGTAACCAAACCCCTCCAGGTTTCCATCCCCTACGCCAACTTGAATTTTTTCTTTCGTTTAATCCTCAATCGCTCCCTTTCTGAACGCTCCATGTCACTAGAAATTCCCAGTCATTCCCATAGGCCTGCATTAGTGAAACTATGGCATTTTTTTCTCAGTGTTGTGCCAATGACCATAGAATTTAAGACTAGATTCTAGGGATGGAGCTAGGCCTCTGCCAAGAAATCCCTGTAACTTCCAAGATTCATAAATTACACAAGGAAAATTATTTAAACTAAAAATTGACACCACAACTAGACCTAACTATCCCCAACTGGGACTGAAATCCTATCAAACACTTGGAAACAATGCAACCTACAAGTCATGAATAAAAGACTGAGCATAAGGGACTGGAAATTCATATGAGAATTAACAAGAAGGATTACCACCCTATCTCTTTAGTTTCATTAACATAAATGAGGTCTTGCATCCATTATTATTTCATTTATAAGTAAAAACATTAAATGAACCATGAATAGAACCACACACATAACCATGCTTATAACCAACATATAACCATATGAATAACCATAATATAATAGCCATTAAAGCCACATAATAACAAGTACAAAATAAAGAGAACTTAGCTTTCATTAAACATAGGAAAGATCCAACTAGGTTTAGGAATTCCACGTACCACCCAACCATAGACATGGTTAAACCAAATATTTATTTAAATCAATCACCCCTATTCCCTATTCCAAGAATGAATGTGGGATCTCATGAATAAACCAATCCAAAATAACTTATGGAATCCAAATGTTAATCCACCTCCACCCTCACCATACCGTGCTATCGCCTAAACTGGCACCGAGATCACTAAACCGAACCGAGCTTGGAATGCCTCCATATCTCATCACTATCCTTGAGGAATTTTCCATCTCCTTGTCTCTAAGATTTACCGAAATCCACATTGGATCACTAGGCCCTTTCTGAAACTCCACCGTTAGGATTTACCATGTATCATGCCAAAACTAATCAAGGGATTCCTAGGAATTTTGGAATGTTCCTGAGACCACCTCCACCTTGGATTCTGAAACCTTCTAGCAATTCCAAATCTCAAAGCCAATAGTAATCCTATCACACCAAGGCTATCTAAGAAAAGGAAATGCAAGGTTGAAAACGATTTTCAAACCCAATGAAATCATGCCACTAATAGCAATAGAAGCAAATGCCAACATGCATATGCCATGCATGCCAAAACTAGCTAGAAAATAATACACGTAATCTGTTACCTGCAAGTACGCATGTTCAATTTGTTTTATCCTGATATTACTTGCTTGATATTTTCTTTTTGTCCTTTCATTTTCCTTCCTTTGCTTACTTTTCCTTTCCTTTTCTTGCATGATCTCTTTGTCCTCTTGGTGCTCTTCTCCTCTCTGAGTGTATTTCTGAGAGTGAACTAAAAGATGGCTCCAAACCGATACCCTAAGGAATTTTTATCATTCATGCATATAATTTATTCATTTTTCCATTAGTTTCCTTCAATTTCCTCCTCAAATGCAACATGTGATCTTTCACCTTTATTTTCTCCTAATTACCTTTATTTTCATAAATAAATGTGCAAAAATACCGTTTTTCCTTTTTAATGCCTTAGCCATTGACTTTTCCAATTTCCCCTTAGCCATAAACACATCAAGTGATTCCCAATAGGATATGTTTCCCAACATTCATCTTAGAATAAGTGTCCCTAAACCGTGGTATTATCTTTTCCTTTATTCACTTTTATTGCATGATTTTAACTCGGGTCTATTACACCAAGCACATAATTTCCATTAGATTAAAAAGGAATTGAAATAAAATCAAATCACACCTCATTAATGGTTCGTCAATAAGGCACACTTGAAATTTTGTTTACTTCCTGTCACAATAAATCAAACGAGATATTTGACCAAATCATCATGTATAAACATATCTCATCCAGTTAGCTCAAACCATAACCATCATAAATCAGAATCATAGATCACATACATAATTCAAAATTGAAATAAAATATTGATGTGTATCTTTCAAATGATTCTTTGTTTATCCCTTTGATCTTTGTCCTTTTTGTACACACACTGAATCGGTTGTTGAACCTGGCTAAAACCCAGTGCCTTCTCTTTAAGAAATGAGGGAATCCAGCGAATAAACCAACTTAACCCTCAACAGTAGCAATAACAATATCCCGAGACTAAACTGCCTCAACCCTCAATATCAACAACAAGGGAATCCAAAGACTAAACCACCTCAACCCTCAATATCAACAACAAGAAAATCTAGAGACTAAACCACCTCGACCCTAAATATCAAAGCAACAGCCCAAACAATCCCATAGATGCATGTCGCATCAAAATTTACAACATGTACACATACTCAATGTATAATGCAACACATACACCTACCCCTTGTGTAAAAATACACACATACACCTACACTCAACATACAACATGACACTGTTAGTGTCCCGTGATTTGGATGATTGGAAAAACAAATGACAGTGTAACATCAAACCAATCTTTGGAGCCCGAGGACCTAGCCTTCCTGGACTCAGAGAGGGCTCTCTCTATATGTGTAAGGGATATCTGTGTGTTTGCATATTATGTTCTAATTTTAGGCTAGTTATGAAGTGAGTTTTTTTATTTTGGTTTTTTAAGTTGTGAGGGATGAAACTGATCAAAGATATAAAATAGGTAACAAGATGTTAGATTAACTGGGCTATGGGGTCAAAAGGTCAAGAAAGCTATTAAATGACGATACAAGGCTGTTGAAGGGCTGATTTGTTTCAAGGTAGAAAGGATCTTTAGGAAAAATGAAACAGAATGGACATCAAGTTTGTGAACAACAAAGAGTTTCAAGCATTACTAGTTTAATAGAAGACATAAACATGGTAGGGAAAACCATTAATCATGCAAAATGTAACTATAGGCTAATCAATACATAGAAACAAACATTCAAGCCATGCATAGAGGAGTATAAATCTCTAACTTCGGGAAATGGCTATCAGACTTTGGGGAAAACACATAAGATAGACTAACAACTCAAAATACTATGCTGGAATGCCTAAACACAGTCTTTAAGTTATTGGGAACTTTGACAAACAAGCTTTCATAGTTTTAGACAAAGGGCTAGATCGAAACTAGGCCTTCTTGGTTCAACAAGATGATAATCTAATTAATCAAAGAGAAATTTCATGGATGGAGCTATGGCTGGCCATTGGTAAGCAGGGCGTACCGTAAGTCATACTTAGCTAGCATAAAACCATTAATGAAATAAGCAACAATATCCTCAAGTTACTAGAGAGCAGTTAAGAATTCTTTAGTATGACTAAGGAGGAAGAAAACATGAAAAGCTATGAAGAAACAAGAAACTTGAGGTGACTCCAAGGGCAAGTCTGAAATTTGTTCTCTACTGATCTATAGCAAGCAAGAAACACGTATTCATGAATGAAAACTAGAAGACAACAGCATAGAAAGAGACACTATACCATTCTACCAAGTCATGGAATCCATCAACAATCCTTCTTCATTCATCCAAGAACATCCAAGAGTCAATCCAAAAGCATAACACAAGTATTTCCTTCAAAGCTCATATGACCAATATATTGCTTCTCTTCTCCAGTTCATCCCTGTTTACAAATGAGAGCTTGTGGAATAAATAGGCTCAAGTGAGGAAAACCTCATGGTTCAACTTGCATCCTCATTGGCCTAATCAAAATATCTAAACTTGTCCTTAAGGCTTTGCAAAGCCCAAGGCACAAAATATCCCATAAAATATCTAAAAAATGCTAAAAAAGGGAATTAAATTGACTTTGCATTATTTTCCAAGTGCAAAAATAGCGAAACGCACATTTGGAAAAAACAGATTTTAGAGGTTCAAAAATTACAAAAATACCCAAAATTTATATCAGCAAAAGGTACTCTGAATTTCCGGAAACATTTAGCAGCCTTCCTAGTGTCAAAACGAGACTCATTATAGCTCGTTGGAAATCTCTGAGGGTCTACTTTCCGGAACAACTGAAATTTCCCCAATCCGATGCCCAGAAGTCCTCCAAATCTACACCTGTGTGTAAAAAGCCAGAAAATTACAGTCTGCTGATAAACCGGGCAGAGTGTGCAAAAAGACAGCCTTTTTCGCCGTTTTGAGGGGGAAAATGATCTCCAAATGTTCTGAAAATTGCTGAGGGCATGCTCATGAAATTATGGCATCCAATGATACCATTCTCCTCCCTTGATGAATCCTCAAAATGAAATGGCGAATTTATGAGTTTTTGATCAAAAACTCGAAAATGCCAAAAACCAAAAGTTGTCAAAATGGGCCCAAAATTGGTGTGCATGACCCTCAAGGGTCCTCAGCAACATGCTCCGAAACTGAAGCCAAAATTTCGAGTGCTGATGTGCCTTTCTTCTCTTTCCGTACCGGGCGCTTCCCCTTTGCTTCCTTCAGTTTCTCTTGAGTGGCATTTATCTTGCGCCGGGCAAACTGATTTAGCTTTTGATAGTGTTGTGTCATCTTCCTTTGCAGCTCTAAGTCCCTGTTTGCCTTCTCAAGCTTCATCTCCAGATGTTTATTGGCTCTTTCTAGCCATGCCTCCTTATTTCTTTCAATCTCTTTCTCAAGTAGTGCAGTGAGGGGAGTGGATTGAAGAAGGGCTTGCTCTTCTTCCTTTTGCCTCTTAAGAGCTTTCCTAAGCCCTATGGTTCTAGGCCTTTTCCGCCTAGGCTGGTCTTCTTCTTCATCTTCATCAAACTCGCCTATAAGCTCTTCTATCCTTGCTTGTGCTTTGGCAACCTCTTTCTTGTACTTGATAGCTCGTGACTCATAGATAGCCACATGGGCACTCATTTGGCTGTTTTGGATCTCCAAGAAATGATTGAAGTTCTTTGCCTGATGAAGGTCATTCTCTAATGTGCCAATTTTCCTTTCTCTTTGGATCAAAAGGCTCTCTAGAATGTTGGCATCATTATCACTGTCATTACCTGGAATGTGAATGATATCTAATGTACTTTCATGCCCATGACTTTCTCCTACCTTGCCTTTTCCTTTACCCTTGAAGGCTAATCTTGCACTCTTCCTTCTTGGCATGCTAGTGAGAGGTTTCTTGGGTGATTTTCTTTTGCTCCGGATAGCTCCTGTTACTTTTGGAGTGACCACCTTGAGCATTTGCTTCTTTTTTGTCTTGGGCTTAGTCTTCTCAGGAGAGGAAAACATGATTGCTTTGCCCTTGTCACTTTTTTTGTCACCTTCTGGAAAAATCTTTTCCTCTTGAAGCTATTGTGCAACTTGAGGAGGCTGTAATGTATCATGAGAGGACTGCTGTATGTCATATGGAAATTGCTATTGCTCACCTTCATCATGCTGCTCAAACTGCTGCCTCCGTTCACCAACATCAAGCTGTTGTTCTACCTCAACCCCTTGTTCAATTTGTGGTTCAACCTGCTATCCCTACTGTTCTGTGGTGATCCTGAGCCTTCTAGGAGTAGGCCTGCTGGAGGAAGGTAAAGGGCGATGAATAGGCGGGGTGTGAGATATATGGACCGGAGGAACAGTGGAGAAATCCGGGTGACTGATAAAAACATCCCAAGAAGCCCCTTTCTTCTCCAGCTGATGAAGAATGATGATTTTGATCAGAGAATGATGGAAGAGAGAAGCTATTTGCTGAGATGGAGGCTTCTTCTGGACTAAGGATGCCATTTTCTCAATGCTCTTGCACAAAAAGTA
The DNA here is from genome assembly GCA_034641835.2 of Pinus albicaulis. Lineage (NCBI taxonomy): Eukaryota > Viridiplantae > Streptophyta > Pinopsida > Pinales > Pinaceae > Pinus > Pinus albicaulis. The sequence goes on from JAXQQM020059730.1 coordinate 281,934, forward strand.
AGGGAGATTGAGCTGCCTAGTTCTAGTGAAATGCATCAATAGTCGGACATGGTAGGCATAAACTCGGGTAAATCTCCCTTCACAAGTAAAATACTTCGTTATGATCTTCATAAGAGGAGCATAGCTAGCAATAAGATGAGAGAAAGGAAAAATAACAGTGCATGTTTCTCTATGCTCGGGCTTGATGAAAGGCTTGTAGTCATCCAAGTCTAGATAGGCCTTCTTGAACCATTTCTCGCCAAGATATGGGATTTTGGTGGCTTTAGATACCGACCTCGTGGAAAACTTGAAATCAAGGCCTGCTACTTGGAAATGTTTGCTTTGGAACCTCAAGGCACATAGGTGTGTCAAGGGCAAGAAACTTTTGACCTCCTGTACTCTCTGGCAGAAATCCAAACAACCCACCTCATGAAAATTGAAGAGGATGGATGGATGTGCATTGACCTCCTCAGTAGAAATTGGCTCATATCTCTTGTGTAAACCACTTTTGTTGTCTTGCCTGGGTGGAATTTTGGGCTAAATATGCTCCTAAAGCACCAAACTGCCTCACTGTCTTTAAAATGCCTTCTTTAAACTAAACTTTGTCAACCCACTGTTTTGATAAGGAAACAATGTCCTTGGATGCTTGTGAAAAATGTTCTCTTTCAATATAAAACCTCTGCTCCTTTAAAATGTGGCCTTCCCAACCTTTGATATGTATTTCAGCCAACAAACATTTAAGAAGAAAAAACACAGTGAAATGAAGATAGGCAGTCAATTGAATTTGTTGTGTATAGTGACAAAGTCACCCTGCTCTGTGATGTTTGGAGGTCAACAACCTATTTTTGTATCTTTGACCAAGGTAAACTTCTCAACTTCACAATCCTGCCCTTGTCTAGTATGAAAATCAACCAACAAAGCTCACACCATATACACAGTCACCTTTAGTGAAGACACACAGTCAATTTCACTGTTTATAGAACAAATGTGACAGATATTTGAAATGCTTCAAAAGTTTCAACAAAAGGCTGTAGGGGTTTTACCTTTCAAACAATCAAGGCTCCTTTTCAATATAAAACTTCTGTTTCTCTAGAAAATCGCCTATTCAACCATCTAAATATCAACTTATCAAATGAGCTTGAAGAACAAAAAGACAGTCAAGTAGTATACACAGTCAACAACTATCTTTTCCTGTATATATGGTAAGGGTAACCTGCCCTTTGATGCTTTGAGGAGATAAGATACTCTTGTCTTTTTAGAGGAAGGTGAAAACATAGTTTTGAGTTCAAGACCCTTTTCCTTGTAGGCACTTCATCAGCATATCCAACACTGTACCACAGTTTCAAACAACGGATACCCACACAGCAAAAAACACTGTTTATATATATGGTGACAGAGTTTAAAAATGTTTTTGTATTGTGGTATCAAAAATTTGCAGCATTTCAATGTCGAGAAGCTCCTCTTTGATCAAAATATTAACCTCTCATATGCAGCCCACCAATATATGTTTATCCATATAAACACAGTCAATCAAGAGGCAAAACACAGTCCAAGGTTACTCGTGTTTAAAGGACAGAGTTGGCATAGTTTGAAATGCTTCTGTGGTGGTAACAAAGGTTTTCCAGCAGTCAAAATCCAACAAGCCTGTTTTCAGACATGATATTTGCCCTCTTTATACTCATGTGTCTTCATACAAGGTTTTGACCAAAACACCTTCAACTGACCACACTGCTTCCTTACCAAGGACTAACTGTTTGGAGGGTATTTATAGGTTTTTGAAACATTAAGAAGGAACCACCTTTTTGGATATGCTTTCTGCTGGTGAATCTGAGCTATTTCAAACTCAGATTTTGAAATAAAATACCCTATTCCTCTTTTAACATAGTCACTTAACATAACTTGTTTCAAACCTGATTTCTTTGGCCCCAAACATTATCTAACAAACGTGAATTCAAGGGGGAGCTGTGAAAAGTACCTCGAAACATGATGCAAAACATTTTTCGTGAGTTGAAATCACCTTGGAGGAAGTTTGAAGGCGTTTTGGAGGCTGGAAATATGCGCGGCACTCTTAGGAAAAAGAACGTCGCGCAGGATTGGGTTGTCGGGTCGATGTCGGGCGCCTGTGACCCGCGGCTACAGGAGTGCCACGCGCAGCTACAGGAGCATCGCGCGCCTTTGTTGCGCAATGCAAAAACTTTTCCCAGGAGCGCTGCGCGCTTCTACAGAAGTGCCGCGCGGTGTTCCAACTCTGAAAACTTTACAAAGTGACTTGACAACTTCTTTCACCGCTTGGAAACTGCAAAGGGATGTCCGATTTTTATTGGAGAATTTGAAAATGGGTTTGCCACGGCTCTTATCCCTTTGAAAACATGAAAACCAACGGTCACTTTGCAAAATGAAATCAAATTTCCTTGGTTATTCTTCTTAAGGGTTTCGAAGGTTATGCTCTTTGGAAACAATGTTTGGACTTGTTTTCTTTTGAAACATGAATGATATAGCCTGCATTTGAGAGGGGTATATCCTTTGAAATGATGTTGGTAGCAGGTCTTTCATGTTCTTAAACCGTGCTAACATGTACCAACCTTTTTATAAAAAGTAAACCTATTTTGAAAAGGTCAAAACTGTTTTCACTCATGCATATAGATTTGAAAAGGTGATTTCTGCTAATATTGTCACTTTGGTGATAATTTATCACAGAAGCTCCAACTTTTAATAATATCCTAATAACCTATAGACCATCCCTCTGCCACTTGTTAATAATTTTTGTGACATTTTAACACAGAAAATCCACTCAAGATCTGTAGAAAAGCATTGAAAACTGCCTTGTCTTTTTGAAAGGAGAGGGCTTATCTTTTTAACTTGGTTTGACAATTTCTGCCTCCAGGTGCTTCATTAGTTTTTCCTCCCACTGTAGGTGCCAAAAAATTCACTGCATTTATTCAGACTTTGCCATTTTTTGTTGATCAAGAAAGGCGCTTCTTGCAACATACTTTCTCTGCTCAAAACGTACCAATATGGTGTCTCTGGCCCTTAAATAATGAATACTTATATTTGTCTTAAGATATTTTTCCAAAAACTGACAGTATGTCAAAGCACCCCTTTTTCATATTATGAATAATAGTTTCAGTTGTAATGCCTCTTGAGGAGATAAGCCCAGATTTTCTGTGTTAGCTGTGATAAGCACATTTGAAAAGCACCTGTTTATAAATGGAGTTGCTTTCATGTGGAAATGATGACATGCCTGATTAGCCTTGCATGCGGTTTCAAGGTTTTAAAACTCAGACCATAAACTGTTTATATCTTTGTGTTGAGGAGACAAATATATGAGATGTGAAATGGCTGCTAGAATGACTCATAGACACCAAGGCTTTTATTAGCCATTTTCCTCCTAATGGAGCCCTAACACCTAGAGAAACAACCAATGTTGTTCTAGAAGTCAATAACCCTGCTGCATCTGAAGAAGGCACTTGTATTTATGGTGGAGTGTGAATTGCACTGGCTCTTTGAATGAAATCAAGATGGTTTATTTCTGGGGCTGTATACTACTTGCATCATTTTCCTCTATGTATGTCTAGAAACCATAGACTATGTTCCACAACCCAATCAGAAACATAAGAGTACAGAGAGGTCCTTTTCACTGAAGTGTCTTCTTGCTCAGCACTGATTTGAGCCATTCATACTAGCACCCCTGCAGAGATGTTTTGTTAAAATAGCTTTGATCAATGGAGTCTCTTCTTGTAGTGTCATGATGATAATGCCTGAAACTTCAATTGATGTTCTTTCTTTGGATATAAGACCTAAAAAACTCTGCTTTTTCTTGATTTGAACATTTCTGATCTTAGCTCTGCTTTTGATCATCACTTTCCCTTAGAAACTTTTAGTTACTGTTTCACTGTTTATTAACAAAAAATCTGTCTTACAGTCAGTTTTGCATTTCTTCAAGTCAACATCGGCCATCGCCCTCTACTTGTAGATGAAGGAGGTGCTTTAAACCTCTACTTATAGATGAAGGAGGTTCTTGGCCATGACAAATTACAAGTCTATTTGACATTGTTGTCTTTCTTCTACTGTGTTATAATGCTGAATGAAGCTGCAAGATCTTGATGAGTAACTCTTGGTCCTGCAATTGCATCTTAGGCTTATGAGAGTGGGAGGTCTGTTATGATTGGTCTGTAGCAGATGGAGGTTTTTTTTTTTGGCCTTTTGATGGTTGCCAAGGGTAAAATGCCTTAAAGCGCCACTTCTTAACTTAGGGGAGGTTTTTTGAACAAACTTAGATTGTCCTTTTAGAGCAGACAGGCAGACTTAGTATGGCTAAGGTTAGGTAGGATTTGATAATGGGATTTCAACTTGTCATGGGCGAACTGAAAAGTAAGGAGAGCAAAAAAGTTTTATGGGTGTTTTCCCAGCTAGCAAATTTGACAAATTTTAAGATCAGCTATTGGAAAACTAGGCTGTTGAACTAGTCATCACTAACAGGTAAAAAATACTGATGACTAACAGTGGCTCCATTTGGGGAGGGCAGCTCCTTTTCAGGAGGTGTCCAGAATTTCAGATCTGTGGCTTATGAAGACCAATGCCTTACTCATTGGCGCAAATTTTCACTTTTCTTTGATGCTACTTCTGAAAGAGACAGCATGATTAGCATCGATGATATTTCTACCTATCCCACTATCTTTCCTAACATTTTTTCTTCCTTTTTTGGCGCATTTGAACTAGCAGCCTTTTGACAATGCATATTTTTCTTTTTGCAAAATGAACCTATCTAACTCTACACTTATATCTGCTGGGAGTTCAGATTAAACTGATGAACTCCTTCATTACTCTATCTAAACTAGATCAACTGTCAAGATTAAACTGTTTGACAGGATTTTGTTCTCTAATCTAAAACATGAAATTTAAAATGATCAAATCAGGATTAGACAGTTTGATTTGTCAGGCATTTGCAGCATAAAAGACAAGCTGCACGCAAATATTATTTTGCAACAAAAGGAAAACTAGACAAGCGGGGCTAAGATGTACAATGTATTTTTCATCCCTCGCTTCTCTCTTTGGTTCTATTTTAGGCATGTGGAACTAGAATCTCTCCCTAATCTATACTCTGTGATAAGTCAATCTTACACAATGTTGACCATCTTTTTCACTCACTAACTTATCAGCAAATAAATTTAAACATGCTCAGCTATGATTAGGCTAGATAGCTGAACAAGACATTGAAGTGCTAGTAGCGGCATTTGGACTTGCGCGCTTTCTGAAAGACTATTTTTTGGAACATGGGGCTTTTGTTCTATCTTCACTCGCCCTCTTTTCTATTTTTTAATGTTTTTTACTTTTCTGTTTATCTATTTTTCAAACAGTGGTATATACAATGAATGAAAGTGTTTCAAACTCAGAAATCTTGGAAATGACGAAATTTAAGCATCTTATCCTCGTAAGGATCTCCTCTCACCCTTGGCCCACTCAACTCTTGAAAAGAGAAATTTGGAAAGTTTTCTCTCTCTAACATGACATAGGGATTCATGCAAGAATCTCTAAATAAACCAGTATCTTCCCGTTGTACCTCTTTGAATATCTGATTTCCACTCCTTTCCTTACTGTACATCTTCCTTAAGTAATGCATGTACTCTTGGTCATTCTTGAAATAGATAATGACATCATCAAGGTATGCAAAAATGCAGAAATTGAGAACTGGGAACATGGCTTTCATGAACAGATTTTTGATATCCGGTGGTTTTGCAATTTTGATTCTGAAACTAGATCTACCTCCCACAAACTGAAAAAAATATTTAAGTTGTCTACTTTGCAAGGGAATCTTTTGATCATAACCTGAAATATCATCTTGTGAAAACACATGATTAAAAGCACTTTTAATTGGTATATCATGGTCTTGGGTAGAAAAAACAGGATTTCTGTTATAGGGACATGCAGTAGTATTTCTAAAATCGAAACAGACCCTATGACCAGCTGTTTTATCCCTGATTATTACAGTTTGGTTCAGATTGTTATGTTTTCTCTTGTCAAAGTTATTCTTTGAGGGAAAGGTAGTGGCACAGTATTTTCCTCTGTTTTCCTTGTATGAAATGGTATTCTATATGAGATTGCTAATTCTAGCATTTCTAAATCTTTGGTGAAAAGACAGAATATGAGCTAATTCAAGTAACTCAGGTATGTTTGGACTGCAGCTATCATCTTTGCTCATAAGAAGTTTATCAGGTATTTTTTCCGGAATTTGGGATGTTAAGGCTACAGTCAAAGCTTTATTTGCAGTAGAAGAGTTATGTTGTGGTAAATATTTGAGGTATGGTAGAAACATTAAACTTCCTTTCTCCTGAGTTCCAAACAGATTTTTGATATGTAGGTCTTCTAAAGCCTTTACCCTAAATAAGTTTCCGAAGGTTACCGCTGATGTTTGACCGAGGTTCGAGCAATTCACTTGGTAGTACATAAGGGTTTGCGCTTCTTGCTCTATTCCTATTTCAGAAGGAGCATACTTACCTCCCTCAAGACATAGTTGTTTATGATCATGGTAGTTTTGAGTATCTAGTTCATCATAGAGAACTAGGGGTAGCTGATGTGGTGAGTCTGAGTTTGTTTCAGTTTCTTCTGACTTTTCCTCCATGTCTTCATCAATATGCAGAATAAAAGAGTTCAGGTCAGTATGTAAGGAATACATTGGAATGTTGTCTGACCTCTCTTGACTACTAATCATGCATTTCATGTGTGACTCTCGATAGAGTATTCTTGTTTGGTCAAACACAGGAATGGTGGCGTATGACATGTCCAGTTGAATATTCCCTTGGAGTTTGGCTCCCCAAGATCTGGATAGAAGCATCCCGTACTTGGGAGGGATGTCTGCCACTACTATGTCCATGATTAGATGTTTCGCAGGTATTTGGGCGAGACTAAAACAAAGGTCTTTGATCAAACCCAGGCATTTGACTCTACTCGAATCAAATGAATACAAGTCTTTGTATGGTCTTGTGATTTCCAGGCCTAGTCTTTCCATTACTACCTTCGGCATAAGATTATGCGAGGCGCTGGAGTCTAGCATGGCATTGTGGAGGATTTGGTCATGGATGTTTAGGCTAATGTAAAATGGAAGAGTAGTTCCCTCTTGGAATTTTCCCTCTATTTTCGGACCAAACAACACTTCAGGAGTGTCATCAGCTAGATTAACAGTGTTCGCATCATTCCCTAGATTTAGGACCTTTAACACTTGGGATTTATAAGAGCTTTGGGCGATGAGTTCTGTAAGAGGCATGGTGATCTTGATCTTGGCGATTTCGCCCTCAAAGCTAAAAGGCAGCTGAAGTTTGGACATGTTTGTTTCAACTTTTTCGGCCATGACCTTCTCTATGCTCTGAGTTTGTTGGCTTTGTTTCGGGATTTTTCTTGCCACAGTCGCTTCGGGAATTTTTGTGGAAGTAATAGGAGTATCTGAGTCAGGACTAGTTTGGGTAACTTTAGTTTTGTTTTGGTCATTCTTCTCGACCACAATTTTGTTACTGTTTACTACTTTCCTAAGGATGGTATCATGGGTTTTAGCAGTATCTGAGTTACCTTTCTTGGAACTATCTTGATTTATTTTTCTTCTAAGGTCATACTTCCGGTGAGCTTCTATTATGGCATTTTGAAAATCTATGGCAGGGTCGTCGGGATCTTCATAGTTGGCCTCGTCCTGATTTGGAGAGAAGAATGATTGTTCTTCTTCTGTGAGGTACACCTCACTCTCATTATCAGACCCTATAAGGTTCAAATGACTTTCATCAATGGGTTTTGTATCCCTATCTTCTTCTTCCACATAATTTTCATTAAATGGTGGCCTAATTTGTTGGTCATTTTCCCTTGGTCTGTTTTGAGGCTGCTCCCTCCTAAAATTTTGGTTTCGGTTTCTGTTTGGAGGGTTTGGCTGGTTGTCCCTAACAGGGGCCCTTTCATTTATCCTTTCCCACATTTTGGCCATGGTTTTGACTAAGTCATCTATTCTAGGATCTAGGGAAGGAGATGAAGTGGAGACCTCATCTTTATATGTGACCTTTCTTTCTGATCTAGTCCTAGCCCTTTTTTCTGCTAAGTTGGCATCTGCTTTTATGGCTATTTGTTGCATTTCCTCTAAGGTAGGGGGATCCTTGTCTCTCAGATGATATGTCATGTCCGGATCGAAACCCTCGGGGAATTTTGCCAAGGCTAAACCAAGTGGGGTTTTGAAGTGAGGTGGGAGGGAGTTATATACACTGTTGAACCTAGTGCAGTAAGCCTAGACACTTTCCCCATTTTCCCGTTTTAGGTTGTTATATTCTGACAGGATTTGAATGGGGTTTCTTCGGATTTCCCACCTATTTCTGAAGACTTGATGTAGTTCTGGGATATTGTGGATGCTGTTTGGAGTTAAGATTTTGAACCATGTTTTGGGTTCACCACCAAGACTTTGGGCGAATATTCTCATTCTGACGGTCTCGTCTTGTACCTCCAGGTATTCATAAGCATCAGTCATCCTACTTATATGCTATTGAGGTGTGGTGGTGTCTTCTCCGGTAAAGTGTGGGATTTTGTCTTGATATTTATTTGGGAGAGGAGCCAAAGGCGGTGGCAACACCAAAGGTGCGTACCAGGCTGCCATGACAGGAGCTAATGGATGATGTACAAGATGAGGACTAGTGGGATGAGCTGAGGTGGTTTGAACAGTGGCGGTTTGGACAGGTGTGGCGGATGAACTTGGACTAGTGATCTGGTTTTGAGCAGATCTGGGATGGTAGGAGCCAAAGTGATGGAGAAGCTGAAAGTCGAGGGGGGGGGGGTGGAAGGTGAGGCTTCTCTACTATGACTCTGTGGTTGGTCTAGGGGTTCAAGATCGTCAAAGTTTATCTTACTATGCGACTTGCTTCTGAAAAGAGTTTTTGATGACTCTAATTCAAAAGGTGAATCCGGTAGGATAGTGAGATGTTCAGGTACTGATCTTGTTTTACGGATGGATCTACCGGTAGCTAGATGGTCAGTTTTGGAAGCTTGCCACAGAATCTTCTCTGGGTCATCTACTATGATAGGGGGATTTGGGTCTGGATGGGATCTGGTGTTGATTCTTCGCGAAGCCAGATTTTGGATCTAGAGTTTAGAGAGGATGGTATTGACGAATGTTTTGGATGGGTGGTCTCTCTAAAATTATACTAAGGTGAAGGATGGTCAAAATAAAAGGGATGGACTAGTGGAGTCGCCAGGTGGAACTTGGTTGTTTTGTGAAGATAGCTATGGTCCACCACCAGTAACTAATCTGGGAATGTTTTGGATTTTCTAAGTTTTATGTGCAGCGTATGGTTTGTTAAAGTATCCTAGACTTTTTTCAACACTTTGCTAGGGTGATGAGAACAAAAAGAGTTTACTCTAAATGGTTCTATGGGCTGCTTGCTTGTTTAAATGTCTAAAGGACCAAAGAGTCTATAAGAGTTTGCTAGACTATCATGTACTCAGTGTCCCACCATCTCCCGCTATGTTAGTGAGCGATGGGATAGGTCTATCGGATAGTAACCTAGAGTTCGGTAAAATAGTAAGGCCTACTAGAGGTTAGTGGAGTCGCCAGGTGGAACTTGGTTGTTTTGAGATATGTGTGTATGGTCCACCACCAATATTGACAAAAACCAATCTAAGGGAGTTTTTGGGGTTTTTCTGAGTTTTATGTGCAGCCTAGGATGTAAAAGTGTTATAAACCTGATTCATCACTTTGCTAAGATGGTGAAGCAGAGAGTTTACACTAAATGATTCTAAAGGCTGATGGTTTAAGTTAAAAGTTGAAGGACTAAGGAGTCTATAAAAGTTTGCTAGACTGTCATGTACTCAATAGGTCCCACCGTGATCGCCATTATGTTAGGGTCCCGTGATTTGGCTGATTGGCAAGCCAAATGATAGTGTAACATCAAACCAAGCTTTGGAGCCCAAGGACCTAGCCTTCCTGGACTCAGAGAGGGCTCTCTCTATATGTGTAAGGGATATCTGTGTGTTTGTTTATTGTGTTCTGATTTTAGGCTAGTTATGAAGTAAGTTTTTGATTTTTGTTTTTTAAGTTGTGAGGGATGAAACTGATCAAAGATATAAAATAGATAACAAGATGTTAGATTAACTGGGCTATGGGGTCAAAAGGTCAAGAAAGCTATCAGATGACGATACAAGGCTGTTGAAGGGCCGATTTGATTCAAGGTAGAAAGGATCTTTGGGCAAAATGGAGTAAATGGACATCAAGTTTGTGAACAACAAAGAGTTTCAAGCATCATTGGTTCAATAGATAACATAAACATGGTAGGGCAAACCATTAATCATGCAAAATGTAACTATAAACTAATCAATACATAGAAACAAACATTCAAGCCATGCATAGAAGTATAAGACCTTCTAACTTTGGGAAATGGCTATCAGACTTTGGGGAAAACACTTAAGGAAGACAAACAACTTAACTTACTATGCCGGAACGCCTAAACACAGTACTTCAAGTCATTGGGCACTTTGAACAACAATATTCGCATAGTTTTAGGCAAAGGGCTAGATCGGAACTAGGCCTCCTTGGTTCAACAAGATGATAATCTAATCAGTCAAAGAGAGATTTCATGGATGGAACTATAGCTAGCCATAGGTAAGCAGGGCGTACCGTAAGTCATACTTAGCATGTATAGAACTATGAATGAAACAAGCAACAATATCCTCAAGTTGTTAAAGAGCAGTTAAGAATTCTTTAATGCAACTAAGGAAGAGAAAAACATGAAAGCTATGAAGATTCAGGAAATTTGAGGTGCCTCCATGGGCATATCTCGAATTTATTCTCTATTGATCTATAGCAAGCAAGAAACATGTATTCATGAATGAAAACTAGAAGACAACAACAAAGCAAGAGACACTATACCATTCTACCAAGTCATGGAATCCATCAACAATCCTTCATCATTCATCCAAGAACATCCAAGGGGCAATCCAAAAGCATAACACAAGTATTTTCTCCAAAGCTCATATGACCATATATTTCTTCTCTTCTCAAGTTCAGCCTTGTTTTACAATGAAAGCCTTTGGAATATATAGGCTCAAGTGAGGAAAACCTCATGGTTCAACTTCCTCTCCTATTGGCCTAATCAAAATATCTAAACTTGTCCTTGAGGCTTTGCAAAGCCCAAGGAAAAAAAATATCTCATAAAATATCTAGAAAATGCTAAAAAAGGAAAAATAATTGACTTTGCATCATTTTCCATGTGCAAAAATAGCTAAACGCACATTTGGAAAAAGCAGATTTTAGAGGTTCAAAAATTACAAAAATATCCAAAATTTATATCAGCAAAAGGTCCCCTGACTTGCCGGAAACATTTGGCATCCTTCCTGGTGTCCAAATGAGGCTCATGATAGCTCGTTGGAAAGCTCTAAGTGTCTACTTTCTATCACAACCGAAATTTCCCAAATATAATGCCTGGAAGTCCTCCAAATCTGCACCTGTGTGTAGAAAAACCAAAAATTACAGTATGCTAATAGACCGGGCAGAGTGTGCAAAAAGCGAGAATTTTTCACCATTTTGAGGGGGAAAAAGATGTCCAAATATCCTAAAAATCACTGAGGGCATGCTCATGAAATTATGGCATCTAATGATACCATTCTCCTCCTTTGATGAATCCCCAAAATGAAATGGCGAATTTCATGAGTTTTGACCAAAAACTCAAAAATGCCAAAAAACCAAAAATTGTCAAAAAGTGCCCAAAATTGGTGTGCATGACCCTCAAGGGTCCTTGGCAACATGCTCTAGAACTGAAGCCAAAATGTCAAGTTCTGATGTGCCTTTCTTCTCTTTCCGTGCTGGGCACTTCCCCTTTGCTTCCTTCAGTTTCTCTTGAGTGGCCTTTAGCTTGCACCGGGAAAACTGATTTAGCTTTTGATAGTGTTGTGTCATCTTCCTTTGCAGCTCCAAGTCTCTATTTTCCTTCTGAAGCTTCATCTCCAAATGTTTATTGGCTCTTTCTAGCCATGCCTCCTTATTGCTTTCAATTTCTTGCTCAAGTAGTGCAGTGAGGGGAGTGGATTGAAGATGGGCTTGTTCTTCTTCCTTTTGCTTTTCCAGGGCTCTTTTAAGCCCTATGGTTCTAGGCCTCTTCTGCCTAGGCTGGTCTTCTTCTTCACCCTCATCAAAATCACCTACAAGCTCCTCTATTCTTTCTTGTGCTTTGGCAGCCTCATTCTTGTATTTAATTTCCCGTGTTTCATAAACTGCCATATGGACACTCATTTGTCTATTTTGGATCTCCAAGAAATGATTGAAATTCTTTGCCCGATGAAGGTCCTTCTCCAATGCTTCAATTTTGCCCTCTCGATGGATTAGAAGGTTTTCCAGAATGCAGGCTTCATTATCGCTGTCATCACTTTGGATTGGGATGATAGCCAATGCACCTCCATGTTCCTGAATTTCTCCTATCTTGCCTTTCCCTTTGCCCTTGAAGGCTAATCTTGCACTCTTCCTTCTTGGCATGCTAGTGAGAGGTTTCTTGGGTGATCTTCTTTTACTCCGGATAGCTCCTGTTACTTTTGGAGTAACCACCTTGAGCATTTGCTTCTTTGTTGTCTTGGGCTTAGTCTTCTCGGGAGAGGAAAGCATGATGGCTTTTCCCTTGTCACTTTTTTTATCACCTTCTGGAAAAAGAAAAAATTTCCTCTTCAAGGCTGTTTCTGTGCAACTGAAAAGAGCACATAATGTATCATGAGAGAGGTACAGCATGTTATGAGGTAGCTGCTGCTCACCTTCACCATGCTGCTCAAACATGTCCACTGACCATCTCTATCAGTGCATTGTTCTACCTCATCCCTTGTTCAATTTGTGGTTCAACCTCTTTGACCATCAAAATCAAAAACATCTTTTGTGCTTCAACTCCATACTCACTTAGTGGCTCAGGTACATTGCTCACCTCCATCACTATCAAAGGCTGTGCATCCTTCATCTTTTTCTCCCATTCCTTCTATCCTCCTCTTTTCTACTGTTCATGCCCCTCCTCTTCTTCTTTGTCTAAAGCATAGCACAGTGGTGATCACAGGCAGAGGTGGAGTAGGCCTCTTGTAAGGTAAAGGGCGATGAATAGGCGGGGTGGGAGATATATGGACCGGAGGAACAGTGGAGAAATCCGGGTGACTATAAAATCATCTCAAGAAACCCCTTTCTTCTCCAGCTGATGAAGAATGATGATTTTGATTAGAGAATGATGGAAGAGAGAAGCTAATTGTTGAGATGGAGGCTTCTTCTAGACTAAGGATGCCATTTTCTCGATGCTCTTGCACAAAAAGTAAGGGAGATTGAGCTGCCTAGTTCTAGTGAAATGTATCAATAGTAGGACATGGTAGGCATAAACTCGGGTAAATCTCCCTTCACAAGTAAAATACTTCATTATGATCTTCATAAGAGGAGCATAACTGACAAGAAGATGAGAGAAAGGAAAAATAGTAGTGCATGTATCTCTGTGCTCGGGCTTGATGAAAGGCTTGTATTCATCCAAGTCTAGATAGGCCTGCTTGAACCATTTCTCACCAAGATATGGGATTTTGGTGGCTTTAGATACTGACCTCGGGGAAAACTTGAAATCAAGGCCTGCTACCTGGAAATGTTTGCTTTGGAACCTCAAGGCGCATAGGTGTGTCAAGGGCGAGAAACTTTTGACCTCCTGTACTCTCTAGCAGAAATCCAAACAACCTACCTCATGAAAATTGAAAAGGATGGATGGATGTGCATTGACCTCCTCAGTAGAAATTGGCTCATATCTCTTGTGTAAACCGCTTCTGCTGTCTTGCCTGGGCGGCATTTTGGGCTAAATATGTTCTTGAAGCACCAAACTGCCTCACTGTCTTTAAAATGCCTTCTTTAAGCTAAAATTTGTCAACCCACTGTTTTGATAAGGAAACAATGTCTTTGGATGTTTGTGCACAATATCCCTCTCAATACAAAACCTCTGCTCCTTTAAAATGTAGCTTTCTCAACCTTTGATATGTATTTCAGCCAGCAAACCTTTAAGAAGAAAAAACACAGTGAGATGAAGATAGGCTGTCAATTGAATTTGCTGTGTATAGTGACAAAGCCACCCTGCTCTGTGATGTTTGGAGGTCAACAACCTATTTTTATATCTTTGACCAAGGTAAACTTTTCAACTTCACAATCCTGCCCTTGTCTAGTAGTCCAATCAATCAACAAAGCTCACACCATATACAGTCACCATTAGTGCATACACAGTCAATTTCACTGTTTTATAAAACCAATGTGACAGATCTTTAAAATGCTTCAAAAAGTTTCAAGAATTCCTGTAATATTTTTATCTGTCAAACAACCACGGCTCCTTTTCAATATAGAATCCCTGTACTTCTAGAAAATCGCCTTTTCAACCATCTGAATATCAACCTTTGACAAATGAACTTTGAAGAACAGAAAAACAGTCAATTAGAATACACAGTGAACAACTATCTTTTCTGTGGTTGGTAGGGGTAACCTTGCCCTTTCATATTTTTAGGAATAAAACACCCTTGTTCTTTGAAGAGGAAGGTGAAAACACAATTTTTAGCTCAACACATTCTTTTTCCTTGTAGGCGCTTCATCAGCATATCAACACTTTACCACAGTTTTAAACAACTGATATTCACACAACAAAAACACAGTCTTACATATATGGTGACAGAGTTTTTTTTTTTAAATGTTTGTGTACTGTGGTATCAAAAACCTATAGCAAGTCAATGTCGAAAAGCTCCCCTTGATTTAAAGTACTAACCCCTCATATGCAGCTCAATAGATATATGATGATATATAAACTTAGTCAAACTCAACAAGTGATAATGCACTATCCAAGGTTCTCTGTTTCAATCAGGGACAGAGTTTCTTGCATTTAAATTGATCATCAATTTCACCCTAAAAATACACTGTTTTCTTCGTACTCCACTGCATCCTTGCACTACACTGATCTATACACCTCTTAACTGTTCATGGCAGACTTTTTACAGTTACAAACAAATTTTTTATGGCAGACAGATTTCGACCTATTTTTCCACGGTAGTGAGGACTATTTGATGGTCTTGTTATAGAAATAAGACTCACAAGCCTTTGATGCTTAATCGATCACAACCAAACTTGTTTTCACACATTTTCAAACCGGTGATCTTTGTATGCAATGACTAGCCCTTCTCATCACTTCAACCATTTGAAAAAATCAAAGGGGTTCATAAATACCTCTAGAAATCGTGGAAAACCTTTTGAATGGCTTGAGCAACCTTGAGGATCGATCTGGAGGTGTGTTGGAGGCCTAAATTACGCGCGGCACTCTCAGGAGGAAGAATGCTGCGTAATTTATTGGCTGTCGGGTCGATGTCGGGCGCCCGTGACCCGCAGCTACAGGAGCGCCACTCGCGGCTATAGGAGTGTTGCGCGCCTTTGTTGCGCAGTGCAAAAACTCCACCCAGGAGCGCCGCTCACTTCTACAAGAGTGACGCACGGTGTAACAGCCCTGGAAACTCTGAAATTTGACTTGAAAACCTCGTTCACCATTTGAAGACTGTGATGGAGGTTCGATTTCTTGCTTGGGGACTTTGAAAATGAAATTTGCCGCTTCGATTTACTCCTTTGAAACAACAAACACCCAACGGTCACTTTGCATAATGAAATCAAACTCTTTGGTTGGTTTTTGTAAGGGTTTTCCAAGTTTTTTCTTTTTCCAATAATGCCTTTGGTGCACTTTTGAAACTTGGATTTCAAAATGATGTTGGCAGCGAGGGTTTTCATGCTTTTAAACCATATGCATATAGGTTTGAAAAGGTGTTTTCTGCTAATATTGTCCCTTTGGTGATAATTTAGCACAGAAGCTCCAACTTTAGAAAATAACCTAATGAACTGTAGACCATCCTCTGCCACTTGTTAACAGTTTTGGGTGACATTTTAACACGGAAAATCCACTCAAGATACGAAGAAAAGCATTGAACACTGTTTTGTTTTTTTTGAATGAGAAGGATGATTTTTTTAACTTGTTTTGACAATTTCTGCCTCTAGGTGCCTCATCAATTTTTCTCCAACTGTAGGTGCTAACAAATTTGCTGCATTTATTCAGACTTTTCCATTTTCTGTTGATCAAGGAGGGTGTTGCTTCCAACACACTTTCTCTGCTCAAAACATACCAATATGGTGTCTCTTGACCTTTAACTAATGAAGACCTATATTTGTCTCAAGCTTTCCAAAAATTGACAGTATGTCGAAGCACCCCTTTTGCATATTATGAACAATAGTTTCAATTGTAATGCCTCTTGAGGAGATAAGCCAGATTTTCTGTGTCAGCTGTTATAAGCAGATTTGAAAAGCAGCTGTTTATATCTTTGTGTTGAGGAGACAAATATATGAGGTGTGAAATGGCAGCTAAAATTACTCACAGACACCAAGGCTTTACTAGCCATGTTCCTCCTAATGGAACTCTGAAATCACCAACCCTGCTGCATCTGAAGAATGTACTTGTCTTTGAGGTGGATTGTGGATTGCAATGCCGGGACTTGCACTGGCTCTTTTTAAATGATATCAAGATGACTTATGTCTGGGGGCTGTATACTACTTGCTTGATTTTTCTCTATGTTTGTCTAGAAACCATAGACTATATTCCACAACCCAACAGAAACATAAGAGTACATAGAGGTCCTTTTTATTGAAGTGTTTTCTTTCTTAGCACTAATTTGAGCCATTCATACTAGAACCCCTGCAAAGATGTTTTGTTACAATAGCTTTGATCAATGGAGTCTTCTTCTTGTTGCGCCATGATGATGATACCTGAAACTTCAATTGATCCTCTTTCTTTAGACAGAACACCTAAAAACTCTGCTTTCTCTTGATTTGAACATTTCTGATCTTAGCCCTGTTTTTGATCATCACTTTCCCTTAGAAACCTGTAGTTACTGTTTCACTGTTTAAAAAATAACCTGTCTTACATTCAGTTTCAAAATTTTCAAGTCAACATTGGCCATCGCCCTCTACTTGTAGATGAAGGAGGTGCCTTAACCCTCTGCTTATAGATGAAGGAGTTTCTTGGCCATGATAATTTACAAGTCTGTTTGACAGTGTTGTCTTTCTTCTACTATGTTTTCATGCTGAGTGAAGCTGTAAGATTTTGATGAATAACTCTTTGCCCTGCAGATGTATCTCAGGCTCATGTTCTCATTGAGAAGCAGTTGTTCTTCTAATGTGGAGTCAAGAATTTTCTACTGAGATGATGACATGTTTCCTGTGCTTGTAGAATCCATAAACAGTATAAAACACCTAAAATCAGCTTGAGATTTATGGTCTATGCATTGTTGAGACTTAGGGGCGTGTAAGTGGCGCGACTTAGAGCTGTGACTATCTTCATTAGTAGAGTGGGAGGTCTGTTATGATCGGTCCGTAGCAGATGGAGGTTTTTTGGCCTTTTGATGGTTGCCAAGGGTGAAATGCCTTAAAGCGCCACTTCCTAACTTAGGGGAGGTTTTTTGAACAGACTTGGATTGTCCATTTAGAGCTGACAGGCAGACTTAGTATGGTTGAGGTTAGGCAGGATTTGATAATGGGATTTCAACTTGTCATGGGCGAACTAGAAAAGAAGGAGAGAAAAAAAATTTTATGGGTGTTTTCCCAGCTGGCAAATTTGACAAATTTTAGGATCAGCTGTTGGAAAACTGGGCTGTTGAACTAGTCATCATTAACTAGTAAAAAATATTGATGACTAACAACAATATGATCAAAATATCACATGGATCTTATGATAATTAGTATGCAAATCATACTAAGTTTATACTCCAGGTCATATTCTTGGTCACTGGATCGAGTGATGATTATGGAGATGAATGTAGCAACACATATAAAATTGTTCATAATATGTTCAATAAGGTTAAGAATTCACTGGATCAAATATAGATATCCTCCATGGGCTTCTAAAGTAATTCCATATTTCTAATGAATAGAGATGCTTACACATTTCTTGTCACCGAGTTCAGAATGTTATATAGGTCGACTTGTAGGAAAATTTTGTAATTGATGTGTGTATATGACAAGGGCTATCACTGTCACTTTTACACCTTCAATTTAAACATAGTGATCTGCTAGATGTCAGACTCCCATACTTCAAGCATCAAGGCTAACACTTCTTAAAAGAGTAATAAATTCTTGACTTCGGCAGCTTCTTTAGGCTTAGTCTAGAACTGAGATCAGGTTTCCCTTTAAATGGAGATGCATAAGACTTCATAGGAAGAGAAGGTCTCCGATGTATTCAAGGAATCGAGGTTCTAATCAAATTAAATGTCATCTTATTACCTAAAAATTTGGATATTCTTGTACCACTTTATTCACAGAATAATTATAGAGAATTGTTTGGAGTGGTTCCCTAAGAGGGCCACAAGAATGAAGGTCCTAAAAAAAATATATGAGTCTGACCTTTCATTGACATGAGGTTTCTTGAAGCTAGGACAATTTTACCAAAAGATTTCACTATTCTGGGATGAAGATTGTCAGTGTTATAATTTTCATTCTCCCATCAGTGATAAAAATCACTCTTTTCATATTCATTTTAGGGGTCCCACTTAGATTTTTTTTATCATTCCACAAGGTCGTGCAAAAAATTCACTCATTGATGGTAGCCCTAGTCATAAGACCTCACTCTCCCTCAAAATTTCAATTTTTTTGGCCCACCTTCATGTCTTTCTAAACACAAATAGTTCTTGAAATCTCATTTCACTATTCTCATTATGTCAATCAAAGTCAACATGGAGTCTCATCGTTCAAGGTCCATTTAGGTCACTAGGTTTCATTTTCCAAGGTTCAATAATACTCCATTTCACCTCAATAAGGTCAGAAAAAGTGTGAGAGTGATTGAATAATACTTCTTTATCATTTGAAGAATATTTGTTAGCATGTAAATATGATTTTAAAAGGTTGTAATTATGGTTTCAAAGTATGATTTTCATACTAAAATGTAATTTTATTAAAAATAAAGATGTAATTTATTTTTATTTTTTATGTCATTTTATGCTCATTATATGTAATAAGTACTATCCCAAGTTTCCAACTCAAACTCATATGCCAAAATGAATATCAGCAAAGTCAAAATGTAAAGAGTCCCAAACTCCAGCACATCAACCCACAAAGAAGAAAATCAAAATGGAAAAGATATTTAGAAATTTTTTCAAAGGTTAAATGAAACATTAGAAAAGTGGATTTTAAATTAAAAGATTAATTTCAATCAAGTGTTAAAGCCTTCCTGAAATCAAATTCAAACTCATTTTCTCCTACCATCACTGAGCACACTCCAAGAGGGCAAAATTTTGAATTTCTAGGCGAATATTTGCAAAAAATAGAGCAGAGGGCACACTCTTTTTTGGGAGGGTGCACTCTCTTCTGCAAGGGCGCACTCTCTTCTACAAGTGTGCACTCTCTTCTGCTAGGGAGCACTCTCTTCTGTGAGGGAATACTTGACCAAGAAACCCAGAAACTCATTAAAATTGCAGATAAATCATTTACAAAGCTTCAACAATGTTCTCATTGACCTCCAGCAAGTGAGTAAGAGCTAATGCCATTAATTATCATCTTCACCAAATTCATTTTTTGGGTGTTGTGAAATGTTATTAAAACATCTCCAAAAATAGAAGAGAAGAGAGATCAACGCCTTAGAAATCAGCCACTTCGAGGGGGCAACCTCCAATACATTACATAAATGAAAAATTATTGGATGATACAAATGACCAAAACCTCTTATATATAGGAGTCCATGGGGTCACAATATAATCCTAGCCGACCTAACAATAATAATGTAAGGGAACAATAATAACAATATTAGGGTTAAAGGGGTACAACAATAACAATAGGGGGGTTACACTAACAACAATAAGGGACTATAATAGTAATATAGGGAGCTAACATGCCCCTATCCTTCAGAAAAGTGTTTTCCTCAATGCTTGAGCAGCTCCATATGCTTTTGTATAAAATTCTCATCCTCCCATGTAGAATCTTCAGTGGGTAAGTTCTTCCATTTGATGAGATACTCGGAAATTGATCGATTTCGTAGTTGTTGAGTTCTTGTTTCTGTGACTACCTCAGGTTCCAATATGATTTTTCCTTCCTCATCAAGTTATGGCATTATTTTTTGAACTAGAATTTTGTCCCCTGTAACCTTCTTTAATCATGAAACATGGAAAACTGGGTGCACTCACGAAGAATTCGAAAGCTCCAATTTGTATTCCATATGACCAATATTTTGCAACACCTTGTAAGGACCATAGTACTTTGGTGATAATTTATTATCCTTCTTAGATTGCTTGAGGGACATTTATTTATATGGTTGTAGCCATAAAAATACCCAGTCTCCTACATCAAAAATTCTCTCACTGCGATGTTGATTTTCCTGTTGTTTCATTCGATTTTGTTCCAAATTTAGGTTATCCTTTAAGAGATGGATAACTTCTTGTTGATGCTCGATGTGATCTTCCACTACATGAACCTTATAATTTTCTCTTAAAGAAGATTTGATGGACATTGGATGATATCCATAAAGTGCCATAAATGGGGTCATCTTTGTTGTAGTATGGAAGGAAGTGTTATACCACCATTCAGTGAGAGGCAACCACTTGACCCATTGTGTTTTCTTATCAGATACAAAACAATAAAGATATCCTTCTAGAAATTTATTCACTATTTCTATTTGACCATCATATTGAGGATGATAAGATGAGCTATGAGCTAGTTAAGTACCTGTTAGTGTCAGTCTAGTCATACTACCATCAGTGATCAAAATTTCTCACTGATAATTAATAAAGAGATGTAGCTCTGATTTGTGGGATCCATGTGGTATGAATTGTAGTATTTGTTTTCTCCTTTGTTTCATATGTAAATTCGTTATGTTCCACTTTTCATCCATAAACATTTCCGGTTGAATGCTTTCAAGATAGAAAGGTAGAATCCATTTTTATGCTCTACCTTGGGAAATCATTCATACCCTGTGTTTTTTCTCCTGTTTGAAAAGGATCCATTTCTTATGCCGTTTTCATCTCCTCACCAGTCTTTCCATCCCATCCTTATTTAACCTTAATTGCTAAAATTTCCTTCCTATCTTGCCCCATGAAATACCCTGTATCCTGATTTAATTCCTCAATTTCAAACTGTCCCATTTGTCCCATACATCCGTAAAACTTTCATTCATTTCATTAAAACATTTTCCCATTATTATACCTAGCTTAATATCAGTTTCATAATTGTACTTTGTGGAATATTCTTTCACGGAGAGAGCCCTCTCCTAACCTTGTAGGGCTAGCTACAAGGCTGAGCGTTGTTTAGATGTTGCCCTTATTTGCCTTTTTCAGCCTGAGGTCCGGATCAGGAGCTAACATTTCTGGTGACCATACTGGGGAACTTATTTAGCATAAAGGACTGATTACCCCAGTAATATCTTCCCTGGTAAAGAATGACAGAGTATCATATCTGAATTTTGATGGTGAACAACAATCAGATGCATATGAAGGCTGAATTTTTCACCTGGTGACTCCAACTTAATGTAAAGACTCCACTGGAGGACCGACTCTTTCCATAGGAAAATGGAATAATATTACACAAAGTTCAGGTATTCAAAGTAGAATGCTATTCAGGATCTAATCTGCTTTCTTGTAAATTACTTCTTTGATTTTCCTGAAGTTGTCCTGAAAGTTTTTCAGAATTTGTTGCATGATAAAGGTGATCAAAATATTGGTTCTACCTATTCAAAAAGTGTAAATACTGAGGTTTCTTTTGATCTTGGCCTCCATCCTTTTTCCAAATATTATGATGACCCTCTTCGAATTGATGAGCCTGAAGAGACCAAGACTCATCCTCTAGCTTCTGTAAATACTCCTAGACCTTTTATAGTCCTGGATAGATATAAACCTCTCGTCCTATCTCCTATACTCCATGCTTTCACTGCAAATTATTACCTTTATTTGCTGAGGTTTGATGGTGAATGTGACAACATCAATGCTCAGCAACATGTGCAGAATGTTGAGACTTTCCTACACCTTTTTGAAGTTGATGAAGAGGATGTCAGTATTAGGAATTTTGCTCTTTCTTTGCAAGGCAAAGTCAAGAGTTGGTTCAAAACCCTGCCTGATGTGAGCATTTCTGATTTCCAGCAATTTTTCAAAGTCTTCCTCAGCAGATGGGTGGTCAGACATAACCCTTTCCCGATTTTAGAAGAATATGGCCAACTGAAAAGACAGTTAGGTGAGACAGTACAACAGTTTTCCGCCAGATTCAATCGAGTCTATAATTCGATACCTGCCAATATAAGACCTCCTCCTGGCTCATCTCTCTTACATTATCCGGGTGCTTTTGATCCATAAATGGAGTTTCAGCTGAGAGAAAGGAACTTAGCAACACTTGAAGAGATACAGAACTGGGCAGTAGATGTAGAAGCTAATCTATTGATCAGAAGAGCAAGACTGAAGGAAGAAGAAAAAAATAACGTTGCAGAACTCTCGACATATTCAGAGGTAAAGCTTGACCTTTTGGTAAGCGCAGTAGAAAATATGGTGCGAAAAATCACTGCAAGGAATGAAATGGATGTTCAAGAAAAAGTGGCTGATCCAAAACATTTTCTTTCTTATCCCAGTTATCATCGATCTAACAATGATTGTGTTATAGAACATATCGGAGACGAGAGATCTCTTGATATGACTTGTATGCTTGATGATGTGTTTTATGTTGATGATTTTCCAAAGTTTGATAAATACAATGATGATGATTATTTTTTCCAAACAAAATCTAATCTTGCAGAGAAATCGACAGTTGGTTTATGGGAGGAAGTTCAGTTTCAACAGCTTGAAAATAGTAATCATCCGATGCATATCATCTAGGACAGTGATGAAGAAAGTATGGAAAATATGGAAGTAAGTGAGGGATATTTGCCTCTTTGTTTCGCTTCAATTCAGTTCATCAGAGATAACTTTCATGCAATTAGAAATCAAAAATCTCTCAGTTTTAATGTTGAGGTTGAGATAGATAGTGAAATTCTTGAGCAAGTTATTAATGAGAAATCTTCTCCTGAAATGGTTGATGAAATCATTTGCGATATAAAATCTCCCCTCGCTCTAGATTTACAGTCGCTAAATGCAATTGAAGGTCAGATTACAGATAAAGGCTTGGAAGTTGAAAGATATGATGTAATAATGCAAGATGATTATGTACCCTTATGTTTTGAAGCATTTCAGTTTTTAAAGAAGAATTTTCATAATATCTCTAAAAGAAAGGATGAACAGTTGATAGAGTGTCATGCAGTTTCATTAAAGTCAATAGATACATTGCAGCAGTCTTTTCAAGTTTTGTATGACCCGGTAGCTGATGTGTTGGATGATATTTTCTCTAAAAATCCTTCTCCATTGGCTAACCATGTGCTAGAAAAGAGTGTTGACAATAACTTTATTCTAAAGCCGACTTCATTGTCTTGTTCAGCAGGCGTTTCTTTACTAAGCTCATATCAAGATTTGCAGACATATGAGGAGACTAATGAGGAAGACTTTTGTTTTATTTGGGATCATCAGTAGAGATTGGTTATTTACGAATTTCAAGATCCTTTTGTCAACTTGCTACAGTCATCAGATAAATACAGCACAAATGTTAGGAAAATTGTAATATCAGGGTATGAAGATTACCTGGACCAGAGTAGTGATGTATTAAATGGAATCAATAGATATTATTATGAGGATCCTTTCACAACTTTTTTGAGGTCATCCAGTAAACTCATGCTTTGCAAGTTTGTCAAGATTCGACCTGATTCCAAGTTTCCACGAGAGTTGCTTTTTAATTCTTCTCTCTTCTTGATCATTAGAATGCACTTGGGAAGAATTCCAATAGCAGCCAGGATGCTTACATGGTTGCATTGGTTGTTCCATTACACTTGATCAAGTGGTTAATGCAACAATTAGCGTAGGTGTTGATGAATAAGCTTAATTATGAGCATCTTTTCCAGTTTGTCAAGTTTGTTTACTCATGTCTTAAACTCAGTTTGGTTTTTATCTAGTTTTAGGTCTTAGTCTTGAATCAGAGTCAATCTGCATAGTGTCACTTCTCAGTATTTTTTTCAACTCCATGCCCAATGGATAAGGCTACTTGGTCTACAGTGTTCTTGGCACCTCCAAGGAGCTACCATCCCCATTGGAGCCAATGTTAGTGTCAGTCTAGTCATACTTCCATCAGTGATCAAAATTTATCTTTTGCATTTGCATATTCAGAGTCCCATACCAATTAATTTCACCATTCTGCTAGGTCATGGATTCATTGATGATAGTGATTTTTCATCAGTTTTCCCTCATGTGAAACTTGCTGATTCTCCTCTTTATGGTCTTTAGTCATGAGCTACTTTCATTTTTTAAGTCATGTTAGTAGGTCATAGGATGGGTCTCATTAGGCTCTAGGATCTTATCATGGTCAAATTAATGGGTCAAGTGTCAATAAATATCAGCAAGGTCATGAGGAAGTCAATAAACTCAAAGTCACAGCACCTGGAAAGAACAAAGAAATTTTTTATCCAATTTGATGTAATTTTCACCTCAAAACCATTTTTTGAGGTGAAAACATGATAATTTTCCTTTATTATCATTTATTATGTAATTTTATGTCAGCATATGTAATAAGTCACATTTCAGAAGCTGCTATCTCCACAAAGTCATCACCCTGCCTTTCAGAGAATTTTTCCACAGCATATTCAACGTCAAATCATGTTCTAAGTAGATCCATCAGAAAGAGCTTGGAAAGATCTTTCCAACAATATATTACACTCTTAAAACTGACTGCTGGATTGAAATTTATGCCTAAGTGAAGTAAAAAATCCCCTGTACCCTTAAACAATCCCTTTTCCCACCTTTCCCTAAACTTTATTTTATTAAAGTTCTATATTTTCTTTAATAAATCTCTTTTTCCCCATTCGATGAAAAATCACATTATTAAACCTTTAAAACATAAATCTGATTCGATTAAACCACTTCCCCTCCATATCCCTTTAAAAATTTATAATAAACAATTTCATTATAAACTCCTGTGTCGCAATCGCAATATATAACCACTTCCCCACCATTACCCCTAAACTTTATAATAAAGTTATATATTATAATTCCCCACCGTTCCCAAACCACTTCCCCTCCATCCCGTTTAAAACCTTATGATAAAATTTAAAGGTTTTATATCATATTAACCCCGCCGACCCAAGTCCTTTCCCTTTCTATCGCAATCACAATGTTTAATATTTGCGTTTTGATTGGCCTATCGCAAAAATATCGATGCGATTGTATTGGCCCCGTCTGATGTACATCCTGACTATTGATCGGACCCCCTTAATCCGACGGCTTGTATACAATCGACGCTCTCAAAGTGATCATTTTCGATTGTATATCTCCGATGGCCAACCCCCGATGGAAACCCACCGATGTCACCCCGACCGTCGATTCGATCGACGATCCGACATCCTGTACGCAATTGGAATTTTCAAAAGAATCCCCCCCCTGATTGACACCCTCCGACCATGCCTCCACCGTCGATCTCATCATCCAATCCGATGGCCCACAGCCAATCAGATCATCTCAATCAGCACAATCGCAAAACTGTTCCCTCCGCCCTCCTCTGATCTTCGATGTCGATTGACCCTCGGGCCCACCACCATAATACTTCCGCCCATTCATAATAGAAAGCACCTTTTCCTTTGTTAAAATTAAATTTTGTTTATTTCATTCTATACAAAGGCCTTCCCCCATCGCTCATCCCCATCGCATCGGAATAATTGTAATAAGTTATACTCCGCCCCGAGCTTCCGATCCCAATTCTGATTGTGATTCATATACCTCGGTCCCACCTTAAAAGGCCCTCCGCTCCTTCATACAAAAATTTTTCTCACCTTTGGAAAAGCGCCAAAGTGTTTTTTATGTGTGAAATATCCCTTTGGCTTACCTTTCCCTATTTCCATTTGCCAATCGCATCAAATATTTTGGATTTTGTTTCACATATATCTCCCCCATTCCTCTGATCACCAATTTCAATATCCCAACATGCATTTTTAAAACATTTTATTATATTATATGCATTTTTCCTATTCCTCCGATCGCCGTTTCCGATTGCACCGTCGCATAACATATTACATTGTTTTATTATATGTTGTATCCCCTCCCCTTTCCTCTGATCCTGATTGTGATTTTAACACTTCATTACATATTGCCTCCCCTCTGATCCTGATTGCGATTATAATATGGACACCACTTCCCTTCGCTCCCGCCATTTAAATCAGTTATTCCTTTCACTAAAGGCATAATTTCACTTTAGTTTATTTCAAGAGTATTTTATTCAAATTCAGTTTTCTTCAAAAGGATAAAAAAAGTGAAGGACAGTTAAAGGGCCGAGAGCTAAATTAAAACAGAGATTGCTACAGCAGCAGAAAAGTAGGAAATATGTTTTTTGGATTGCCTATATCTCTTTCATCCAGTACAACAGTGAATTTTAAAATGTTCCAAAATGTATTACTGTTCCTTCTTTTTAGGGGCAGTCTCTTGGTTTCTTGTTCATATTTGGATTTCAGTTCTGGAGCTGGAAAACAACTCCTCTTTCTATGGATCTATGTTCTCACATTTCAGCCTATTTAATGTAATTGTAAATCATTTGTAAAGGAGTCTGTAACTCAGAAGTAGGGGAATAGTGTGGAAAAGAATGCTCTGCGCTCCATTGTACAGTTTTGGATAGGGAATTAATAAAGAGATGCAACTCTGATTTGTGGGATCCATGTGGTATGAATTTTAGTATTTGTTTTCTCGTTTGTTTCATATGTAAATTCGTTATGTTCCACTTTTCATCCATAAACATTTCCGGTTGAATTCTTTCAAGATAGAAATGTAGAATCCATTTTTATGCTCTGCATTGGGAAATCATTCATACTCTGTGTTTTTTCTCCTGTTTGAAAAGGATCCATTCCTTATGCCCTTTTCAACTCCTCACGTGTCTTTCCATCCCATCCTTATTTAACCTTAATTGCTAAAATTTCCTGCCTATATTGCCCCATGAAATACCCTGTATCCTGATTTAATTCCTTAGTTTCAAACTGTCCCATTTGTCCCATACATCCCTGAAACTTTCATTCATTTCATTAAAACATTTTCCCATTATTATACCTAGCCTAATATCAGTTTCATAATTTTACTTTGTTGAATATAATTTCACATAGAGAGCCCTCTCCTAACCTTGTAGGGCTAGCTACAAGGCTGAGCATGGTTTAGATGTTGCCCTGATTTGCCTTTTTCAACTTGAGGTCCAGATCGGGAGCTAACAATACCCAAACAAGAAAATAATTATGTCCAAAAATTTCTAGTAAAAATGGGATCTCTGTCACTTACAATAATCTTTGGGTTTTTTCCATGTAGCTTTTGAGTTGTTTCCATAAATGCAGTAGCAACTGTACTTTCTTTAAATGGATGAGATAATGTACAAAAGTGTGCATACTTGGTAAGTCTATCAACTACCACCATGATTACACTCTTTCTTTAGACTTAGGTAAACCTATGATAAAATCCATTGAAATCTTCTCCCAACGTTGACTTGGAATGGATAAAGGTTGTAGAAGACCTGGGGGGTCTTAATTGCCCTAACTTTATTTTTCTGGCAAACCAAACATTCCACCAAAAACTTTTGAATATCATATTTAATTCCATCCCAAAAAAATTCTTTCTTCACCCTATGGTAAGTTTTAAAAAATTCTGAGTGCACTCCTAAAGGAGAAGTTTGTAATTCCAAAAGAATATTTTGTTTTATTTGGGAATTATTGCAAATATATAAGTGATCTTTGTACCTTAAGGAACCGTTTTTCCAACTAAATGTATCAAATGTACTAGGATATCGCTGCAACTTTTGAATGAGTGTCCACACTTCTTTGTCCTTCTTCCATTCATCCCTTGATTCGGTTATCCAATCTGGTTGGATAATAGAAATGGCACAAAGCAATGCTTCCACCTCTTCAACCTTTCTTGAGAGTGCATTTGCAACAACATTTACCTTCCCTTTTTTGTAGATGATTTCAAAGTCATAACCCAACATCTTTGTGACCAATTTTTGCTGCTCTTCTAAAGATAGTATTTGTTCCAAAAAGTGTTTAAGACTATCATAATCATTTTTTACCTTGAAGTGTCTTCCCATTAGGTAAGGTCGCCATTTATTTAGTGCATGCAGTATTGCCAACATTTCCTTCTCATAAATAGTTTTTTGTAAATAATTTCTTTTGATTGGACAAATTTCAAAAGAAATGGGTCTTCCTTATTGCATTAAAGCAACACCAATTCCATTTCTTGAGGTATCACATTCCACAATAAAGGTTTTTGTGAAGTCTAGCATAGCTAAGACTGATGCTAGGAATATTGCCTCTTTAAGATGTTCAAAGGCCTTAGTTGCTTCAGGAGTCCATGAAAATGCATCTTTCTTCAATAATGTTGTTAGAGGTGTCATTATTCTCCCATAATTCTTAACAAACTTGTGATAATACCTTGTTAACCCAAGAAATCCTCGCAACTACTTTATGGTTGTGGGGACTTTCCATTCCTTAAGGGATTTTATTTTTTTAGGGTCTACCTTAACACCCTCGTGAGATAAAATATGACCCACATATTGCACCTCTTATACTCTAAAGAAATATTTGGATGTTTTTGCATATAATTGTTTCTCCTCCAATAGTTTGAGCACCTTGTCAACATATTGAACATGATCCTTCCAAGGCCTGTTGTAGATTAGTATGTCATAAAAAACTACTAGGACAAATTTTCTAAGGAAGGGTTTGAAAAAGGAATTAATAAACCCTTGAAATGTAGAAGGTGCATTGGTAAGGCCAAAAGGCATGACCAAAAATTCATAATGACCCTCATGAGTTCGAAATGTTGTTTTCAGAATATCTTCAGTCTTCATTCTAATTTGATGATATAATGAATGGAGATCCAACTTGGTAAAATAAATTGCTCCATGTAATTCATCCAACAATTCATCAATCACAGGAATGGGAAATTTATCTTTAATAGTGAGTTTATTGAGCTCCCTATAAACCGAACACATGCACCATGATCCATCCTTCTTATGCACCAATACCACTAGAGCAGTGAAAGACTCTTTGACTAGGTTGACTGCAATCATATGTTCAATTTCGCTCTTTTGTACATAAGGATATCTGAAAGGCCTGATGTTTGGAGGAACACTTCCTGGAATCAAATGAATATCATGATCATTATCATGATAAGGTGGGATTCCTTTGGCAGTTTCAAACACCTTGGAATGATTGTCGAAGATTTTTGGGAGATATGGAGAAATAGATGATTTTGATGTTGGAACTTCTAGTGAGCATAATTGTGAAATTACGCCTCGTTGTTCTTTCTTTAGAAGCTTTGTCATAAAATTAGAGCTTATTATATTTCCTGGTTTCCTTGCGATACCCCATAATTCAATTTTCTTTCCTTTCCAAAAAAATTTCAAGAAAAGTTCTTGAAAATTAAAAGCTAACGTCCCCAAAGATTGTAACCATTGTACTCCTAGTACAACATCAGCACCTCCCATTCGAATGGAAAGAATTGGAATATTCAATACATATTCCGCCATGGTTAGCTTGATATTATGGAATTTTCCATAGAAATTTATAGTTCCTCCATTTGCAACCATCACTTGAAATTCAGGTGCTAGGTATAGGAAACAATTCAATTCCTTGTCTACCTTACAATAAATAAAATTATGGGTACTACCCGAATCAATCAACACTATCAAATTTTTCTTCTTGATATGTCCTTATGTTTTGAGAGATTGAGGAGTGGTAATTCTTACCAATGCATTACATGATATGGTCAGACTCATTTCTTCTTCTTCTAGGGTTTTTTCCTAGTTTATATCCTCTTCTTTTGAAGTTTCTTGTTCATTTTATTCCTCCACTTCACAATCTATGTAAAATAATTTATTCTCAGCACACTTATGACCTTTAGTGTATTTTCTATCACAACTGTAGCAAAGCCCTTTTTCTCTTTTTTCTTCCAATTGTTGTGGTGTCAACCTTGTAGGTTGTCAGAGTCTAGGAGTAGTAGCACTTCCATCTTTATGAATGTGATGGTGAGCTTCACAGTCACCATAATTTAACATTCATTTTCTTGCCAACCTAAATGTCTTCTCCAATGAATCGAGCTCCCAAATGTGAACTTCATGTTGGATGTTATCCTTTAAAATCCCTATGAAGACATCAATCATGTGTTCCTCTGGAATATCAGTTACCCTTATATTCAATTTTTGGAAGTCCTCAATGTGCTCCACCACTAAACCCTTTTATTTGAGATTTATCAATTGGGTGAAGAAGGTGTTGCTCTTTGTGTCCTCATAATGTGCTATCATTTCCTCCGTAAAAATTGACCAAGTGAATTTTCTTTTATAGGAGCAAAGCCATCGATACCATACAAATGTATTTTGTTCTAAATGTAAAGTTGCAATGCATACCTTTTGTGTGTTTTGCACATTATTTAGATCAAAATATTACTCCATCTGTAGTATCCATGTTACGGGATCCTTGCCATCAAACTTCCTCATATCCATATTTGGAATATGGTGATTATTTAATCAAACATTAGAGTTTATGAAATCACTATTAACATTTATTTTGTTCTCATCATGAGTTTCCTCTACTATCTTTTCGCCATTCGGAATCATTTCTTGTATCAAATTTCACAAACCTTCCTTCAAACCTTCCATGTCTTCCTTCAAACCTTCCATTTTTTCTTCCATACCATTCTTCAAACCATCCATCGTAGCTTCTGCTTAGACTCCTATACCTATAGGTGTCATATTTCATGATTGACTTAATGAACTCTGTAATATGTTCATACCTTTTCTTGTTGCAAAGGTTTCCATATTTTCAAAAAATCAAAAAATTTAAAAAATGTAAAGAGGGTATACCCTA
Source organism: Pinus albicaulis (assembly GCA_034641835.2). Taxonomy (NCBI): domain Eukaryota; kingdom Viridiplantae; phylum Streptophyta; class Pinopsida; order Pinales; family Pinaceae; genus Pinus; species Pinus albicaulis. The sequence continues at coordinate 312,854 of JAXQQM020059730.1, forward strand.
AAAGAAAAATCAAAGGGTAAAAAGAATAAAATGGTCAAAAAAGTGAAAGAAATGAACCCCAAACAAAAATAGACCAGGAAAGTGTGCAAGTCCAAATACCACTACTATTTCATTTTTTGTAATAAACAAAATTGTGTGCAGTTTGTCAAACTTTTGCCACAATTTATGAAGAGTCAAACTGTTTAAACTTGACTCATTCATTTTTCAATTTCATGTTGTAGAATAGAGAATAAATATATGGCCAAACAGTTTAATCTTGGCAGATAAGTAGATAGGTAGAGTAAATAAAAAGGAGCTCAACAGTTTAATCTGAGCCCTTGGATGTAATAAGTGTAGACTTAGGTAGGCTTGCCATGTAAAAGAAAAAGAAGATTGATAAGGGTTTGCCAGTCTAAGTGCACCCTAATAAAGAAGAAAAAATGGTAGAGTAAAGTAGGTAGGGTAGGTAGATGATGTTGCAGAATTACATGTGATGGATGATGGCTTTAAATGTGTTAAATCTTTTATTTTCATCACAAGTGCAAAGGCAGACACTCCACTAGAAGAAATTAAAGCAAAGCAAAGTCAAAATCATTAACTTCCCCTCTCATTTTTCCCTAACAGATTTCACTAATTTCCCCTAAGCACTAAGGCATTTGAAGATTAGAGGGGCTCAAGGCATTTCCTTGACTTTTGGAGGGACCGGACCCTCGGCCCAATAATTGGAAAAGCCTAAGTACTTAAAATCATTCATCATCATACTCATTTACTTCATAAAATTATTTTCCTAAGTAAAATCCCATTTTACTTAGGAAAATCATTAGATATTTCATAAAAAACCCTCAAAATCACATTTTATCCTAAGTTTAAGTGATGAAAATATTATAATGTAATTGGCCTTTAAATCTTTACTTTCTTAGTTATATTAATGTATTTTGAGTTTACATTGTCCCATGGTCATATTAACATTGATTTTATGTATTAACTCCTTATAGAAATGACCTTCTCCTATTATATATAACTCCTTTTTATAATATCCCAAAAACCCATGTACTATAGTTTTAACCAAAGTATTTAATCCTCACTTGTTCAAATAAAAAAAACCACTTTATACCCCCTTTGGTTAAAATATATCATTATATGTTAATCCCGCCCCCTATGGTAATTGGATTAATTTAATTTAATTATCATTTAATAAAAAATATGGAAAAACTTTGAACATATGTTTTATGTGTTTAAAACAAAAATAATCCCAAAGTTTAATTCAAACCAAACTTCGAAATAACCCATCTCCATGTATATTTTCCCCTCGCCCGATCACGTTTCCGCTTTTTAAACAAAGGAATTAATTAATCCTTACGATTAATTAATAACCTAACTCCGCCAATCAAACGCCTCCCATTGAAATTAATTAACGTTAATTACGTCGGGCCCGCGCCATTAAAACCCCGTCATCTCCCTGTCCCGTCAACCGTTCGATCGAATCGTTCAAGATCAATGGTTGTTGATAATTCCGCCAGCCATCCCCTATCCGAACAATAACGTGCGAAATGCCGGTGGTTTTCAAATAGTACCATGGCCACGCATCATTCATTCTGTGGAATCGCTGCCCATCCGCTCAATACCACCTTCCCTCAAAAGTGGTGCAGAAAAAACCGCTTTCTGCCTATCCTCTGTGACTCGTCCATCGTACCTGCTGATGTCATCATTAAAAAACCCACCAAATTTTTGACTTTGTGAATAAAACAAATGTGCCCGCGTCATTTTCCTTATCTCGTGCACTAACCAGTCTTCCATGCAACCAATTTCAAAACTCAACTGTTGAAGCCTGCTGACCGTTACCTTGCTGAAGAGAATTGCAGTCGATTATTCCATGGTTCCTCCGCCATAACCAGTACCTGTTCAAATCACTGTTCATTCAAAGCTTACCCGCCAATATCAACTGTTTACCCGTTTAAACACAAACACCCTAGTGTTGCTCATTTTCACCTGATTGTGCAGTAAAACCCTTTGTAACCCAGCTGTGCCACCTAAAGCCTTTGTTAACCGATTCAAGCATGGTTTACCTCCCAAAAATCATTCTAGATTCACTCCAGAGACCTCTCAAAATCAAATGAAACATTTTCGATCTCCCCTGCAAACCAATGCTTTCTTAACAATTTGTTTTGTTTTACAGGTGATCAGAAGACCACATCCTTGGATAAACAGTCTTAATACTAGTCATAAGACTTGTTTACTCCAAGAGTGTTATCAAATCTATTCAAACAGAGATGGAAGATAAAACATACAATTGAAAGACAAGCAAAGGAAACATGATATTAAACGATTTACTGTTGAAACAGACAGTAAAAACCTAAACTACACATTGAAGGTAAAAGGACACAGTAAAGAACAATTAAAGAGTATCAGGATTAAAGAGTATCAGATTGAAGACCAATTCAAGTAAATCAGCTAGCATGAAGATAAACAGCAGGGAAGACAGTTACAAAATAGAACATACAAGTTTATGACAAAGTGAAGACAGATAAAAATAGAGCAGTAAAAAGTAAAAAGTAAACAGTAAACAGTGAAAGTAAACATGAAGATATTAAGGGTTAAACAAATATGAAAACACTTTCACCAACCACAATTAAGTTTATCCAAAGTGAAAGTGAAACAGTTAAAAGAACAAAAAAGTGAAAAGATGAAAAAAACAACAAGAAGGAACATTTTTGCAGAAATTTCATGTTTAAGTCATTGTTTTGCAGAAACTATTGTGATCAATCCAAGATGAATTTTGCAAAACCGAAGGAGGTTTATGTTCTTAAGAGTACCATCTGCAAAAATCTCTCTCAATTTTCTAACAACTATTATGGTTTTGGAAATACTAAACAATGTTGGAAAGCACTTTTTGCTTAAAATACCAGTTAAGTCATCATTTTGCAGAGAATATTGTGGTAAATAAGAAGTACATAATGCAAAACTGAAGGAGGTTTTTGTTACTGAGAGACCCATATAAAAAAACCTATCTCACTTTTTTCACAGTGATTTCAGACTGAGAGATACATGCACATATTTACAGGCTATTTTTCAGACTCTGTAAAACGTTGTTTTACACATATTTTTACAGAGACTATTGTGCACAGCTGGAGCGGAATTTTGGGAAATTGAAAGAGATGTATCTCAAAAACATATTAATCCACAATAACCTCTTTCAATTTTTACATATCTATTACGGATTGATAAATCCAAAGATATCATTGGACCCCAATTTTGCAGAATTGTTGGAGCAGAATGCACAAAGAAAGGAAGCAATTAGTGACTTGGATGCCTCATCATCAACTAAGAGTTGGATCAAATTCGAATTCTCCTCTTTGTCATCACCTATCAATAAAAAATAGTTCCAAATAGATACATTAGTTTGAGTGTCCTTTACTTAAGTTCTATTTATGTAAAATAGTTGGAGAGATTTGTGAACCAATCTTGATATTTTTTCAAGATATTTTAGTTTAGAATTTGTATAAATACTTCACTCTTGGAAGTATTTTAGGGTTTATTCTTAGACTTTGATGTAACATTGAATATTTTGGAATAAAGAGCTTTGGAGAAATTTTTCGTGGCAAAACTGGACAAGGAATTGAGGCAGAAGACTTTTCTCAGGATTCATGTGTCGAATGAAGGATCAATAAGTCATCTCTATCTCATGTTTTGAAGTTTAATATTTGTTTACAATATCATCTGTGTTTCATTATCTTGATATTTAACGAAAAGGATTAAATCAGAAAGTACTTAGGTGTAATCTGATTTCAGTCGTTATTATTCTAAATGTTTTCTTCTAAACTAGTTTAAACAGTGAATTCTTAATTGCTCCTGTTTGTCTAGTTCATACATCTTTGGTTGTTTAGTAAAGAATACTTAACTGCTCTTTATTGATAATCAATCTATTTCTCTTCTCTTGAATGTGTTGAAAGATTCTTTATTGCCTTTCATCCGTTTGAATTCCATTCCATTCACTTTAGATCTATAATTGTTTCTAGTTTGATTATCTTGCCCTGATAAACCATCTTTTGTTAAAAAAATTAAGCCAGTGCAGCCAATATTTTGACTCCATTAGCCCAATGGACTGAAACTACTTGATCTTAATCTCAGCTAAAGAATTCCATCAACTCAAACAAAATCAAAACCCTTGGACTTTATAACTAGCCTAATATTTTCAAAAACAAAGCTAAATTTTATAGAGAGAGCCCTCTCTGGGTACAGATTGGCTAGATTCTGTACCTAAAAGATTGGTTTGTGGTTACCTCGGACCCCTTTCCTCTTCCAACAACTTCAATGAAAATCTGAGTGATAACATAGTGGTGACTCCTCTGGGGATCTGAATAATTTTATTGTTACTATTATTTATTTTATAAACTATAGACGAAGCCTGAAGTTAGCCAGGTAGCCTTTGAAATTTCTCTTGCTTTGCAATTGCAAAAGTAAATAAATGTTGCTTCAGTCTATCTCCAGTATAGTTTATGGATTGAACATCTGGTTTCAAATACTTGATCATTTCCTCTTGTCAAATAAGTCTTTAAGAAAGTTTAAATCTCATATCTAAAGCCTCTTAAAGAAATCATAGAAGTTGTTTTGAAAATTCATAAAAAAACAAAATAATCATAAAATACTCAAAATTTGGTTTCCTGAAGAACTAACTTTTTCTTCAGAATTGTTTTACAGGTTTAGATCTGATCTATGATGGTGGACAGGGATCAGACACAAAAAGGTTAAAATCATCCACCTGGCGACTCCAAAATCAATCTCACAATCAAGACTCCACTGGAGGAATGAACCTAGAAGAACAATATGGAAAGATCAGGCTTTCAACTTGGATCTTAATCCAAGACATTATGTTCTTTCACGTTAAGAACGGTTTTCAATATGTATTGTATTTTATATAAGGATCTAACTTGGTTTTACAGATATCGTGGCCTTTCATTATGGCTGATTTTCAAGATGATCCAAGAATAAAACGAAGATATGCTCCCATGAGCAGAGATCACATACCTGGATTTCCACACAAACTACCGAAGGTAAATTGGGTTGAAAATCTGCCCATGTTTCAAGATGAGAATATTGATGATCCTTTACTACATCTCATTAAATTTCATATACACTCATCAAGATTGAAGGGTGATTGGCATGAGGATTGCCTCATGAATATATTCATGGGAACCTTAGAAGGAAAAGCAAGGGAATGGTATGAAGCTCTCAAACCTGCAAGTTTGTTTTCTCTAAAAGATTTTCATAAGGTATTTTATGAGCATTACAAAGAATATTTTCCATCTTTATCATTAGCTGAAAATTGTTGTGATCAAGCTGAAGATCTTATACATTACCTTAAAAATATTGATGAAGATTTTGGAAATTGGTTTCCTGAAGATTTATTAGAAGAAGTCAAGAATTTTCATTCTCAAGTTAAATTTCATAATAATCAAGAGGAGTTAAACAAAGATGAAATAAATCAGGAGATAAATCAAGATCCACAAAACCCCTCTGTATTAACAAATGATGTTTCATTTAATGTTTTGAATGGAGTTAAAGAAAATAATCAACCTCATGATCAACTTTTAGATAAGGGAAAAAACAATTGTCATTTCAATCTAAGAATTCAGAGATTCCCACCCCCCCTCCCCGAAGAAGAAATCAATTTGCTTCTAAACATGCAACCATCCTCAAAATATTTACACAATGAAGAAATTGTTTCTACTTCTTCTAATGTTGATGAATGTACAAAAGTTTTTATCCATGAAGGGACAGAAGAACAAGTTGATGCTCATGTTATTCTACCTTCCCAAAAAGGCGCATTGCTTGATATCACACCTATTGAACAAAACAATGATTTTCAAACAGAATGCAACCAATCTAATCAAGATATATTAGGATTGTTGGAAGAAAAATCTGCTGATCCATTGTTTATAATTGATGACATTCCTTCTTCTGAAAATTTGCCTAAATATGATCAGTATGATGATAATTATGTTCTCCCAATTCAAGATAATTTCCCAAAACAATCACTAGCTATTCTGAGGGATGAGATATTAGAACTTCAGCTTGATGAGGATTTTCTAAGAGCTTTCTTTCTTATTTTTAAATCAAGAAAATTTTCTCCTCGAGTTAAAAAATGGCTTCTTGATATAATTTCTGAAAATTATGAAAATGAAATCAAACTTTTGCATTCTCAAATTCAGTCATACAATTTCCGAAATCCTAAAGAATTCTTTGAAAATCTTCCTTCTCCAAAGCAAGAGGAAATTGTATTATCTTTTGACTTGCATATTGAAGATGATTATTCTTTCAAACACAAGACCGAAGAAATAAGTTCATGGTCTAATATTCATAATTCAATTGAACAATTAGTCATTGAAGGCCTAGAAGTAAATAACATACATCATGCTTTTATTGATCCTGTATCAGATTATATGGAGAATCTTTTGAGCCCAAATCTGCAAACATGTTTTATCTATGAGGATCAAATATATCAGCAATTTCCATTTCACATCTTATCGTTGATTATAAAGGCACATGATCATAATATACTTCCAATTTTGATCACAAGCAATCAAGTTATCCATTTATTTTTACAGCTACTTGATTGGCTTCATTGGAATTTTTGTATTACCTGATTCAATAAGATTTTTAGTAGATTGAGTAGGTAGATGAGTGCCAATAAGCTCAGAATTTTGAGCATTTTTTTTTTAGTTTTCAATTTTCAGCTAGTTTTTCATTAAGTTGGTTTGAAAATTTTTGTGTGTTGTTTTAGTTTCAGATCAGATTTCAGGTTGCAGAAAAAGGACTATATTCAATTCAAGATTTTCAACCACAGCAAATGCATGTTTGGGATTGGAACAAGGCAGAAGATTTCCAACTGGGAAACAAAGTTTTAAGTTTTGAATGGATAGTAACTTACTGGAGTTGAAGCCCGAGGAGAAGGCCCTAAGCTTCAGAAGTATTACTATCATACATACAATAAGGCAACAAGAAGAAGAAGATTTCATGGTTCAGCTAAAGGCATTTTGAGGCATCTGACCTGCTGTTCTTGACTTTTCACAAGGAAAAGCCATCCCCAAGTGGAGCCAGTGTTAGACTCCTATACCAATAGGTGTCATATTTCATGATTGACTTAATGAACTCTGTAATATGTTCATACCTTTTCTTGTTGCAAAGGTTTTCCATATTTTCAAAAAATCAAAAAATTTAAAAAATGTAAAGAGGGTATACCCTAAAAGAAAAATTAAAGGGTGAAAAGAATAAAAATGGCCAAAAAAGTAAAAGAAAATGAACCCCACCAAAAATAAAAGGCCAAGGAAAGTGTGCAAGTCTAAATGCCACTACTATTTCATTTTCAAGTAATAAGTAATTGTGTGCAGCTTGTCAAACTTTGCCACAATTTATGAAGAGTCAAACTGTTTAAACTTGACTCATTCATTTTTCAATTTCATGTTGTAGATTAGAGAATAAATATCTGACCAAACAGTTTAATCTTGGCAGATAAGTAGATAGGTAGAGTTAATAAAAGGTGCTCAACAGTTTAATCTGAGCCCTTGGATGTAATAAGGTTAGAACTAGATAGATTTTCATATGTAAAAGAAAAAGTGTGATAAGGGTTTGCCAGTCTAAGTGCACCCTAATAAAGAAGAAAAATGATAGGGTAAAGTAGGTAGGGTAGGTAGATGATGTTGTAGAATTACATGTGATGATCAATGGCTTTAGATGTGTTAAATCTTTTATTTTCATCACAAGTGCAAAGGCAGACAATACACTGGAAAAATTTCAAAGCAAAGCAAATTCAGATTATTAACTTCCCCTCTCAGTTTTTCCCTAAACATTTCACTAATTTCCCCTAAGTACTAAGGTATTTGAAGATTAAAGGGGCTCAAGGCATTTCCTTGACTTTTGGAGGGACCAGACCCTCGGCCCAATAATTGGAAAAAACCTAAGTACTTAAAATCATTCATCATCACACTCATTTACTTCAAAAAATTATTTCCTGAGTAAAATCCCATTTTACTTAGGAAAATCATGAGATATTTCATAATAAACCCTCAAAATCACATTTTATCCTAATTTTAAGTGATGAAGTGATTATAATGTAATTTGCTTCTAAAAACTTCACTTTCTTAGTTATATTAATGTATTTTGAAGTTTACCTTGTCCCCTTGTCATATTAACATTGATTTTATTTTTTAACTCCTTATATAAATGACCTTCTCCTATTATATATAATTCCTTTTATATAATATCCCAGAAACCCATGTATTATTATTTTAACCAAAGTATTTATTCCTCACTCATTCAAATAAATACCCACTTTATACCCCATTTGGTTAAAATATATCATTATATGTTAATCCCGCCCCTATGGTAATTGGATTAATCTAATTCAATTATCATATAATAAAAATATGAAAAAACTTTAAAACATATAATATATGTGTTTTAAACAAAAATAAAGCCGAAGTTTAATTCAAACCAAACTTCGAAATAACCCATTTCTATGTATATTTTCCCCTCGCCCGATCACGTTTCCGCTTTTTAAACAAAGGAATTAATTAATCCTCACGATTAATTAAGAACCTAACTCCGCCAATCAAAACGCTCCCGCTGTGATTATTCTATAATAAAACGCGTCGGGCCCGTGCCATTAAAACTCTGTCATCTCCCTGTCCCGTCAACCGTTCGGTCGACCCATTTAAGATTAACGTCTGTTGATAATTCTGATGGCCATCCCCGATCCGAACAATAATGTGCGAAATGACGATGGTTTTCAAACAGTACCATGGCCACGTGTCATTCGTCCTATGGAATCGCTGCCCATCCGCTCAATACCGCCTTCCCTCAAACGCGATGTGAAAGAAACTGTTTACCGTCTGCCCTCTGTGACAAAACCACCGTACCTGCTAACATCATAATTAAAAACCCGCTAAACTTTTGACTTTGTGAATGAAACAAATCTTCCCGCGTCGTTTTCATTATCTTGTACACGAACCAGTCTCCCATGCAACCAGTTTCAAAAATCAACTGTTGAAGTCTGCCGACCATTACCTTGCTGAAGAGAATTGCAGTCGAGTATTCCAAGGTTCTTCTGCCATAACCAGTACCTGTTCAAATCACTGTTCATTCAAAGCTTACCCGCCAATATCAACCGTTTACCCGTTTAAACACAAACACCCTAGTGCCGCTCATTTTCACCTGATTGTGTAGTAAAACCCTTTTTAACCCAGCTGCGCCACCTGAAGCCTCTGTTAACCAATTCGAGCATGGTTTACCTCCCAAAAATCATTCTAGATTCACTCCACAGACCTCTCAAAATCAAATGAAACCTTTTCGACCTCCCCTGCAAACCAATGCTTTATTAACAATTTTTTTTGTTTTACAGGTGATTAGAAGACCACATCCTTGGATAAACAGTCTTAATACTAGTCATAAGACTTGTTTACTCTAAGAGTGTTATCAAATCTATTCAAATAGAGATGGAAGATAAAACATACAGTTGAAAGACAAGCAAAGGAAATAGGATATTAAACAATTTACTGTTGAAACAGACAGTAAAAACCTAAACTACACATTGAAGGTAAAAGGACACAGTAAAGAACAGTTAAAGAGTATCAGGATTAAAGAGTATCAGATTGAAGACCAAGTCAAGTAAATCAGCTAGCATGAAGATAAACAGCAAGGAAGACAGTTACAAAACAGAACATACAAGTTCATGACAAAGTGAAGATAGATAAAAATAGAGTGGTAAAAGGTAAAAAGTAAAAAGTAAACAGTAAATAGTGAAAATAAACATGAAGATATTAAGGGTTAAACAAAGATGAAAACACTTTCACCAGCCACAATGAAGTTTATCCAAAGTGAAAGTAAAACAGTTAAAAGAACAAAAAAGTGAAAAGATGAAAAACACAACAAGAAGGAACATTTTTGAAGAAATTTCCTGTTTAAGTCATAGTTTTTCAGAAACTATTGTGATCAATACAAGATGAATTTTTCAAAACTGAAAGAGGTTTATGTTCTTAAGAGGACCATCTACAAAAACCTCTCTCACTTTTCTAGCAGCTATTATGGTTTTGGAAATATTAAACAATGTTGGAAATCACGTTTTGCAGAAAATACCAGTTAAGTCATCATTTTGCAGAGAAGATTGTGGTAAATTAAAAATACATCATAAAAAATGAAGGAGGTTTTTGTTCCTAAGAGACCCATCTACAACAACCTTCTCACGTTTTGCACAGTGATTTTAGAATGAGAGATACATGCACATCTTTACAGGCTATTTTTCAGACTCTGTAAAACTCTGTTTTAAACATATTTTTACAGAGACTATTGTGCACATCTGGAGAGGAATTTTGGGAAACTGAAAGAGATTTTTCTCTCCAACATATTAATCCACAATAACCTCTTTCAATTTTTACATATCTATTACGGATTGAGAAATAAAAATATATCATTGGACCCCAAGTTTGCAGAATTGTTGGAGCAGATTGCACAAAGAAAGGAAGCAGTTAGTGACTTGGATGCCTCATCATCAACTAAGAGTTGGATCAAATTCGAATTCTCCTCTTTTTCATCACCTATCCATAAGAAATAGTGCCAAATAGATGCATTATTTTGAGTGTCCTTTACTTAAGTTCTATTTATGTAAAATAGTTGGAGAGATTTGTGAACTAATCTTGATATTTTTTCAAGATATTTTAGTTTAGAATTTGTATAAATACTTCACTCTTGGAAGTATTTTGGGTGGAATATTATACTTTGATGTAAAATTGAATATTTTGGAATAAAGAGATTTGGAGAAATTTTTCGTGGCAAAACTGGACAAGGAATTGAGGTAGAAGACTTTTCTCAGGATTCATGTGTCAAATGAAGGATCAATAAGTCATCTCTATCCCATGTTTTGAAGTTTTATATTTGTTTACAATATCATCTGTGTTTCATTATCTTGATAATTAACGAAAAGGATTAAATCAGAAAGTACTTAGGTGTAATCTGATTTCAGTCGTTATTATTCTAAATGTTTTCTTCTAAACTGGTTTAAACAACGAATTCTTAATTGCTCCTGTTTGTCTAGTTCATACATTTTTGGTTATTTAGTAAAGAATACTTAACTGCTCTTTATTGATAATCAATCTATTTCTCTTCTCTTGAATGTGTTGAAATATTCTTTATTGCCTTTCATCCGTTTGAATTCCATTCCATTCACTTTAGATCTATAATTGTTTCTAGTTTGATTATCTTGCCCTGATAAACCATCTTTTGTTAAAAAACTTAAGCCAGTGTAGCCAATCCTTTGACTCCATTAGCCCAATGGACTGAAACTACTTGATCTTAATCTCAGCTAAATAATTCCATCAACCCAAACAAAGTCAAAACCCCTGGACTTTATAACTAGCCTAATATTCTAAAAAAAAAAGCTAAATTTTATAGAGAGAGCCCTCTCTGGGTATGGATTGGGTTAGATTCCGCACCTAAAGGCTGGTTTGTGGTTACTCGACCCCTTTCCTTTTCAACAACTTCAAGGAAAATCAGTGATATGTCTTCTTCTATGCCTTTCTTCAAACCATCCATCTTAGCTTCCATGCTTTTCTTCAAAACATCCATTTCATTTTGCGTTACTTACTTATTTAAATTTGGTGCACTTTCTCTTGTAATTTTGATATGTCATGTTGCAATTCTTCATCTTCATGAGTCATAGTAGACCCTTCTGAAGGCTTAATGGGTGTTGAATTATTTTTACGGGGCATATTTTAGAACCCAATACCGATATCTATTCTACAATATGCCCTTGGAATCAATTCAAATTGATTCTTCAAACAAGACTTATGCAATTCGGAAAAAAATACACACCTTTTTCTTGCTTTTGAGGAGTTTGATATTGAAATTGAATTATATCTATGATTTAAGATCTTCAATATCTTAAATTCGGCCCTATAGTAGCACTCTAAATCTTCTTTCGAATTCCACAGGTATAACTTGATTTTCATTCTTCAAAGAAAAGTTATACCCAATCTCCCACAATGACCTAATTATGTATTGGTTTACTAGAGTGAATATGTACGATGTGCCATGTGTCACTGTTTCTTCCTTCGTCTTTGAAATTGTTACACAGGAAACTAAATTTTGTGTAATTGTGGCCACTTTTTACATAATTCCAATCTGACACTCAGAGAGAGAATTATGACAATTTTCCCATGGTCACCTCTTTGAGATGAAATTTGGGAGCCTAACAAAAACCTATCTTCCACAAATCATATCCCTGAAAATATTGCAAACTAGGATCTAAAATTTGTACAGGAGGTTCCTCAGGACTTCTTCTTTACTCTATAAAATTTTTGCTTTTGAACATTCATAGAAACAAATTTATTTCGAAAATTCCATGATGACTTGTTTTAGGTGAAATTTGGGAGCCTATGAAAACCCTAAATTCCACAGATCATATCTCTGAAAATATAGCGAACCAAGATCTGATATTTTTACACGACATTCCTTAGGATTTAGGCTTCACTTTGTAAAAATTTCAGCTTCTAAACCTTCGTAGAGAAATCATTATTGCGAAAATTCCACGATGACCTATTTGGAGCAACAAAATGCTATAATCCAAAGCTCTGATACCAATTTTTATGAAAATAGCTCCAAAAATAGAAGAAAAGAGAGATCAACACTTCAAAAATCAGCCACTTCAAGGGGGTGACCTCTAATACATTACATAAATGAACAATTCTTGGATGATACAAATGACTAGACCCTCATTGGATATATAGGAGTCGATGGGGTCACAATATAATCCTAGCTTACCTAACAATAATAATGTAAGAGCACAATAATAACAATATTGGGGTTACAGGCGTACAACAATAACAATAAGGGGGTTACACGAACAACAATAAGGGACTATACTAGTAATATAGGGACCTAACATGAAATTTGTGTTATAATTTGGTGTTTAAATCTTTAAAACCCTAGTATCTCCCATTGCATTCTTAAATTCCCCAAATTGCATCTCCCTAAACCTTCCTACCTTTCCTACATTGCAAATACCCATTCCTGAAACCCATGTATTACAAATCCCCTTTCGCTAATTGTTTTTCCCAACACCCTAAACCCTAGGTGCTACAATTACCTAGGATCCTAACCCCAAAACTGTAAATAATTTCCCCATCCTAAAATTTCACCATATCACTATTCCCTATCCCCTTTCCCATTTCATAAATCCCTAGCACCATCTCCTTCAATTTCCATTTCCCATTCATCATTTCGAAGACCACTTTTCACCATCATCACACTTCCCTAGGGTTTTGACTTTAAAACATCATGGGAGAGGAAGAGAATTGATCATACAGTGAGGGAGAAGAAACAGAGGCTAGAAGGCCACATAGAGGGGGAAGAATACTCAGACTTGGGCCAAAAATTACTAGAGAACTTTTGGCATCTCCTTTGACAGTGAAATGTTTCAAACATGTTGATTGTTTTGAGTTCTATGAGAAAATTCAGTGGGTCCAACACCATGGCATGTTGACCAAGCTTTTAATATCCAACATCCATGGAAACCAAGTCACTTTAGCTGGTGTCACCTTTACTGTGTCAACTGCCATCATTTCAACTACCACTAGGATCCCAAATGTTGGGGAGAAATGGTTCAAGCACAGTGAATTGAAGGAACACTACTTTGAGCCTTTCATGAAACCAAGATATAAGAATGAGAAAAAGAGGTTCTTTCATTATTCCTACCTCCTGGATAGATATGCACCAATGATGAACATAATAATGATTTTCATGTGAAGGTATATTTTCAAGAATTTATACCTATCACATTCAGAACTTAATGCATTTCACTAGGGTAAAGCTGCTCAACGTACCCTACTACCTTTTCTAGAGCATTGATAAGATGGCACTTATTATCCAGAAAAGGGAGTATGAACATCAAATGAGAAGTGTTTTCCATCATTCCCTTATCAAAATCATAGTTCTATACCATCTCAATGAACTAAACATTGCATGCAGTACCTTCATAGCCAATGATATATTCAGAGAGCCATCTACTCAACATACACAAAATGTGCCTTCATCATCTCATCCATTCACTTCCATCCCTCCATCTCATCCCATAGCACATTCATCATCATCAGATCAGTTCCCTTCACCCATTTAACCTCCTTCATCTCCATTTCATCATGACATTGGATCACCTAGCAAGATTGAGGTCAATGAGCCTAAGAGGGCTACTGTGGTTGAGGTTAATCCATTTCCAAAAACCTACCAGAGAGGTCACAGGCATGTGTTTTCTCCACACATAGTGGAAGGGGCCATGCCTTCTACATCAACAAAGTAGGTGGACAAAGGCAAAGAAAAGGTGATTGAGGCATAAATTCAGCCAGAGGTTAGACATGAAGGAAACCTCCATGAGACTGAGCATGATTTTGAGCTTGTTGAAAAAAGTGAGTAGGATGATGATGAAAACATCAACATAGCCATCAAGGGAAATGATGTAAATATTAGATAACTCCGGACTAATCTTGAAAGGGCCAAGTTTTTCATTGATTTCCTTGAGCAGAAGAACAAGAAGTTGAAGTCAAAATAGGTCATTGATTAAGTCAAGTATATCAATGCTCAAAGGGAGGGAGAAAAGGAAAAAGTTATGCTAGATGAGACACTTGAAAAGTATGGGTTCCTTGATGAACAGGATGAACAAGAACCAAGTGGAAAACCTAGAAATAGAGGGCTGAAAAGAGCTCTAGCTCTAGAAAAACAAAAAGAGGGTGAGCTTGCTAATCAACTAACCCTAAATAAGAAACTTGTAATGGTGATCAATGAAAATATGGAGCCATTACTTGATAGAGCCAATAATAATTTGGAGAAGCTTTTGGAAAACGATAACAGAGACAATGTTTTTTTCAGGAGGAAGGTCAAGCATCATGCTCAAAAGGAGAAAATTGCAATGTTCAAGCTCAAAAGAGTCGACGAAAAGATTGAGGCTTTGACCATGCTGGAGGAGAAAATAAAGTTAGAAATACTTACATAGGCTTCACTCCAAGACTATTCACCTCAATAGAACTCTTTCCATCAATTTTTAAACATTTTGAATCATTTTTGCAAAATCTATCTTTTTCTGTGTTTTCATGGATAGTGTCATATCAGAAAATTGGTCACATGCGCATCACCCTAGGCGATGTGCACTTTTTTGAGGAATAAAATGTCCAAAGAGAGACCACCATTGGATTAATAATGATGAATAAATGCACCTTGTAAATTTTGTAAGGTTTTTGAGACAAACTGGTCAGTGAAAAGGGCAAAAAACACCCTAAAAATCATGTTTCTGCCCCTATTTCGGCCTAAGCACTGCGCACAGAGCAGTATCAGGAGAATGATTTTTTGATAGAGAAAATGACCTTCATTTTGGAAAATTAAGGCATATATAGAAACTATACTTGAAGGGCTTTCCAAAAAGCTATCTTGGAGCCAATTTGGACACCTACAAGTTAGTCAAAATCAGCCTTGAACAGGGAGGGTGCACTTGACCATTTGCTGATTTTTTTTTAAATTTCCTTGTAATTTTGACTTTAGTTCAGAAATTAATGTTGCTAACTATGTAATTGATGATGGTAAATGTAATTATGTTATGGATAAGCTACCTAGGGAAATATTCTTCAGGTAAAAATTTTCATTAATTCAAATGAATAATTTTGAATGTAATTAGGGAGGAGTCACTTGCACCTTCCTACACTCCAGCTTTTAGTTATGAATTTTTTGGATCTCTTCCTAACCTCATGGATTCAACCCATGAGGATGATTAAACGTAGTTTTGATGTCTATATATTCTTTTTATTCACTCTTATAAATGGTTGGAATCAGTTTGGATGCTAATGTATTGATCAAGGACTATTGTAGTAAGTTTGGCCAATTAATAAAGAATAATTGCAGCTAGTTTTTGGGATACATGTGGTATGATGTTTATCATTTTTTTTCTTTAATTTTAATATTTTATAACTTGTTTTCTTCATGTTCATTACATCTCTGTTGTATGATCTCTTTCAGGTTGATAGGAGGGAGCCCTACAAACCTATATCATTTTCCCTGACCTAGCTCCCTTGACCATACTTTCTTCCAGCAACCTGACCAAAATCAATTATCAAAACCCCTGAACTCACACCTAGCCTAAAATCCTAATCCATTCAGCCTCCTAGGCCGTGTTTTGTGGAGGGAGCCCTCACCTACTTGGTATGGCTAGCTACCAAGTTAAAAGCTTGGTTTGTGGTTACCTATGTTGGGATTCCTTCTTCAACCTTGGGAATCTGGTGGAGTGATAACAAAGATCACATAAGATGGTGAATCTTGGAGCTCGACCTAGTAGAGATCAATGACCTTATAAAATTCAAATGGAGTTTCAAAAAACTATACTTTCTAGATATAAGGCTTATTATTTCAATTCCCTTCATACATCAAAATTTTTGTTGAAGAATAATTGCAGAAATACTTCTCAACTTAGTCAATCTTCCACAATACTGATAGTAAATTCTGAGTTGAATTTTTTAGATGCAAATCATTAAATTTATTTGATTTATGCTATTAATCAAGCCTCTAAAAAAGGAAAACAACATATTTTTCTACCCCTTCTACTACAATATTTGAGGATGGCTCCATTATCTCTTTAGAGTGACACATTCCTTGTCTAATTTCTTCAGTCACCATAAACAAATATGTATAGCCTTATATATCCATGAGGCTCTCAATATTCATTGCCATATTCTTCAAAAAACTTACACCAAAAGGATCAATTCCTTTTTCACAATGATCCAAGTCATATATTTTATGTTACGATGGCACTTTAGAGTCAATGCAAGGATCTTGAAAGGAAATATCTCCTTCTGAGGTTATACTACTAAATGCACCTACTTGAAACTACTTGAAAATAATTTAAAATAAACCTCATAAATTATCAAGTATATTTTCATTTTTGGAGCTGTAAACCATTAGGATACATTAGAATACGGATACATTTGAAACCTTTTTAAACTCCTATATTTACTTGTACAAAGATCCTAGTGCCCCTAATTTTTCTCCTATTTAGGAACTCGAATTGGTGCTTATGTTAGCTTTGCAACATATGTATTCTAAAAAATATTCATACTCATGTTTTTCAATTAAATCATTGAGGAACATACTAAGGTCTTCAAGACATGGATTTTATTATATCTGCAACGACTCCGAATTTCGAAACTATATTTTTTCCTATGATTCAAACTAGGAATCCCTTGGAGAATCTTAAACTGTCTCTATACATATCTCTTAACTGAGATATTTTCTCGTTGATGCCAATAGATCCTCATCAAGATTATAAGGATTTATCCTTCTAGGAATTAATACAAAAGTACTACATTATCATGACATAGATACCAAGACTCGGATTTTCATCCCTGTTGGGGTCCTAGTGATTTGGCAGACTGGCATACCAAATGACAAGGCAACATCAGAACCACCTTGGAATCCTAGGATCTAGCCCTCCTGGATTCAGAGAGGGATCTCTCTATGTAAGTATTGTTTTTGAAGATATTTATTTATGCTTAGTTATGTTATTAAGCTAGTTATGAAGTTCAAGAGGTTGTTTGTTTTGTTTTGGTTGGGACTCATTAACTGAGAAGGTCATGTGAAGTAAAGAAGAAAATAAGTGGAAGGATGTTTCAGCATGGGAAGATAGGTCAAAAGAGTGCTAAACCATTGGCCTACAGAGTCATAAAAGGGTTTACTCACACATCAACTATCCAAGAGTTTTCAGAGGGCAAGTCATCTATATGAGAAGATATTTTAAGTTTGAGTTTGTGGTGTGAAACATTAAGGAGTGAGGTGAAAGAAGCAACATGTAAGAAGACAAAGGGCAGCCTAAGATTAGGTAAGGACTTTTAACCTATCTTTATTTTGTAATAATTTTAGGAACGGAAAACATATAATAAAACAAAGGGAAATCTAAGATTAGGTAATGACTTTTAACCTAGCCTTCTTTTGACATGCACTCAAGGGAAAAAACATGTAAGATAAACATAAAAAGCAACCTAAGATCAGGTAAGGGCTTTTAACCTAGCCTAATTTTGGCACACATTTAAGGGATATCTTCAAAACAAATGTTTAAGACTACACAAGGGATAGGATTAACCATAAACTTCCTTGATTGAGACTCTACTTAGCATGCAGTGAAAATATCATTCAAGAACAACATCTTAAGTTCTACTCAACAAGATATGGGCTCAACAACACTTCTTGACTAGTTATACTCTATTGAAATTATTCCTAAATACACATTAGAAGAAAACATAAAGATAAAGATTTATCAGTGAGAGCTAGGGTGCTTTGCAGTAAATCCTACTCTATATTTTCTGTCCTTTATCAGAGAATATGAACATAGTGGAAACATAAGGAAAATAACAATTACAGTGAGAATAACATCACCAATGATTTAGATGAGGATCCAATGAATCTGCTTGTCTATTGATGTGAAAAACTAGTTACACACTTTGAGTCCAATAGCTTTTACAGTCCAATTCTTTTCTTCCCATCCTACTATATTACAACTACTTAGAAACTCTTACTCAATAATAGTTCAGACAATTAACAATTTTCCAACCCCTTACAATGAATTTTCTGTGGATACTTATAGGTGCAAAGAGGAAGAGGGCTGCAGAAATGGTAATAAATATTAATTAAGACAGAGTGGGAGAGGTATTCGAATGCCCATTCTACTTAATAACCATGGATATAACTAAGTGTACCACTTTAGCTACCTTAGGCGACTTTGAAACCAACTAGCAGGCTGGTAATAACTCTGAGGCTTTTCCTTTGAAGTTATCTTGGTCTGAAGTACCTTGTTTGACCTTTATGACAAGTAAACTGTCATTTTTGGGTTTTGTAGTCCCACGACTATGCAATAACTATTCTGATGGTTTTTAAATAGTTTCTGCCATGAGCATGGTTGTCACGCTGTCTTTGAAAGGCGAAGTAGACTATGGGTGTCCTTTCCTTGATCTCTGGAAATTTAATTTCCCTAATGATCTAACATTCCAAGGCTTCTTTGTTGATTTGTCATGATTTTTGGCTTTAAACACTGATTTTGGCTTCGGTTGTGCTTTAAAGCCTCTCTAATCGTCTTTCTTCTTTAATCACTGTGTTGACTAGTTTTGCTTTAATTAATTTATCTCCGACTGCGTCTTTAACTTCTAATATTCGAACTTAACCTTAAAATCTTTAGGCTTTAGGCTTTTAATCCTTTAAACACCATGAAACCTGTACAAAATAACCAACATGTTTTATGAAATCCTGCATTTGGGTTTAACTGCTTTAGAAGGCTTGGCGGAGGGCGAGAGAGCAGTGCAGAGGAGGTGGAATGCAGACGGAAGTTTAAAATTTTCAATGGGTGCAAAGAACTAAAAAGTGGTATTGGAAAACCGGCAGCGGTTTTTGTGTGAGGTGAAGACAATAAGTGGTTTGGGCTTGAACGAACGCGATACGGTCCGGAGGTTGACATGTATATTTTTAAAACCGCCTATTTCGCATTGATATCGAGCATTGAGGGACTTTGGAAAATTGAGCTCAAAAACCAATCTAAACTGTTCGATCTAGGGGCAGTAGATCAGACCGACGGTTAAAAACAAACGAGGAGGGAAAGAATTACATAGGAGGAAAAAAGGTGGGGCCCAGTGGGTGACATAAGAAAAATTGGCGCGCAGCGAAAAGTCCTTTGTGCAGGGTAAAAATTGGCCCAGTGGAGGTAAAATGTGAGGATTAATGGGAGCCGTCACATCAACAAGATCGATGGTCAGGGTCGAATTGGGGGAGCGAGGATAAAAGAGGACAGAGGAGGTGTTAGGGGAAAAAACGAAATCATGATGAAGCGAGGACAGATGATCTGAAACAAGATCAACAGTAGAGATTTAACTGTAGAGGGACTGGGGGTACGGAGGAAAAATATTGATGTGTGCCCCTGCAAAAGACCTCAGTCGTTGATCTGGATTAAATGGATGGCTAGGATGATCTTCGCAGATCGGTGATCGGAGGAGAAAAGGGTCTGAGGACAAGGAATTTTGAATTTGCGATGTGTCGATGGGCTGATGGGGGAAACAGGTGTAATGAACGGAGGACCATTGGATCTTGGAGAGATGAACGGTTGGGATCTGATTGGCGAAAAAAGGAATGGGACCAAAGGAACGGGGATCGTTGATGGAGCGACGACCATTCGATTTGGATTAGATCAATGGTGGAGATTCACTCGGGGGATCGCATTGGCGAGGGAAAAAGGTTCAGGGGATAAGGAACAAGTGAAGCGCCGATGCGATGGAATGATGCGCGGACTGTCAATCTTGTGGAGAATGAACGGTCAGGATTAAATCAAGGGATCGACATATCGGTGGAGGAGATCGCCAGCTGGGAAATGTGATGCACCGATAGCCGTCGGATCGGAAGTGAGATCAATGGCTCAGATCTCATTGGTGGATCGGCCATCGGTGGGGAAAAGGGTCTGGGAACAAAGGAAATGGATTCATCGATGGAGCGGGGGGCCAATGGGCTGACACTCTTGGTCACAGAGCACAGTCTTATGGCAGAAGAAGGGGCTTGGGCTCAAGCAAAAGGGGCTTAAGGTATTTTATAAAAAATTAAGTCTTTTTGAGGATTTTTTAGGGTAACGATAGGATGAAAAAGGGGTTTTAAACTAGAATAAAGGGATTTCATCAGGTTTAAAGGGGATTTTGAGGAAGTAAAGTGTAAAATGAGGAAAGTAGGGAAATTTTTGCAGAGGGATTCATCGAAAGAAAGAACGATGAACAATGGGTCTGCAGGAACAGTGTCTTTATAACAGCAGGTTTTCTTTGAAAGATTTTGAGTGAAGGTTATGAAGTGAAGATACCAGTGGAATGGATCCTTTGGACAAGGAACACAGAGAGGTTTCAAGAAGTCACAGATTTTGCATGAAATTTGTTTCTTAAATACTAAAGACCTTTTTTTAGCCATCATAGTATATGAAAAATTTATAGATGGCTAACAACGGCTCCAACTTGGGGATGACAGCTCCTTGGAGGTGTCAAGAGCCTTATAAATTTTATCTCTGGAATGTAGACCTGTGCTTTATCCTTGACAACCTCTTCTTCCTTGATCATGCTACTTAAAAACATGATCAGTACTTTGTAACAGAAAACAGATTTCTTTCCCCAAACAACTACCTACACAGCCTACTTTCCTAACATTTTTTCTTCAGCAGGGTGCACTTGGACTTGCAATCCCTTAACATCAAAATTTTATTCTTTTGAAAACAAGAAAAGTAATCTAAATTTACCCTTATAACTTCCATGAGTCCAGATTAAACTGTTAGACTCAAAAATTCTCTACCTAATCTACTATCTGTCAGGATTAAACTATCTGACAGATCTGCATTCTCTACATTCTAAAACAGAAATTGAAAACACAATCAAAACAAGATTAAGTTGTCTGATTTTCTATGATGGTTATGACCTTTATTTTCCGAAAAGTAAAAAAAACTTGGAAGGCTTAAGATCTGAAAACAATGAGAGTCCTTCCTCTTTCCTTCAGCTCTGATTTGATCTCTTTTGGATGTCTTCTTCTTCTTTACCTGGTTCAAGTTTTCAGCATTTTATAACCAGTATGTTTCCTTTCTTTGGCTCAAGTTTTGAGCTTGTTTGAGCCATCTTTCCTTCGATTCTTTGGTTCATATTTTGAGCATATTAGGACCAATTCTTTTTCTATCCTAATCTAATCTACTGATAAGCCAAGATTAAATAGTTTGGCAAATCTTCTTCACTAACCTATCAGTAGTAAAATGAGATCTATCTAGTCATGATTAGGCTATATGACTAAATAGCAATGCTCTTTCAAGTAGTGGCATTTAGGCTTGCACACTTTCAGGCTTTCTTTCTTTCTTTTCCTTTTTTTTTTTTGGGTATGGGGTTGTACCTTTCTTCGTTTCTAATCTGCGCTCATTTTATTTTTCTATTGTTTTTGTATCTTTTCAATTTTTTCAAAATAAAATGAAGCAGTGATATTTACAATGAAAGTGAAAGCTTAAAACAGAAGTTTCAACAGAAATAGTGTTTGAGCATCCTGACATTGATAGGACCCCCAAACAGGTATGTACCATCCATCTCTTGTAGAAAAAATGCATTATGACCAATAACAGATTGAATAATGTAAGGGTCTTTCCATAAATTGTCAAGCTTGCCATGTTTGCCCTTATCGTCTCTCCTAGAATCCCATTTGATTACTTTGTCACCAATCTTGAAATCACTAGCCTTTGTCCTCTTATCAAACAACTTTTTGTTACTTTCTTATACTTTTTGTGCTCTATTATAAACTTCCTCCCTGGTTTGCTGAAGATGTATGGTTTGATTAATCCTTCTCATCATGCTATCCTCTTCTGACTGCATTTCTTGGACCAAATTCATCGCTGGCACTCCCAAACTGGTAGGAAAAACTGCATCAACTCCATACACCAGCTGATAGGGAGAAATTCCAATTGATTTTTTTGTTGTCAATCTATCTGCCCATAAGGCGTGTACCAGCTTTTTGTGCCATGATCTCTAATTTTCTTCCAACAACTTCTTTATTATGTTTACTAGGATTTTATTGGAAGATTCTGCAAGTCCATTACCTTAAGGTTAATAGGCTGTAGAATGACCAAGCACAATCCGATATCGATGACATAAATCAACCATATTTTTAGAACCAAATGTAGTGGCATTGTCAGTGATAATTTTCCTAGGACAGCCGAATCTGGATAGGATATGATCTTCAAGGAATTTTATGATGACTGAGTCTGTGGAATTCCCAGAAGGAATGGCTTCTATCCATTTGGTGAAATAGTCAGTGGTTGTGAGTATCCATGTATGTTGGGCAGATGAGGCAGGGTGGATTTCCCCATTGAAGTCTAGGCCCCACTGCTGAAAAGGAGCTTCAACAATGATTGGTTATAAAGGTAAGGGAAGCAGTTTTCTCTTGCCTTCAAAGATTTGGCACTTGTGGAAGGAAACTATCATTTTGGGGACATCTTGAAAAAAGGTGGGCCAGTAATAACCAACTCTAAGGATTTTATTAGTAGTGGCTCTCCAATTTAGGTGGCCTCAACATTATCCTTCATGAAACTCATGCTTGATCCTGTCTGCATCATTCTCAGGCAAACATTTAAACAATAGACCACTAGAATTTTTCCAATATAAACATTTATCCAAAATGAAGTAATTAACAGCTTTCAACTTTAAAAATCTTGCCTTTGTTTTAGACAAACTAGGAGGAGCATTAAGATTAGTAAGCACATACAAAATATCAGCATACCAAGATGAATTCAGGAAGCTATCTTCAATAATTGGAGCTGGAAATTCTTCCTGCTCATCTAGTGCGCCTATCATGTTTATATCAAGTGCTTGTAAGTTAGATTCGACCATTAACTATGCTACGCCTTGACCCTTGATGATTTTAGTGGGTTTAATTTCCAAATCATATTCCAGTATCACAGCAATCCACTTTCCTCTTTGGCCATCAGGGTCTTGTGACAGAATTTCCTTCACGACTATGTGAGGCACAAATGCAATAATGTGAGAGTGTAAGATATAAACTCTAAAATCCTTCAAGGTTTTGACCAATGGTTAGGCCTATTTCTCCATTATATTATATTTCAACGGTGCATCCCTTAGTGCCTTGCTGAAAAATGCAATTGGCTGCTCTTGTCCTTCTAGATTTTTCTGTAATAGGACAGCAACCATAGCATGTTATGATGCAAATGAAAATATGAGGAATTCCTTTGTGAAATCAGGACTAATGAGAACCGGTGCTTGGGTAAGTGCATGTTTAACTAGTTCAAAGGATTTCTTTGCTTCCCATGTCCATTTGACTCCTATCTCTTTCTTTAACATGTTTTTCATGTTCCTAAGGAGTTATTCTAGGTTGGGTATGAACCTTCTTAGGAAATTAATCTTTCCAATGAAAGATTGGAGTTCTTTGATGTTTCTAGGGTGACTGATCTGTAATATACCTTCAACCCTTCTTGGGTCTATTTTAATCCCCTTTTTAGATATGATATGACTGAGAAGTTTACCTTCTTGGAGACTGAACAATGTCTTATTGAGATTTAAAGATAGCCCAAACTTCCTACATTTCTCAAAGACTTTCCTGAGGTGTGCTAGGTATTATTCATCTATTTTGGAATAGACTGTGATGTCATATAAATAAATCACAATGAAGTGGCCTATTTCTTCTGAGAAAGCAATATCCATGGCACTTTTAAAGGTGGATCCTGCATTCATTAATCCAAAAGGCATTTTCACATACATGAAGGTGCCCCAAGGAGTAGTGAAGGTTGTTTTCAGTTAATCTTTAGGTAGTACCAAAATCTGCTTATATCTAGAAAATCCATATAGCAAGGAAATCCTCTTAGAACCAACTACCCTTTGTAAGATGTGCTCCATTTTGAACAGGGGATATTTGTCCTTTAATGAGGCTTTGTTCAAATTCCTGAAGTCAATAAAGAGCCTAATTTCTCTTGTTTTATTCCTCACAGCTACGAGATTAGACACCCATTCTGAGTATCTCACAGGGACAATGATTCCAGCATCATACATTTTCCTAATTTCCTTCTCAACCAGAGGTAACTACACAGGGTTTATTCTACGCAATTTTTGCCTGAATGGTTTCTGGTTTTCTTTAAGAGGTATCTTGTGCTGAATGGTCTCTATGTCATATGCATTTATATCTTCATAGCTCCAAGGAAATACATCAGAAAATTCTTTAAAAAGCTCAATGTACTTCAGTTTAATGTGACCTGGAAAGGTTTTAGACAGTTTGATCATTTTAGGTTTGTCTTTACTACCTATATTGCATTCCTCAATATCAGAATCAATGGGTTCTATTGTTGGTTTCTTGGAAACGTAATTAAAATAAAAAAAATCTTCTAGAGGTGCTAGTCCTTTGGGCAAGCCTTTGTCCGCGAACTGTAATACCTCTATGTCTTCTTTTTCTGAGTATATGTATTCGTCTGATTGATTTTAAAACTCACTGGTTAGCAGATTTATTTCTACGATGGGAGGAGGTTCTTTTTGGTCACACCGTTCCTCATCCAAATGGTTCTTATCATACTTTGAGCCTGAATTAGGCAATTTGCCAATATTTTTCATTTTCTGGAACAACTGGCCTATATTTCACTTTGACATTGAATTGCTTGTTTTCATAGGGTCTTTGACATGATCTGGCAGTGCAAGCCAATCCATTGGCAAGGATGTTTTGGCTTCTAGGGACAAAAACAAGTTCATATGCCTCAAAGGTTTGCAAAAGGTCCATGGCATCATTTCTATAGTCTCTTAGTCTCAGATTTTTGGCAGTGTATTCTCCATTTATCTACCTAATGATCAATTCAGAATCTTCATGAACAACTATCCTCTTGGCTCCTAATTTCTTCAGTAACTGGAGTCCTAAGAGGAGTGCTTCATACTCTACTATGTTATTAGTGCATTGAAATTTTAGCTTGTAGGCATGGCTTTCAGCATAATTGTTCTCAGTGTTGTGAATCCATACAACTACTCCTGCACCACTTCTATTACAAGACCCATCGAAACTCATACTCCAAAGAGGGCTAGTTTCAGACTTGGTGTTATTTTCATTGTTGTCCTCCTTGTCCTGTGTGTTTTGACTGTCATAATGCAGTTCTATGTGTTCTGAAGCATGTTTGGGTTGGACCTGTTCCTTAAGGTTTTCATGGAGTTCAGGCCTTTGTTCTTGACTCCCTTGATTTGCACTAAGCTGATGGATAGTTGGTTTATCATGCTCTCTATTTTTTTGTTGCAAATTTCAGCTTTGGCTTGTTGTTTGAGAGCTTCTCCCTCCTTAATTTCTGTTATGCTGGGTGATTGCTCACTATCCAACTCTAGTTCACCAAAGCATTCATCATTGCAAAGAATGAATGAGTCTAAGTCTGTGTGGACAGAATAAAGAGGGGAATTTTCTGATTTTTCTTGGCTGCTCACGATAAATTTCATGTGTGATTCCCTACACAGTCTCCTAATTTGACTGAACACCAGGATGGTGGCATATGTCATGTCCATTTGCATGGTACCTTGCAACTCAGCACCCCATGACCTTGAAAGAAGCATGCCATATTTGGGGGGCACATTACCCACTACCACATCCATCACTATGCATTTGGTTGGGATCTGGGTCAAATTCACACACAAATCTTTGATCAGGCCGAAGCATTTTACTCTCCTGGAGTCAAAAGAGTAAAATATTCGTATGTACTCATCATTTCAAGGCCTAATCTCTCTGTGATTACTTTGGGCATGAGTTTATGTGATGCCCCTAAATCATGCATAGCATTGTGTAAAATCTTATCATGGATATTCAAACTGACATAGAAAGGAGGGACCGCTCATTCTTGGAATTTCCCTTCAATTTTAGGACCAAATAAAAGGCCTGGTTGATCATCATTGAGGTTGAAAGAGTCATTATTTTCTTCCAGGTTTAAAGCTTTCAAAACCTGAAATTTATATATATCTTGATTGACTAACTCAGTGAGGGGGACAGAGATTTTAATTTTAGCAATTTCACTTTCTAAACTGAAAGGGAATTGATTCTTTGAAAGGTTCAAATCTCTCCTGTTAGTCACTAATTTACCAGCAAAATCAGCTTGCTGGTTTTCTCTATGTACATTAGTTAAAATAGTTTTTTCAGGGGAACTAGCTGAAGTACTAGTGTTGCTAGGGCCAACACTCTGTTTATCAATGTTTTGAGTGACTTTTCCCTTATTTCTATTAGAACTTTCAGTTGTTGTTTTGTTGTTTTCGGCAGCCTTTTTAACCACCTTTTCATATTTTTTCTTAACAACAATCTTATATGTTTTTGTTTGTGGAGTTTCTTGTTTCTTTTTTCTTCTGAGGTCATATTTCTTGTGGACCTCCATGATGGCATTCTCAAAGCCTTGCCTATAATCCTTAGATTTTAAACCTTCATTATCATAATATGTATATGCGGCTTGGTCATCCTCTGTGAAAAAGGCAGGGTCTTCATTATTAACTCCCAACATGTTTATAATAGTTCCCTCTGACTCTTCTATCATTCCCTCCTCTTCATCAACATAATTTTCTTGAAACAGAGGTCTGATTTTTTGATTATAATCTCTTTGTTTCATCTGAGGAGAGTTTCTCCTAAAGTTATGGTTCTGATTTTGAGTTTGGTTCCTATTTTGGGCACTTGCTTGGACAGCTAACCTCTCCATCATTTTTTCTAGCCTATCCATGTTTTGGCTAGATGGTCTAATTTTGAGTCAGATGTAGAAGGTGAAGTGTCCTCTCTATATGTCACTCTCTTTTCAGTCGTCATCCTGGCTCTCTTTTCAATCAGATTATCTTCCACACTAAGAGCTCCTTTCTGCATGTCTTCTAACGTTAAGGGATCCCTTTCTCTAAGATGATAGGCCATTTTAGGATCAAATCCTTCAGGAAATTTGGCCAAAGCTAATCCTTGTGGAGGTTTCAAGTCTGGGGGCAGTGCATTATAAACACTATTGAATCTAGTGCAATAATTCTACACACTCTCCCCAGGGTTTCTTTTTACGTTGTTGTAATCCAAAAGTATTTGGAGTGGGTTCTTCCTAACTTCCCATTTGTTTTTGAATGTTTGATGTAAAGAAGGGAGATCATTGATACTTTGAGGAGTTAAACCCTTAAACCATTTATTGGCTTCTCCTCCTAAGCTTTGGGAAAATATTCTCATCTTAATGGTCTCATCTTCTATTTCCATATAATCAAAGGCATCATTCATCTTGGCCACATGATGTTGAGCAATAGTGGACTCATTTCCAATGAAATGGGGAATTTTGGATTGATATTCATTGGGTAAAGGGACCAAAGGTTGTGGTAACACTAGGGGCGCATACCATGCTACCATGATAGGATTTTGTGGGAATACTGGAGTGGTTTGAACAGTAGATATATGGGTGGAAGAAATGCTTGGACTAGCAAGATACTGTTGAGCAGATTTAGGGTGAGAAAGACCCAATTTATGAATGAAATGAAGGTCAAGAGGTGTAGATGGAGGGGTTTCTCTGCTGCTAATATGCTGACCACTATGTGGTGGTGAACTTGGAGGCTCAAATTCTATCTGATCTATATCGCTAAGTGACTTAGTTCTTGGTAAATTACTTGGTAGATCTAAGTCAACTTGAGTATCTGATAGAGCTGTAAGGTTTTCAGGCACTGAGTGAGCTCTATGAATGGGTCTGATAATAGTTAGATCCCTATATACAAGAGACTTCCAAAGAATGTGTTGAGCCTTAAAAGTGTCTTCTCCTTTGCCAAATTCCAATTTATCTTATCATTCCTTTTGTCATTATATACCTGAAAGATCAATAAGAATGATTAAAATCACTTAAGGAATACTTGCAATGACTAACTTGTTGTACTTTTGTGGTTTTGTTGTCTTAATGATTTCTGAGCAGTTTTAGCTACAGAATGCACTACCCTGATTTTATAGCCGCTGTTACTCTGGAGCCATTTTTGTTTGAACACATCGTGTTTCATTTACATAAAAGGAGTATATGACATATATAAATCTTTCCTACATTGTTCCTTGTCATCCACAAAGGTCGAATCAAAAACTGAGATGTCGCAAGCCACTTCAAACTGGCAACCGAGGAAGCATTTCTATATGATGTAGGACTTCGATTTTTTTCGTAAAATCATGAGTCCTAGAAAGGAGTTCTAGTTTGATTTAATTTTAGAATATACTTGTGCCTAATTTATTCAATAATAGCTATGTGCATTATAAATTTAGCTCGTTGAGACCGAGAGAACAAGTTAACTCTTACTTTTCAATACTGTGATACTATGTTTTGAAGTATTTTTTATAATAAGAAGAAGCATAACTTTGATGTTGTGTTGAAGAAAAATTTTAGGAGTTAAATATTTTCATGCCAACTTGATAGCAGAGGGCCCCTGCTATCTAAGGAGGCTTCCACATGCTTTCTAGATAAGTAACTTTTAATTCTGTGTTGTTATATTTCTCACTTAGACAGTTTTCTGAGTTTATATCTTTTAGTATCATGTCTTGCTTTGTTTCTTCAATTAATAGATCCTCATGATGTTATAGTTAGTCCTTTCTTAAATTTTTCTAATATATCTCTATTCATTGAATGGATTTAGTTGTGACATCTTGAGTTACCAGCACTTTAGTTTTTTCCATTTAGATTAAAAGATTCTCATTATCCTATAGCCACTCTTTTTCTTAAAATATTTTCCAACATATCACTATTGACTGAATGAGATTTGGTTGTATGATGTTAAGTTAATTAGGTTGTATTTCCTACTCTTCAATTAGACAGAAAATCCTCATATTGTTACAAATAAGTCCTTTCTCAAAACTTTTCCAATAAATCTCTAAATCACATAAAAGACCTAATTGTAATATTGTGGGTACTTGTTGTTTAGAAGATCCTTATTTCGTTATATCTAGTCTCCTTCAATGAACTGTTCCAATAAATCTCTAGTTGATGAAAAAGATCTAGATGTAATGTCATAAGTAGTTTAAATATTCATAGGATATCCTTAGCATATTGTAGAAATTTTCTTCTCAAGCTGTTCCAAAATATCTCTAACATATGAATAGGATTGCACTACAATATTCTAAGTTGTTGTCTGTCTTTAGGAAGATCCTCATCACATTGGAGTTCAATCTCTTCTACAAACTATTCCAATAAACCTCTAACTAAAAGGATTAGGTTGAATTATAATGTCTTGAGTTACATTTGATGTTCATTTGCAAGCTAGGGCATCCATGGGTTAGAATGTTTTGTTTTTCATCATTAGGAACATAATTTACAATTACACTTTGTTTGGAGTCTAATGTTCTCTTTTCTTTCATTTTTATCATAGATTTGATGTCATTTGTTTGAACATAGATTATCATACTAAAACCTAAACATAACAAAACTAAAAAACATCAACAAAATACTGAAAACAATGAAATAAGAATAAGGATATTTAGGCACATACAGTGCAAGTATACCTCATCAGTTTACAAGCCCTGGTCGATAATTTATGATATTAATTCAGGTCACTAAATTGACTAAAAATTTTGGCGTCATTGTCGGGGAGGTATAACTAGGTAGCCTTATTTCATATTTCCCAAAAACAATGATATGCGTAGAGAAAGAGATTCTATGGGTAGATTTGTAAGAGGCCAAAGTTTAATTCCCACAACTCCACTCACTCCACCAAGACCAAGAAGTAGCACACCTTCAACTCAAACTCACATTCCATACTATACTGGCCATAGGCTTCCAGAAGTCTCAAGATCATATATCCCATAAGGAAGATTCCCCACTTCATCCACTGAAGCAATTCTAGAGGAAGAAGATCCAAGGACTCCTACATAAGGGATAACCTTTTTCACTTCCACAGGGGAATATATTATAGCAAAAGAATTACAAATCCCTAGTGAAGAGGAAGAAGAGGACTATTTCTTCAATATACCCTTAATATAAGAACCAGTAGAACAACTAGCTCTTCCAACTCAACCCTATATCATTTCAGAAGAGTCTATCATGGCAGAAGAAGGGGAAGGAGAAGTATTTAATGGAGAACATACACTATTTGGAGGAAGTAGAGGAAGAGGAGGAGATAGAGGAAGAGGTAGAGGAAATGTAGAAGGAGGAAGAGGAAATGCAGAAGGAAGAAGAGGTAGAAGGGGAACTGGAAATCCTTTTGGATTCCCTATAGTATATGAAGAGACTAATGCAACTATGAAAAATATCTCACCTTCTGTTCTTCCAAACTTTCATGGACTAAAAAGTGAGGATCCTGAAACTTTCTTATTTGAATTTGAATTTCTATGTAGAACTTATGATTATCTACAAGATGCTCAGAAACTTAAACTATTCCCTTCAACATTGAAAGGAGTAGCTTTAAAATGGTTTATGAGCTTAATCACTAGGTCTATTAGGACATGGGATGAAATGAGGAGAGAATTTCTAGATAGATACCTGGATTACTGTATACCAGTCAATCATAACGAAGAAGTGTTCAAGATGATGCAAAAAGAGGATGAAAGTCTGGATGATTTGTTGGAAAGATTCAATTATAACATCAATAGGGTAAAGTGGAAACCCTAGATCAAGAAACTTTGAAAGCTCTTTTGTTGAAAACAAGTATGGATGAATGGATAGATATTCTCAATATGATGGGAAAAGAGGACATATCTCAGCTTCCATTACCTGATATAGCTAAATTATGTATCAATATTTCAAGAGGAAAATCTAAAATTCTAAAAGGACCAAGAGGCCCTGCTCTTGCAAGGGCAAGTAAATCTGTAGCTGGAACAGTAAGTAGGGCACAAATAGGTAATATGCTTGATGAATTCAAATCTGACATTCTAGGGAGTCTTACTAAAAAAATAGACACCCTTAACTTACAAAAAAAGAAAAAATATGAAGCTGATGCCTTAGAAATATTTTGTCCCAAATGTAGGAAGAAGCATGCCTTGAGAGAGTGTGCTTTAGATGAAAACGTAATAGATACTTGTGCAATTTGTTCAGAAAAACATGAGACCAAGAGTTGTCCTTCACTCCCTGGTCTTAAGGTTGTATTTCAAGAATAAACACCCACAAATTCCACAGAATCTCTTAACTTTGTCTCTAGAAGACCTTGGCAGGGACCTCAGACACATGGGTTTAATAATCAAATGTATAATCAACCCCCACCAAATTGGAATTCTTGGCAGCAACCTTGGCCCCAATTTCAAAATCAATCTCAACCTTGGGCACAAGGAACAAAAAATCCTTATGGAAGGTTCTCCCAGTATTATCAACATCCACCTTCTTATCCCTTGTATCCAACATATTCAAACTTTCCCCCTCAGCCAAATCCTCAATAGAATCCACAACATCAAAACCAAAATCAAAATCCACCACTTCCATTACCATTTCCTCAAAAAGAAAATCAATTGCTTGCCCAGCCAATACCAAACCCCAACAATCAAAATCCTCAGAATACATATATGATATAAGGTCAACAATTCCAAACCTATTTGATTACTCCTTTAGACCTTAATGATGTTCAACTTAGGTCTGGAAGAATACTTGAAAAGAAGAAACCTTTTGTAATTATACAAGAGAAAAAAAATTCTGAGGAAGATTCTCTACGAGTAAATAAAAGTCTTGAGGAAAAAACATCTTTTCAAGACCAAAATATTGAAAAGTCAAAACAGAAAGAACCAATAATTTCAACTCCTATATTAGGGCAGCCATCAACATCTACTCCTACACCTCCTTTTCTAGAAAGATTACAAATTGATAGGGGTGTAGAGAAACAAATTATGATGCCTAACTATGATTTATTAGATGAGTTAAGAAATTTTTGTATTAAGATCCCATTATTACAAGCTATCAAGGAAATCCAATCTTATCAAAAAAATTGAAGGAGTTGAGTATGAAAAAAACATGAAAAAAGATAAAAGAGATAAAGAAAATACAACTGGTAGGAAAAATAGCAGATATAATGATGGGTAAGATTTCCATTCCAAAGTATCTAGACCCAGGAAATCCAGTTGTTAAAATTCACATCAATGGAATTGAAATCCAAAACATACTTATTGATTTAGGAGTAGCAATCAATATCATGAATAGGAAAATCATGGAAAAACTAAAACTTCCCAATCTTATTTTTACACCCACACTGCTACAATTAGCAGATAGATTTGTGATCAAACCAGATGGATTAATAGAAGACATTCCAGTGTCCTTATATTCTTGGGAGTATCCTATGGATTTCATGTTCCTAACTCCTAAAAATGATCTAGGAGGACATCTTATTATATTAGGAAAACATTGGTTAGCTACAGCTGATGCTTTCATTAGTTGTAGATATGGTGATATGTACATCTCTGATGGAAATTCAACCAAGAAATTTACCTTGTATCCTCCAGCAAGAACAATCAAAAAATTAGATGATACTCAGTGGATTGATGATGAAGAAGATATACAACCTCTCTTCACTATTTTAGAAATTAGTGAGATAATCAGATTTTGAATACATTGGAAAATTATGAATCTTCTTCAGAATTTAAATATGAAAAATTTCAAGAAGAATCTAACATTGAGTTCTTATCATCAAGAAATATGTCTCTTTACTCCATGGAAGAATTTGGCAGCTCTACAATTGAAATATTCCCAGGAAAAACCTTGAACATAAATAAAAACCTAGAGAAATTTCAACAAGAAAAGCTAGTCAAAATATTACAGAGACACTCTTCTGCATATGCTTGGGAGTACACTGACATGAAAGGGATCAATCCTAAAACTTGCACTGATCATATCTATATAGAGGAAAATTGTAAACCAATCAGACAACCTCAGAGAAGGATGAATCCACACCTTAGGGATATTGTTAAAGAAGAGTTGCATAATTTTTAAATGTCAACTTTATTTATCCCATTTTAGATAGTCAGTGGGTCTCTCCTTTGGTGATTGTACCCAAGAAGAATGGAAAATGGAGGGTATGTATTGAATAGAGATAATTAAACAAATCTACTCTTAAAGACCATTTTCCCTTACCTTTAATAGATCAGGTGTTAGACACATTAGCAAGCAAAAAGTACTTTTCATTTTTGGATGGGTTCAGTGGTTATAATCGAATTCAAGTAGCACTTGAGGATCAAGACAAAACCAAATTTACCTATCCCTGGAGTACCTATGCCTATCGAGTATTTCCATTTGGATTATGCAATGCACCTACAACATTCCAAAGGGCAGTATTAGGAATCTTTTCAAATCTAATACATGACTGTGTAGAAGTATACATGGATGACTTCACAGTCTATGGAAATACATTTGAAGAAGCCTTAGAAAACTTGGAAAAATTTCTAAAGAGATGTAAAGAAGCAAATCTTTCATTAAGTCATGAAAAGTGTTTTATGATGTTTACTGAAGGGATTTTCCTAGGACATCACATTTCAGGAGATGGGATCAAAGATGATAAGTCAAAAGTTGAAGTCATCTCCAGACTACTAGTTCCAAGTTGTCAAAAAGATGTTAGGAGTTTTCTAGGATTTACAACGTATTATCGGAGATTTATAGAAAACTTCACCAAGATAGCATCTCCACTTTTCAAATTACTTACCAAGGACTGTGAATTCAATTAGAATCCTGACTGCCAGTTAGCCTTTGAAACCCTAAAAACAAAAATCTTTGAAGTACCTATTTTAAGGGGACTTAACTGGAAATTACCTTTTCATATTTCAATAGATGCCTCAGATACAGCTTTAGGAGCTTTATTGGGACAAAAAGACCCGATTCCTTATGCCATCTACTATACAAGTAAAAATTTGACTCCTTTAAAGTTAAATTATACTGTAACTGAAAAAGAGTTCTTAGTTGTTGTCCATGCCATAAATAAATTTAGACACTATATAACCGGCTATGAAACTTTTTTCCACAAAGATCACTCTGCAATTAGATATTTAATGAACAAAACAATTACTAATGGCAGAGTCCCAAGATGGTTATTGCTTTTACAAGAGTTTAACATCACTATTCTAGATGGGCCTGGGAAACAAAATATAGTAGCTGATTTCCTATATAAACTCCAAAACATTAAAGACAATACTCCAGTTGAAGATAAATTCCCTAATGAATATCTCTTTGCAATTACCACTCAAACTCCTTGGTTTGCTGATATTGCTGACTATCTAGTTTCAGGAAAATTTCCTTCAATTATGAATACAAGAGATAAAAGAAAGATCATTTATGACAGTGCAAAATATTCATGGATTGCTAATGAGTTATACAAAAAAGTTCCAGATTTCATCATCAGAAGATGTGTTCGAGAAGATGAGATGCATGAGATTCTCAAGGCATGCCATGATGAACCATGTGGTGGACACTTTTCTGATAAGAGGTCAGCTTATAAGATCCTTCGTTTAAGATATTATTGGCCATCCCTGTTTAAGGATGCTAAAGAGTATGTTAAAAGGTGTGACAGTTGCCAAAGGGTAGGGAAACCTTCTCCTTCAGGTGAAATTCCACTACAACCTCAGGTACACATTGAACCCTTTAAGAAATGGGCTTTGGATTTTGTAGGACCTATTAATCCTCCATCAAGACAAAAGAAATATATATTAGTTTGCACTGATTATGTAACCAAATGGGTAGAGGCCAAACCATTACTTTCTGATACTGTAGCATCTGTAGTCAATTTTATTTTTGAGGATATTTTTACTCATTTTGGTGTCCCAAGAGAAATTGTTACAAATCAAGGAGCTCAATTCACATCAAAGCTAGTGGAGAAAATTATAGAAAAGTACAATATTAGACACAGAAAATCTACACCCTACCATCCACAAGCAAATGGGCAAGTGGAATCTACCAATAAAGTCATTGAAGGGATCCTAACAAAGTCTGTTTATTTAGATAGGAGATATTGGGCAGAAAGGCTTCCTGAAGCCTTGTGGGCCTACAAAACTACATGGAGAAACACAACAGGTTACACTCCTTCTGAACTTTTTTATGGAAAACAAGTCTTGTTTCCCATAGAGTTTCAGATCCAAACTTTCAAAATGGCAGTCCAGTTGGGACTTGATCTAACAGAAGCACAAAAGCACAAATTGGAGCAGATTAATGAATAGGATGAGATCAGACAAGATGCAATCCAGAGAAAAAGCATAGTCCAACAACAAAGGACTAGATGGCATGATAAGTACATCAAGGAAAATAAATTTAAAGAAGGTGACTGGGCTCTCCTATTTGATTCAAAGTTCAAAGATTTTTCAAGTAAATTTCAAACTCATTGGCTTGGGCCATATGAGATTGTGAAATTATTTGAAAATGGAGCAATAAAAATTAGGACAATAGATGAAGGAAAGGTAGTCTTTCTTGTAAATGGACATAGACTGAAATTGTATCATAAGCCACTTTCAAGAGAGGAATTTTTCAATAAATTTCAAGATAACATTGATATGAAGTTAGTGAAGAAAAATCCTTCTTCTTCACTAACTTAATTGTATTATTCTTCAATTATATATATATATATATATATATATAATAAAAAAAAAGGGTATAAACTTGAAAACCAATCATTGATTGGCATGTTTATATAGAAAATCTAAGGTGAAAATTTGAGTTCTTCTGACACTTTAGATTTTCAAAAATTATTCTTTTCTGCAATTAAGTATCATAAAACCATAAGTTGTAGATTCACTTTAAACATTCATGATCCATTTAATTCATTCCATCCATATCTCACTTTATCCATATTTCATTCCATTTCATATTCATAATCCATTTCATTCCATTCCATACTTCATTCCATCCACATTTCACTTCATTCCATTTCATATTTTAGAATTTTTACAGGTGCATTCTGTAGCTATCTGTTCTGCAGCCAGATCCATTCTGCAGCCAATTGATTCTGCAAAATCCACTTTAGTAAACAAAGGATGATTCAATGAAGATTATAGAGCCTAAAGGATTAATATTTTTCAGATGAAAGACAGCACATCAAAGCAGCAGAAATTCAAAAAGGGCTAAGGTAAAATTGTATGAAATTATTTTTGATAGAAAATCATTAAAGGTATAATATGGTTAGGTCATATGTTTTCCTAAGTTATTTTATTATTCGAATTGATCAAACCCCTACCATAAACATTCCCTGACCAAATCCCTTTTAACCCTCTCCACAACAAATCATCATTAATTAGAAGTTAATGGTCAGAACCTAGAAGTGACCTATTAGGTCACGTCATCAGAACACGACATTCATTGATGATTTTTGAAATCTTCATAATATTTCTTCGCAGTCATTAATTCCATGAAAAACTCTTATACCCGATTATCCTTATGATTTACCACTACCCTGTTCCGTTCACTCTCACTCACTGCTATTTCTTCCGTAGCCAAACCCTCATCTTCAGAGAAGTCACTTTAGGGCAAGACAACCCTTCACAGTTTGCTTTTTCTTTAAGAACAAGAACAAAGCAGTGAATTGAAGCCAAAGAAATGAAGCAATTTTCATCAAGAAGAAATGGGGCTTATTGTCAGGTCAGAGCCAATTGGAACTAAGTATTTGGAAGGATACCCTCAGATCAAAGGGTTATTGCAATAGGTTGGATGGCTAAGCTTTATAGAGAAATTTAATGGATTTCATAAATAAATCACGAAGTCATTTTCCAGATCATTCAATGGAGAAGAAGTGGAGATTGGGGATATCAAATTCTCCATCACAGAGTCTTTCATAGTAGAAGCAACAGAGCTGCCAAGTCAGGGAGAACGATGGTTTAAAAACAAAGAATTTCATAATGAGGCTTGGAGACAAATGTTGAAAAACCCAGGTATGGACACTACAGTGTTTAAGAAAGGTATTCCTAGTTCAGATTTAAAGAATAAATGGAGGAATATGCTATTAATCTTACAAAATTTCATAACCTGTGAAGGCAGATTTGGTACTTTGTATGTTTATCACATTAGGCTCATGATGAATTTTTTAGATGAAGAAATAAATCTGTCATTTTTCCTACTCAATAGTTTGAAAAGGATGTCTTCAAATGTCTAGAAAAGGCTTCAGTTCTTAGAGACTACCTTACATCATCATGTCTTAATTAAAATGTTAATTGAGTTTCATTTAAAGAAGATAGGAGATAATTGGGATGAATTCCTCCTAAGGAATCATTTTGAAGAACCTAAATAAACATTGTCTAAAGGAAAACCTGTGAGAATAAGTAAGAGAGGAAAGGATGTTAAAACTGTTGAAATCAATCCTAGTGTATCAACACAAGAAGACGGTGATGAAATAATCTCTGAGAAATTGGTAAAAATCAGGAAAGAACTCAAGAATAAAAGGAAAGAGGAGTTAACAAATGAATATGTTGGGGAAGATAATGTAAAAGATGAAAATCCACCGAAATTGAGGAGAAGTTCCAGGCTTAAGGGCATGATGAAAAAGACATGCATTAAAGGAACTGAAATCATAAACATTGAAGAAGAAGAAGTTCCAATTCAGACCCCAATTGACAGATCTCCTGTATACCAATATGAAGGAAACTCTGGTAGAGGAACCCCAGATTTATATCCAGCTCAGCAGTAGTTTTATGACCATGTGGAATCATTAGAGAGAAAAGCCTCAAAGAACAGAGAAAGGTCCCCCAGTCCACAAGAACCCCCAATTGAAAAATTAAAAAGAGACAATTATGAATTGGAGATACTGAATAACCATATTAAGAATGAAAATGAAATTCTAAGGGAGCAAGTTAAATTGAAAGGTAGCATCAACAGTACTCTCTCTTAGAAAATGGAAGGGTTATATAAAGCAAACAAGAAGTTGAAGAAAAGGAACATGAAATTGAATAGGGCACTTATTAATCTAAAGTTCAAAACACTCATGAGGAAACCCAAGATGGCATTAACTACCAGAAGAAGCAGAAAAAGAAGGCTAGATGTTCTTGCAGAGGTATATGTACAAATGGAATGAAATTGCATGAGGACATGCAAAAGTTTTGCAGTGGGGGTATGTTGAGCCCTAAAAGTGTCTTCTCCTTTGCCAAATTCCACTTTATCTTATCATTCCTTTTGTCATTCATATACCTAAAAGATCAATAAGAATGATTAAAATCACTTAAGGAATACATGCAATGTCTAACTTGTTGTACTTTTGCGGTTTTGTTGTCATAATGATTTCTGAGCAGTTTTAGCTACAAAATGCAGTCATTTTGTAGCCAGTTACACATTCTGTAGCCATTTTGGTGTTTGAACATATTACAGGTGTCATCTAAAGAAAACGAGTATATGGTTAGATTATAAATATTTCCTACATTGTTCCTTGTCATCCACGAAGGTTGAATCAAAATCTAGAGATGCTTGTGCACGTGTTCAAACCAAGAGTCCAAGAAGCAGATTTATATAAGGATAAGGAATCTTAATTTTCTTTCAGCAAATCACGAGTCCTAACAAAGAGTTTTAGTTTGATTTTGACTTTAGAATACACCTGTGCCTACTTTCATTCAAAAACAGTTATGTAATTGCCTATAAATTTAGCTCGGTAAAGACCGAGGAAACAAGTTAACTTTTATTTTCCAATACTATAATACTCTGTTTCGAAGTATTTTTGATAATAAGAAGAAGCATAACATTGATGATGTGTTGAAGACAAACTTAAGGATTTAAATATTTTCATGCTAACTTGATAGCAGAGGGCCCCTGCTATCTAAGGAGTCCTTTCAGATGCTTTCTAGATAAGTAACTTTTTCTGTTTTGTTATATTTCTCACTTAGACAGTTTTTCTGAGTTTATATCTCTTAGTATCATGTCTTGTTTTGTTTATTCAACTAACAGATCCTCATGATGTTATATTTAGTCCTTTCTTAAAATATTTCCAATATATCTCTATTCGTTGAATGGATTTAATTGTGACATCTTGAGTTACCAACACTTTAGTCTTTGTCATTTAAATTCTCATTGTCTTACAACCACTCTTTTTCTTAAAAGGCTTTTCCAACATATCACTATTGAATGAATGAGATTTGGTTGTATAATGATAAGTTAATTAGGTTGTATTTCCTATTCTGCAATTAGATAGAAGATCCTCATATTGTTACAAATAGTCCTTTCTCAAAACTATTTCAAACAAATCTCTAAATCATAGAAGAGATATAATTGTAATATTGTGGGTTACTTGTTGTTTAGAAGATTCTTATTTCATTATATCTAGTCTCTTTCAATGAAATATTATAATAAATCTCTAGCTGATGAATGATACCTAGCTGTGGTGACATAAGAAGTTTAAATATTCAAAGGAGATCCTTAGCATATTGTAGCAATTTTATTCTCAAGCTGTTCCAAAATATCTCTAATATATGAACAGGATTGCACTACAATATTCTAAGTTATTATCTGTTTTTAGAAAGACCCTCATCACATTGGAGTTCAATCTCTTCTACAAACTATTCCATCAAACTTTTAACCAAAAGGATTAGGTTGAATTATAATGTCTTGAGTTAAATTTCATGTTCATTTGCAAGCTAGGACATCCATGGATTAGAATGCTCTGTTTTTCATCATTAGGAACAGAATTCACAATTACACTTTGTTTTGAGTCCAAGTTTCTCTTTTTTTTCCTTTCTATCATAGATTTGATGTCATTCTTCTGAACATAGATTAGCATACTAAAATCTAAACATAACAAAACCCAAAAGCATTAACAAAATATTGAAAACAATGAAATAAGAATAAGGATATTTAGGGACATATAGTGCAACTATACCTCATCAGTTTACAAGCCCTGGTTGATAATTTATGCTATCAATTCAGGACACTGAATTGAATAAAATTTTTGGCGCCGTTTCCGGGGAGGTATAACTAGGTAGCCTTATTTCCTATTTCCCAAAAACAATGATATGCGTAGAGAAAGAGATTCTGGGGGTATATTTGTAAGAGGTGGAAGTTTAATTCCCAAAAATCCACTTACTCCACCTAGACCAAGAAGTAGCACACCTCCAACCCAAACTCACATTCCATACTATACTGGTCATAGGCTTCCAGAAGTCTCAAGATCAGATATCCCATCAGGAAGATCCCCCACTTCATCCACTGAAGCAATTCTAGAGGAAGAAGATCCAAGGACTCCTACAGAAGGGATAACCTTTTTCACTTCCACAGGGGAATATA
Source organism: Pinus albicaulis (assembly GCA_034641835.2). Lineage (NCBI taxonomy): Eukaryota > Viridiplantae > Streptophyta > Pinopsida > Pinales > Pinaceae > Pinus > Pinus albicaulis. The sequence goes on from JAXQQM020059730.1 coordinate 353,526, forward strand.
TTCCAGCAGAATAATTACAAATCCCTAGTGAAGAGGAAGAAGAGGATTATTTCTTCAATATACCCTTAATAGAAGAACCAGCAGAACAACTAGCTCTTCCAACTGAACCCTATCTCAGTTCAGAAGAGCCTATCATGGCAGAAGAAGGGGAAGGAGAAGTCTTTAATGGAGAACATACACTATTTGGAGGAGGTAGAGGAAGAGGAGGAGATAGAGGAAGAGGTAGAGGAAATGTAGAAGGAGGAAGAGGAAATGTAGAAGGAGGCAGAGGTAGAAGGGGAACTAGAAGTCCTTTTGGATTCCCTATAGTAGATGAAGAGACTAATTCAACTATGAAAAACATCTCACCTTCTATTCTTCCTAAATTTCATGGACTAAAAAGTGAGGATCCTGAAAACTTCTTATTTGAATTTGAAGTTCTATGTAGAACCTATGATTATCTACAAGATGCTCAGAAACTTAAACTGTTCCCTTCAACATTGAAAGGGGCAGCATTAAAATGGTTTATGAGTTTAATCAATAGGTCTATTAGGACATGGGATGAAATGAGGAAAGCATTTCTAGATAGATACTTGGATTACTGCATACCAATCAATCATAAGGAAGAAGTGTTCAAGATGATGCAAAAAGAGGATGAAAATCTAGAAGATTTGTTGGAAAGATTCAATTACAACATCAAGAGGGCAAGTATGGAAACCCTAGATCAAGAAACTTTGAAGGCTTTCTTGTTGAAAACAATTAGGGATGAATGGATAGGTATCCTTAATATGATGGGAAAAGGGGACATATCTCAGCTTCCATTACCTAATATAGTTGAGTTATGTATCAATCTTTCAAGAGGAAAATCTAAAACTCTAAAAGGACCAAGAGACCCTGCTCTTGCAAGGGCAAGTAAATCTGCAGCTAGAACAGTAAGTAGGGCAGAAATAGGTAATATGTTTGATGAATTCAAATCTGACATTCTAGGGAGTCTTAGTGAACAAATAGACACCCTTAAGTTACAAAAGAAGCAAAAAGCTGAAACTGATGCCTTAGCAATCTTTTGTCCCAAATGTAGGAAGAAGCATGCCTTGAGAGAGTGTCCTTTAGATGCAAAAGTAATAGAGACTTGTGCAATTTTTTCATAAAAACATAAGACCAAGAGTTTTCCTTCACTCCCTGGTCTTAAGGCAGTCTTTCAAGAAGAAACACCCACAAATTTCACAGAATCTCTTAACTTTGTCTCTAGAAGGCCTTGGCAGGGACCTCAGACACAAGGGTTTAATAATCAAATGAAAAATCAACCCCCGCCAAATTGGAACTCTAGGCAACAACCTTGGCCCTAATTCCAAAATCAATCTCAAACTTGGGCACAAGGAACACAAAATCCATATGGGAGGTTCTCCCAGTATTATCAATATCCACCTTCTTATCCCTCATATCCAACATATTCAAATTTCCCCCCACAACAGAATCCACAACTTCAGAACCAAAATCAAAATCAACCACTTCCATTACCATTTCCTCAAAAATCAAATCAATTGCCTGCCCAGCCTATACCAAACCCCAACAATAAAAATCCTCATAATACATATATGATAGAAGGTCAACAATTTCCAACCTATTTGATTACTCCTTTAGTTCTTAATGATGTTCAGCTTAGGTCTGGAAGAATACTTGAAAGGAAGAAACCTTATGTAATTATACAAGAGCAAAACAATTCTAAGGAAGATTCTCTACGAGTAAATAAAAGCCTTGAGGAAAGCACATCTTTTCAAGACCAAAACATTGAAAAATCAAAACAGAAAGAGCCAATAATTTCAACTCCTATATTAGAGCATCCATCAACATCTACTTCTACACCTCCTTTTCCAGAAAGATTACAAATTGATAGGGGTGTAGAGAAATAAATAATAATGCCTAACTATGATTTCCTAGATGAATTAAGGAATGTTTGTATTAAGATTCCATTATTACAAGCTATCAAGGAAATCCCAATCTTAGCAAAAACAATAAAGGAGTTGAGTATGAAAAAAACAGGAAAAAGAATGAAAGAGACAAAGAAAATACAACTGGTAGGAAAAATAGCAGATATAATGATGGGTAAGATTGCCATTCCAAAGTATCTAGACCCAGGAAATCCATTTGTCAGAATACACATCAATGGAATTGAAATTCAGAATACACTCATTGATTTAGGAGTAGCAATCAATATCATGAGTAGGCAAATCATGGAAATACTAAAACTTCCTAATCTTCTTTTTACACCCACACTGCTACAATTAGCAGATAGATCTGTGATCAAACCAGATGGGATATTAGAATACATTCCAGTGTCCTTAGATTCTTGGGAGTATCCTATGGATTTCATGATCCTAACTCCTAAAAATGATCTAGAAGGACATCCTATTATATTAGGAAGACCTTGGTTAGCTACAGTTGATGCTTTCATTAGCTGTAGATATGGTGATATGTACATCTCTGATGGAAGTTCAACCAATAAATTTACCTTGTATCCTCCAGCTAGAACAATCACAGAATTAGATGATACTCAATGGACTGATGATGAAGAAGATATACAACCTCTCTTCACTATTTCAGAAATTAGTGAAGATAGTCAGATTCTGAATACTTTGGAAAATTATGAATCTTCTTCAGAATTTAAATATGAACAATTTCAAGAAGAATCTAACATTGAGTTCTTATCATCAAGACAGATATATCTTTACTCCATGGAAGAATTTAGCAGCTCTGCAATTGAAATATTCCCAGGAAAAACCTTAAACATAAACAAAAACATAGAGAAATTTCAACAAGAAAAGCTAGTCAAAACATTACAGAGACACTCTGCTGCATATGCTTGGGAGTACACTGACATGAAAGCAATCAATCCTAAGACTTGCACTCATCATATCTATATAGAGGAAAATTGTAAACCAATCAGACAACATCAGAGAAGGATGAATCCAAACCTTAGGGAGATTGTTAAAGAAGAATTGCAGAAATTGTTAAATGTCAATTTTATTTATCCCATTTCAGATAGTCAGTGGGTCTCTCCTTTGGTGATTGTACCCAAGAAGAATGGAAAATGGAGGGTATGTATTGACTACCGAGAACTGAACAAAGCTACTCTTAAAGACCATTTTCCCTTACCCTTCATAGATCAGGTGTTAGACACATTAGCGGGCAAGAAGTACTTTTCATTTTTAGATGGGTTCAGTGGCTATAATCAAATTCAAGTAGCAATTGAGGATCAATACAAGACCACATTTACCTGTCCTTGGGGTACCTATGCCTACCGAGTATTTCCATTTGGATTATGCAATGCACCTGCAACATTCCAAACGGAAGTATTGGGAATATTTTCAGATCTAATACATGATTGTGTAGAGGTATACATGAATGATTTCACAGTCTATGGAAACACATTTGAAGAAGCCTTAGCAAACTTGGAAAAAGTTCTAAAAAGATGTAAAGAAGAAAATCTTTCATTAAGTCATGAAAAGTGTTTTATGATGTTTACTGAAGGGATTGTTCTAGGACATCACATTTCAGGAGAGGGGATCAAAGCGGATAAGTCAAAAGTTGAAGTCATCTCCAGACTACTAGTTCCAAGTTGTCAAAAAAGATGTTAGGAGTTTGCTGGGATTTACAGGGTATTATAGGAGATTCATAGAAAACTTCACCAAGATAGCATCTCCACTTTTCAAATTACTTACCAAGGACTGTGAATTCAATTGGACTTCTAACTGCCAGTTAGCCTTTGAAACCTTGAAAACAAAAATATCTGAAGCACCTATTTTAAGGGGACCTAACTGGAAACTACCTTTTCATATTTCAATAGATGCCTCAGATTTAGCTTTAGGAGCTGTATTGGGACAAAAATACCTAATTCCTTATGCCATCTACTATAAAAGTAAAAATTTGACTCCTTCAGAGTTAAATTATACTGTAAATGAAAAATAATTCTTAGCTGTTGTTCGTGCCATAAGTAAATTTAGACACTATATAACAGTTTATGAAACTTTTGTTCACACAGATCACTCTGAAATTAGGTACCTAATGAAAAAATCAATTACTAATGGCAGAGTCCTAGAAAACAAAATATAGTAGCTGATTTCCTATCTAGACTCCAAAACATTAAAGACAGTACTCCAGTTGAAGATAACTTCCCTGATGAATATCTCTTTGCAATTACCACTCAAACTCCTTGGTTTGCTGATATTGCTAACTATCTAGTTTCAGGAAAATTTCCTTCAGTTATGAATACAAGAGATAAAAGAAAGATCATTTATGACAGTGAAAAATATTCATGTATTGCTAATGAGTTATACAAAACAAGTCCAGATTTCATCATGAGAAGATGTGTTCGAGAAGATGAGATGCCTGAGATTCTCAAGGCATGTCATGATGAACCATGTAGTGGACACTTTGCTGATAAGAGGACAGCTTATAAGGTCCTTCATTTAGGATATTATTGGCCATCCCTATTTAAGGATGCTAAAGAGTATTTTAAAAGGTGTGATAGTTGCCAAAGGGTAGGGAAACCTTCTCCTTCAGGTGAAATGCCATTGCAACCTCAGGTACACATTGAACCCTTTGAGAAATGGGCTTTGGATTTTGTAGGACCTATTAATCCTCCATCAAGACAAAAGAAATATATATTAGTTTGCACTGATTATGTTACCAAATGGGTAGAAGCCAAACCATTACTTTCTGCTACTGAATCATCTGTAGTCAATTTTATTTTTGAGGATATTTTTACTCATTTTGGTGTCCCAAGAGAAATTGTTACAGATCAAGGAGCTCAATTTACATCAAAGCTAGTGGAGCTAATGGTAGAAAAGTACAATATCAGACACAAAAAATCTACTCCCTACCATCCACAAGCAAATGGTCAAGTGGAATCTAAAAATAAAGTCATTGAAGGGATCCTAACAAAGACTGTCCATTTAAATAAGAGAGATTGGGAAAAAAGGCTTCCTGAAGCCTTGTGGGCCTACAGAACTACATGGAGAAACACAATAGGTCACACTCCTTATGAACTTGTTTATGGAAAAAAAGTCTTGTTTCCCATAGAGTTTCAAATCCAAACTTTCAAAATGGCAGTCCAGTTAGGACTTGATCTAATAGAAGCACAAAAGCACAGACTGGAGAAGATTAATGAATTGGATGAGATCAGACAAGATGCAGTCCAGAGAATAAGCATAGTCCAACAACGAAGGACTAGATGGCATGATAAGTACATCAAGGAAAATAAATTTAAAGAAGGTGATTGGGCCCTCTTATTTGATTCAAAGTTCAAGGATTTTTTAGGTAAATTTCATACTCATTGGCTTGGGACATATGAGATTGTGAATTTTTTTGAAAATGGAGTAGTAAAGATCAGGAAAATAGATGAAGGAAAGGTAGCCTTTCTTGTAAATGGACACATATTGAAGTTGTATCATAAACCACTTTCAAGAGAGGAATTTGTCAAGAAATTTCACGATAACATTGATATGAAGTTAGTGAAGAAGAATCCTTCTTCCTCACTAACTTAATTGTATTTTTCTTCAATCATATTAAAAAAAAAAAAAATTATATAAAAAAATATATAAAAATATAAAAAAAAAATTTATAAACATGGAAACAAATCATTGATTGGCATGTTTATACAGAAAATCTAAGGTGAAAATCAGAGTTTTTCTGACACTTTAGATTTTCAAAAATTGTTCTTTTCTGCAATTAAGTATCGTAAAACCATAAGTTGCAAATTCGCTTTACACATTCATGATCCATTTCATTCCATCCATATCTCACTTTATCCATATTTAATTTCATTTCATATTCATGATACATCTCATTCCATTCCATACTTCATTCCATCCACATTTCACTTCATTCCATTTCATATTTCAGAGTTTTTATAGGTACATTCTGTAGCTACCTGTTCTCTAGCCAGATACATTTTGCAGCCAATTGATTCTGTAAAATCCACTTCAGTACATAGAGGATGAGTCAAAGAAGATAATGGAGCCTAAAGGATCAATATTTTTCAGATGAAAGACAAAGCACATCAAAAATGGAAAAAGGGCTAAGGTAAAATTGTATGAAAATATTTTCGATAGAAAATCATTAAAGGTATAATGTGGTTAGGTCATATGTTTTCTTAAGTTATTTTATTATTCGAATTGGTCAAACCCCTACCATAAACATTCCTTGACCAAATCCCTTTCAACCCACTCCACAACAAATCTTCATTAATTATAATTTAACGGTCATAACCTAGAAGTGACCTATTAGGTTACGTCATCAGACGATGGCATTCATTGATGATTTTTGAAATATTCATAAGATTTCTTCGCGGTCATTCATCCCATATCAAACTCTTATACCCGATTATCCTTATGATTTACCACTACCCTGTTCCATTCACACCCACTCACTACTATTTCTTCCATAGCCAAACCCTCATCTGCAGAGAAGTCACTTTAGGGCAAGACAACCCTTCATAGTTGCTTTTGCTTTAATAATAGGAACATAGTAGTGAATTGAAGTCAGAAAAAGGAAGAAATTTTCATCAAGAAGAAATGGGGCTTATTTTAAGGTCAGAGCCAATTGGAACTAAGTATTTGGAAGGATACCCTCAAATCAAAGGGTTATTGCAACAGGCTAGATGGCTGAGTTTTATAGAGAATTTTAATGGATTTCATAAAGAAATCACAAATTCATTTGCCAGATCGTTCAATGGAGTAGAAGTGGATATTGGGGATATCAAATTCTCCATCACAGAGTCTTTCATTGCAAAAGCAACAGAGCTGCCAAGACAGGGGGAACATTGGTTTAAAAACAAAAAATTCCACAATGAGGCTTGGAGACAAATGTTGAAAAACCTAGGTATCGACACTATAGTGTTTAAGAAAGGTATTCCTAGTTCAGCTTTGAAGAATAAATGGAGGAATATGTTATTAATCTTACAAAAGTTCATAACCTGTGAAGGAAGATTTGGTACTTTGTATGTTTATCACATTAGGCTCATGATGAATTTTCTAGATGAAGAAATAAATCTGCCATTTTTCCTACTTAATAATTTGAAAAGGATGTCTTCAAATGTCCAGAAAAGGCTTCAGTTCTTAGAGACTACCTTACATCATCATGGCTTAATTAAAATTTTAATTGAGTTTCATTTGGAGAAGATAGGAGATAATTGGGATGAATTCCTCCTAAGAAACCATTTTGAAGAACCAAAAGAAACATTGTCTAAAGAAAAAACTGTGAGAAGAAGTAGCAAAGGAAAAGATGTTAAAAATATTGAAGTCAAGCCTAATGTATCAACATAGGAAGACAGTGATGAAATAATCTCTAAGAAGTTGGTAAAAATAAAGAAAAAACTCAAGAATAAAAGGAGGGAGGAATTAACAAATGTATGTGTTGAAGAAGATGATGTAAAAGATTAAAATCCACCCAAATTGAGGAGAAGTTCCAGGTTTAAGGGTATGGTGAAAAATACATGTATTAAGGGATCTGAAATCATAAACATTGAAGAAGAAGAAATTCTGATTCGGACTCCAGTTGACAGATCTCTTGTATACCAATATGAAGAAAACTCTAGTAGAGGAACCCCATATGTAGATCCAGCTCAGCAGTATTTTTATGACCATGTGGAATCATTAGAGAGAAAAGCCTGAGAGAATAGAGAAAGGTCCCCCAATCGACAAGAACCTCCAATTGAAAAATTAAAAAGAGACAATTATGAATTGGAGATACTGAATAACCATAATAAGAATGAAAATGAAATTCTAAGGGAGCAAGTTAAATTGAAAGGCAGCATTAACAGTACTCTCTCTCAGAAAATGGAAGGATTATATAAAGCAAACAAGAAGTTGAAGAAAAGGAACAAGAAGTTGAACAGGACATTCATTAACCTGAAGTTCAAGACACTCATAAGGAAACCCAGGATGGCATTAACTACCAGAAGAAGCATAAAAAGAAGGTTAGATGTCCTTGCAGAGGTATCAGTACAAATGGAATGAAATTGCATGAGGACATGCAAGATTTTTGCAGTGGGGGTATGTTAAGCCCTAAAAGTGTCTTCTCCTTTGCCAAATTCCACTTTATCTTATCATTCCTTTTGTCATTTATATACCTAGGAGATCAATAAAAATGATTAAAATCACTTGAGGAATACATGCAATGACTAATTTGTTGTACTTTTGTGGTTTTGTTGTCTTAATGATTTCTGAGCAGTTTTAGCTACAGAATGCAGTCATTCTATAGCTAGTTACACATTCCATAGCCATTTTGGTGTTTGAACATATTACATGTGTCATATGAATAAAAGGAGTATATGGTTAGATTCTAAATATTTCCTACATTGTTCCTTGTCATCCACGAAGGCTGAATCAAAATCTGGAGATGCTTGTGCATGTGGTCAAACCAAAAGTCCAAGAAGCAGATTTCTATAAGGATAAGGACTCTTGATTTTCTTTCAGCAAATCATGAGTCCTAGAAAGGAGTTTTAGTTTGATTTTGACTTTAGAATACACCTGTGCCTACTTTTATTCAATAACAATTATGTAATTGCCTATAAATTTAGCTCGGTGAGACTGAGAGAACAAGTTAACTCTTATTTTCCAATACTGTGATACTCTGTTTCGAAGTAATTTTGATAATAAGAAGAAGCATAACTTTGATGTTGTGCTGAAGACAAACTTGAGGAGTTAAATATTTTCATGCCAACTTGATAGCAGAGGACCCTTGCTATCTAATGAGGCTTCCACATGCTTTCTAGATAAGTAACTTTTAATTCTGTGTTGTTGTATTTCTCACTTAGATAGTTTTCTGAGTTTATATCTTTTAGTATCATGTCGTGCTTTGTTTGTTCAAATAACAGATCCTCATGATGTTATATTTAGTCCTTTCTTAAAGTTTTCCAATATATATCTATTCATTGAATGGATTTAGTTGTGACATCTTGAGTTACCAGCACTTTAGTTTTTGTCATTCTCATTATCCTATAGCCACTCTTTTTCTTAAAATATTTTCCAACATATCACTATTGACTGAATGAGATTTGGTTGTATGATGTTAAGTTAATTAGGTTGTATTTCCTGCTCTGCAATTAGATAGAAGATCCTCATATTGTTACAAATAGTCCTTTCTCAAAATTGTTCCAATAAATCTCTAAATCATAGAAAAGACCTAATTGTAATACTGTGGGTTACCTGTTGTTTAGAAGATCCTTATTTCGTTATATCTAGTCTCCTTCAATGAACTGTTCCAATAAATCTCTAGCTGATGAATGAGATCTAACTGTAATGTCATAAGTAGTTTAAATATTCATAGGATATCCTTAGCATATTGTAGCAATTTTGTTCTCCAGTTGTTCCAAAATATCTCTAACATATGAATAGGATTGCACTACAATATTCTAAGTCCTTCTCTGTTTTTAGGAATATCCTCATCACATTAGAGTTGAATCTCTTCTACAAATTGTTCCAACAAACCTCTAACTAAAAGGATTAGGTTGAATTATAATGTCTTGAGTTACATTTCATGTTCATTTGCAAGCTAGGACATCCATGGATTAGAATGCTTTATTTTTCATCATTAGGAATAGAATTTACAATTACACTTTGTTTTGAGTCTAAGATTCTCTTTTACTTCCTTTCTATCATAGATTTGATGTCATTATTTTGAACATATATTAGCATACTAAAACCTAAACATAACAAAACTCAAAAACATCAAAAAAATACTAAAAAAAATGAAATAAGAATAAGGATATTTAGGCACATATAGTGCAACTATACCTCATCAGTTTACAAGCCCTGGTCGATAATTTATGCTATCAATTCAGAACACTGAATTGACTAAACACAATGCTTTCTGGATTATCGACTATTTCAGGAGGATTTGGGTTAGGATAAGCTCTGGTATGGATTCTTCTTGAAGCCATTATGTTAAGTTTCAGACCCAACAAGAAGAAAGTTAGCCAGATATAACAATATTTAAGAGGCAAACTAGTCCTTAAGAAAGAAACTTAATCCTCAGAGTTTCCTAATCATGGGTGTGAAAAATGTTTTTATGGTAGTGTGGGCTGCCCCCAGTGGATTCTTTGTGAAACCAAGAATAATCAGTAGGCCTACTGATCACCAGTGGATTATTTTGATCTTTTAGGAGTTGTGGAGTCGCCAGGTGGATGATTTCAAATGTTCAAGATGAGTTGTTGTCCACCACAGTAATTAACTACTAGACTAGGGCTGTTGTAGGTTTTATGAGTTCTTAAGAATGTCTAATATAGCAGTTTACTCAGAATGTCCCCAGTGGAGTCGCCATTATGTTGGGGTCCTAGTGATTTGGCATAATGACATACCAAATAAAAAGGCAACATCAGATGCACTTTGGAATCCTAGGATCTAGCCCTCCTAAATTCAGAGAGGGATCTCTCTATGTAAGTATTATTTTCGAAGATATTTCTTTATACTTAGTTATGATATTAGGCTAGTTATGAAGTTCAAGAGGTTGTTTTTTTTGTTTTTGTTGGGACTCATTAACTGAGAAGGTCATGTGACGTGAAGAAGGAAATAACTGGAAGGATGTTTCAGCATGGGAAGATAGGTCAAAAGAGTGCTAAAAAATTGGACTATGGAGTCATAAAAGGGTTTACTCACACATAAACTATCTAAGAGTTTTCAGAGGGCAAGTCATCTATATCAGAAGATCTCTTAAGTTTGATTTTGTGGTGTGAAACACTAAGGAATGAGGTAAAAGAAGCAACATGTAAGAAGACAAAGGGCAGCCTAAGATCAGGTAAGGACTTTTAACCTATCCTGCTTTTGACATACTCTTAGGAACATAAAACATATAATAAAACAAAGGGAAATCTAAGATCAGGTAAGGACTTTTAACCTAGCCTACTTTTGACATGCACTTAAGGGAAAAAACATGTAAGATAAACATAAAAAGCAACCTAAGATCAGGTAAGGGCTTTTAACCTAGCCTGCTTTTGGCACACTTTTAAGGGAAATCTTCAAAACAGTTGTTTAAGACTACATAAGGGACAAGACTAACCATAAACTTCCTTGATTGAGACTCTACTTAACATGCAGTGAAAATATCATTCAAGAACAACATCTGAAGTTCTACTCAGCAAGATATGGGCTCACCAACACTTTTTGACTGGTTATACTCTATTGAAATTATTCCTAAATACACATTAGAAGAAAACATAAAGATAAATATTTATCAGTGAGAGCTAGGGTACTTTGCAGTAAATACTACTCTATATTTGTTGTCCTTTATCAGAGAATATGAACACAATGAAAACATAAGGAAAATAACAATTACAGTGAGAATAATATCACCAATGATTTAGATCAGGATCCAGTGAATATTCTTGCCTATTGATGTGCAAAACCAGTTACATACTTTGAGTCCAATAGCTTTTACATTCCAATGCTTTTATTCCCAACCTACTATATTACAACTACTCAGAAACTCTTACTCAATAACAGTTCAGACAATTAACAATTATCCAACCCTTTACAATGAATTTTCTGTGGATTATTATAGGTTCAAAGAGGAAGAGAGTTGCAAAAATGGTAATAAATATTAATTAAGAAAGAGTGGGAGAGGTATTTGAATGCCCATTCTGCTTAATAACCATGGAAATAACTGAGTGTGCAATTTTAACTTCCTTAGGCGACTTTGAAACCAACTAGCAGGCTCGTAATAACTCTGAGGCTTGTCCTTCGAAGTTATCTTGATCTGAAGTACCTTATTTGACCTTTCTGACAAGTAAACTATCATCTTTGGGTTCTGTAGTCCCACAACTATGCAATAACTATTCTGATGGCTTTTAAATAGTTTCTAACATCAAGATGGCTATCACACTATCTTTGAAAGGCGAAGTAGACTGTGGGTGTCCTTTCCTTGATCTCTGGAGATTTAATTGCCCTGATGGTCTAACATTCCAAGGCTTCTTTGATGATTTGTCATGCTTTGTGGCTTTAAACACTGAATTTGACTTCGGTTGTGCTTTAAAGCCTCTCTAATCGTCTTTCTACTTTATTCACTGCGTTGACTGGTTTAGCTTTAATTAATTTATCTCCGACTGCGTCTTTAACTTCGAATCTTTGGACTAAAACTTAAAATCTTCAGCCTTTAGGCTTTTAGTCTTTTAAACACCATGAAACCTGTACAAAAAGACCAACATGTTATATGAAATCCTGCGTTTGGTTTTAACTTCTTTAGAAGGCTCGGCGGAGGGCGAGAGAGAAGTGCAGAGGAGGTGGAATGCATGCGGAAGTTTAAAATTTTCAATGGGCGTGAAGAACTGAAAAGAAGTATTGGAAAATCGGTAGCGGTTTTCACATGAGGTGAAGGAGGTAAGTGTTTTGGGCTTGAACGAACGCGACACGGTTCAGAGGTTGACACGTATATTTTTAAAACCGCCTATTTCGTGTTGATATGGAGCATTGAGGGACTTTGGAAAATTGAGCGCAAAAAACAATCTAAACTGTCCAATATAGGGGCAGTATATCAGACCAATGGTTAAAAACAAACATAGAGGGAAAGAAATACATGGAGGAAAAAAGGTGGGGCCCAGTGGGTGGCGTAAGAAAAATTGGCGCGCAGCAAAAATTCATTTGCGTAGGGTAAAAATTTTTCCAATGGAGGTAAAATGCGAGGATTAATGGGAGCCGTCAAATCAGCAAGATCGACGGTCAGGGGCAAATCGGGGGAGCAGGGATAAAAGAGGATGGACAAGGGGTTAGGTGAAAAAATGAAATCTCGATGAAGCGAGGACCACTGATATGAAATAAGAGCAACAGTAGAGATTTAACTATGGGGGGACTAGGGGTATGGAGGAAAAATCTTGAGGTGTGCCCCCGCAAGAGACCTCAGATGTTGATCTGGAAGAAGTGAATGGATAGGATGAACTTGGCAGATCGGCGATCGGAGGAGCAAAGGGTCCGGGGACAAGGAATTTTGAATTTGCGATGTGTCGATGGGCCGATGGGGGAAACAGGTGCAATGAACGGAGGACCGTTGGATCTGGGAGATATCAAGAGTTGGGATTTGATCGTCAGAAAAAGGAATGGGAGCGAAGGAACGGGGATCACCAATGGAGCGAGGAACATTCTATCTGGATTAGATCAACGGCGGAGATTCACTCGGGGGATCGCATTGGCGGGGGGAAAAGGTTTAGGGGATAAGGAACAGGCGAAGCGCCGATGCAATGGAATTATGTGCAGACCATCGATCTCGGGGAGAATGAATGGTCATGATTAAATCGGGGGATCGGCATATCGGTGGAGGAGATCACCAGCCGAGAAATGCAATGTGCCGATAGCCGTCGGATCAGAAGTGAGATCGACGGCTCAGATCTCATCGGTGGATCGGCCATCGACGGGGCAAAGGGTCTGGGAACAAAGGAAATGGATTCATCGATGGAGTGGGGGACAGATGGGCTGACGCACTTGGTCACAGAGCATGGTCTTATGGCAGAAGAAGGGGCTTGAGCTCAAGTGAAAGGGGCTTAAGGCCTTTTATAAAAAATGAAGGTTTTTTGAGGATTTTTTGGGTTAACGATAAGATGAAAAAGGGGCTTTAAACCAGAATAAAGGGATTTCATCAGGTTTAAAGGGGATTTTGAGGAAGTAAAGGGTAAAATGAGGAAATTAGGGGAATTTTTGCAGAGGGATTCATCCAAAGGAAGAATGATGAACAATGGGTCTGCAGGAACAGTTTCTTTATAACAGTAGGTTTTCTTTGAAAGATTTTGAGTGAAGGCTATGAAGTGAAGATACCAGTGGAATGGATCCTTTAGACAAGGAACATAGAGAGGTTTCAAGAAGTCACATATTTTGCATGAAATTTGTTTCTTGAAGACTAAAGACCTTTTTTCAGCCATCATAGTATATGAAAAATTTATAGATGGCTAACAATCCCCAATATACTCTAGCATTGATATAAATAAACTTGGTTAGTCATGTAGTGTTATTATTTTGTTTACTGGTCCTAAAGATGTTCATACATAGATCACCATGCATACATTCCAACAAAAATATAACGATCAAACCCAATTCTTTCTTATAGAGAAAATATCTATAGACATAATCCTAAGAACATAGAAGGGATGTTGTACTTCAATTATTTTTCTACCATCATCATGTACAATTGTTCAGGCTTCATTTTGGATAGATCAAGGCCCAGACATATGGTCAACATATGACATGGATGTTATCATAATTAGTATGAAAATAATACTAAGAGTATACTCCATGTTAGATTCTTGGTCACTAGATCGATGGATGATTATGAAGATGAATGTAGCAACACATATAAAATTGTTCAAAATATATTCAATAAGGAAAAATCTTCACTGCATCAAATATAGATATCCTCCACAAGCTTCTCAGGTTATTCCATATTTCTAATGAATAGATATTCTTACACAATTCTTGTCACCGAGTTCAGAAAGTTATATATGTCAGCTTGTAGGAAAATGTTGTAATTGATGTATGTATATGACAAGGGCTATTGCTGTCACTTTTACACCTTGAATTTGCACACAGTGATCTGCTATATATCAAACTTCCATACTTCAATATTTAAGGCTAATACTTCTTAAAAAGGTAATAAATTGTTGACTTCGATAGTTTCTTTAGGCTTAGTCTAGAACTAATATCAGGTTTCCCTTTAAATGGAGATGCACAGGACTGCATAAAAATAGAAGGTCTCCAATGTAATGAAGGAACCGAGGTTCTAATCAACTTCAGTGTCCTTTTATTTCCTGAACCTTTCGATATTATTGTACAACTTTAGTCACATAAAAATTATAGAGAATTGTTTGGAGTGGTTCCCTAAGAGGGCCATAAGAATAAAGGTCTTAAAAACAATATCTGAGTCTGACCTTTCATTGACATGAGGTGTCTTGAAGCTAGGAAAATTTTACCCAAAGATTTCACTATTCTGGGATGAAGATCACAAAATATGGTGAATCTTGGACCTCGACCTAGAAGAGAACAAAAAACTTATAACATTCAAATGGAGCTTTACAAAAACGGACTTTCTAGATATAAGGCTTGTGATTTCAATGCCCTCCATACATTAAAAGTTTTGTTGAAGAATATTTGCACCAATACTTGTCAAGTCAGTCAATCTTCCACAATACTGATAATAAATTCTAGGTTGACTTCTTTAGATGAAAATCATTAAATTTATTTGAATTATACTATCGAGCAAGCCTCTAACAAAGGAACATGACACCTTTTTCTACCCCTTATACTACAATATTTGAGGAGGGCTCCATTATCTCTGTATAGTGACACATTCCCTGTCAGATTTCTTCAGATACCGTAAACAAAGATGTATAGCCTTATATATGCATGGGGATCTCAAGCTTCATTGCCATATTCCTCAACCAACTTCCACCCAAAGGATCACTTCCTTTTTCACAATGCTCCAAGTCATATATTTTATGTTACAGTGGCACTTTAGATTCAATTCAAGGATCTTGAAAGGAAATATCGTCTTCTGAAGTTATACTACTAAATGTTCCTCTAAAAATATCTTGAAACTCTTGAAAATATACCTCATAAATTCTAAAACATACCTGGATGAGGCTCCATCAATGAATACTATGGATGTCTTCTATGCTAATGCATTGAACTATATTTCTTGAAAGGTACTCTCCACAGACTCTATAGAGCATGAGAAATATCATTAGTTCAAATTTCCTAATAAATGTTAGTTTAAATGCATCTAATTAGGTCTATTTCATGTAGGATTACACTGAAGCTCAAATAAACAAGTTTTTGGAAGAGTTTGTAGCATTGACTGTGTGGAAAATTGATCCCTAGATACTTGATATTCATTTTATTAATGCCTAAAATGTCGAAGAAGCGAATAATGTATCATATAATTGTAAAGTAAGTTGTATCATCTACTTGTAAAGTGAATAATGTATCCTGATACTGAAAGTTTCTACTAAATTTCCATAATGGAGAAAAATAACTTGTTATGCGACATATTCTTCTTTGATTTCAATGTGACTCCTCATGTGCTTTGTTGCTGCTAAATAAGTGTATGAAATTGTGGAGTAGAATGTATTTGCATGGACTCTTGTCTTTGAATCCAATACATCAGACCTTAGAATTTTCTGAACAACTTGTTGTTGTAAAGCATCCTCTTGTTTTAAATCCATCCTAGGGTTCATCATTAGAGCCTGTTGCAGAAATTGCTCATTCAATTCAAGTTTTGGAGTTATAACATTTCTACTTAGATACCTTATGACCTTGTCATTCTTAATCCTGACAGTTGTGTGTAAAGATAAAGTGCCAAACATATATTTCATGATATCTATTGATATGCAATATATTTCTCTGAAAAGAAGAGCCTTCCTGTCAGAATTTCACCATATATGTAACCTAGGTTTCAAATGTCAATGACGGGAGTATTCTTCGGGAATAATGAACCACATAACTCAGGGGCTATATGCTTGCAGAGAAGTGTGAATCCTATATTTTTTTTGCACTCATACATGAACATTTCTATTGAGATATGTTGTAGGGGAGTTTTTTTCATTGACTGCATATAAAGAGGAAAATGTTGGTATTCAAGCCAATCTTGCCTCCAATTTTTGTGATGATTTCATCCTAATATTTTTGTGATCTCGCTTATAACACTTTCCCCTGATTAATTTATGCCCATAAAGTTTGTGTAGTAGAACATAAACAGTTTAATCAGCAGGCCAAGAGCACCAAACAAATTAATGATTTCCACATTTAACACCAAGCAATCACTAGCATCTATGAGAGCTTTCACACAATAGACAACACCCATCAATAATTATAATCCACTGATATATTTTTGCAATCATAGGATTATAAGTGGACTCCATATCTTTTAGTTTGTCACCAAATTCATCAGCCTCAGCTCGTTGGTTATTATCCTACCATTGGTTTTATTTCTCAATTCCATATCCAATACTTTTTTTGTCAGATGATTCCATCTTGGCCGCAATTTTCTTGGCCTTGGTTGTGTTCCTAATGTTTTAGGCATAGTTCTCTAGCAATTTTTTTTGGATTCTACATTCAACTTCAGCTCCTCATCCTCAGCACTTGTGAAGAATTACTAACATCTATATATTCCTCGGGCAGTGGCATATGGTCAACACTTGCACAGGCTTTCTCCAGCTCAGCGGTTGACATATGACACCTCAAAACTAGGGCTCTCTTGTCGGTACAAATCTCCATTAACCAGTATGTTATTTGTGAGCTCGATATCGGGAGGCCCTTCAACTCGATCGATGTTTGCACATGTTGAGGAATCATGTCATTATGTTAGGGATATAAATATAAAGGGGTATAAAAAATGTTAATGAAAAAATGAATACCTACAATATCTAGTGAAAGTAGGGGTTTTTTAAATTGGGAAAATGTATTGGGTTAGTACTGGTAGGGGTTAAATAAAGTGATATTTAGAGGTATTTTATAATATATAGTAAAATTAAGGGTATTGTTTAGTATTCCAGGAATTCACGTGCTATGTCATAGGTTAATTGAGTGACACCCCTGTGGATGAAGCCAGATGCTGGAAACTTCACCCACAATGCAGACCAAAGAAGTTCCAGAAGAAGAAAGGTGAAAAGACGGCTGATGCAGGAATCCAACAAGATTTGGGATCCGATTCAGGTGATGAAAAGAGAATAACATTCTGACATTCTAATGTAAAAGTTCTAACATTAGTTCAAGTTCTAGCACTTATGCATCTTCTTCAAACATAAATCATCTGGATGAAAATAAAAGAGTTGAATTATTTCACATAAGGGTAACTACTTTTTACACCAATTTTTGGTCATCTAACCTATTACTATTAGATGGACCAAAGTACACCATGTAAGACCAATTTTACCATAGTAAAATTGTGTTCATTATGAAAAATAACTTAATAATCCATAATTTATTAAGTTTTTTCTGGTCTAAATAGGAAACCCCATGAGGAATAATTGAATAAATCCTTAATAGTTTGATTTTCCTTAAGGGATAATTAATTAAACCAATGTTTAATGAAAATTCCTGGTCATATTTAACCCAAAATAGGAAAAGAATTAGATAAATCATTATTTCTCATATTATCTTCTAGGAATAATTATTTAAAACATTATTTAAATAATATTCCTTGTTAAATTTGACTAAATCTTTTATAAATAATTGAATAAATCACTATTTATTTAATTATTACTCAACCACATTCTTAAAATAGTAAATAAATCATTTATTTATTTATTATTTACAAATAAAGGGATGTGACCAAATTCAAATTCTTTTTCCCTCCAACAAAAATAATAAAATATTCCATAAAATTTGGATCTAGATTTGGTTAATAATATTTTAATTATGCACCAATATCTAGACGAACTCAATATTTTTTTATAAATAGAAGGGTTTTTCCATTCATTCACTACCTTCTGTTTCCTAAAGATCACTCTAGATCTATACTTTTGGTCTGACTTTGATCCTCCATCATTGTCATATTTTTCTACTCTCTTTTTTTTTCTGAGCTCCCTTTGAGTTCCATTTTGTGTGGGCTTTTTGCACCATCAAGAGAGAGAGAGATCCTAGGTCTAAAGCGATGAGGAAATACAAGAAACCATCCCATTGAGGGGGACTGGTAACATATTTCTATGTTCGCTTCCCAGGTGTCATAATACAATTTTTTTTTTTTAAACTCTTGTCTTGTTCATTGGATGCATGGAGCGACTCTTGCTTCTTATTTGTTGTTTAATGTCTTTAACTGCACAGATATGAATTTCTGTAGAATTTATTTTGATCACTAACTATAGATCTAAGGAAATTGACAACCATATTTGATGTTAGGGCTATTTTTATGCTCAGCTAAAGTGAGCTTTTTTTGTATACTTGCGATTAGAATTCACACTAACAACTGGCGACTCCATAAGGGTTTATAATTACGATCGATGTTGTTTTTCAAATCCCTGCACAAACAGCTACTTCAACCCCAATGGTTTTTCTTTAGCTTCTTATTTTTTATTTCTTTATGTTGTTTTTAACATTTAAAAACCTAAAACAGTAAAAATTATTACTTCCATGCGTTTCTGGGCCTATTGCGTAGGTAAGAGGTATCAACCACAACAGAGACATCAACATTTTCTGAAATTTTCTCTCGAAATAGCCGGAAGTGAACGTTGCTCTTTTTGGGCCAAAACTTGTGACCTCAACCTTTAGGACGCAAAAAATAGATTGAAACCTGCGACCTCAGTAGAAAACAGGTCAAAACCTGTGACTTGTACTTTTTGCGGGAATTTTTCTGTGATTTTTCTGGGTTTTTCTAGTCTACTGTTCAGGGTTTTCTAGCCTCCCTCTCCACCTGTATTGGACCTATACTTGCTTATATTTACTCGTCAAAGTAGGAAACAAGCCCCCTAGGGCTTTAGTATGCTTCCACCTTTTTAGGAAGAGTTTAGCTGAAGCAAGTCTTCTTAGATTTCAGTGTGTTCAGCCCTTTTTTAGATCTAAACCTGTACTTTGAGATCCATTTGAGATTTGTTATTCATCCATCCAAAACACCTCTTTTCAGTTTTTTTTGGTCCTCCTTTAGGGTCCCCTCTGTTTCCCTTCAGGTTGTAGCCTTTCGCCACCTATTTTGCAACATTTTTCCCTTTGGTTTTTTGTTGTTTTATGCACCTATTTCTAGCTAATCTAACCTTTAGATCCCTATACCTCTTGAAATTAGATCCATTTCCCATTTTGTGTGTTTTGACTAGATTTCACCCACCCATAGACTAGTTGTTGGGAAGCCCTCCTCCTTGGGTTTAAACTGATGCATCTTTAGCTATTTATTTTATGTCGTATTCAGTTTCCTCTACTGTCATTTTCAGATTTATTTACAGTTATACAACATCTTTTTTCTTTTTTCTCCACACACATCAGGGCTTAATTAAAAAATTTAAACACTTATCACATACACACACACCCTAAGCGAAGAGTGTCTGGTTTACACCGCTAGGCCAAGACATACACATTGTAATCAATTGATGCTGCACCTCCCTGCCCTTGTTTACGTCTCTTCCTGAACATTGTAATCAATTGATACTGCACCTCCCTTCCATTCTTTGTCTCTCTTTCTTTTGTGATCTGTGTCTCTTTACCATCATTTCGCCCCCAAGGCATTTGTCTCGGAGACTCCAAGGCCTTCATCCACAGTTTCTGTTAGGAAGAATTACTCCACGTAGGGTTCTTGTTCATCCTCCATGGAGTCCCCATTCTAAATCTGCTTATGGTTCATTGGGTTCCCCTTCTGGTTCTATTCCCGGCTCTCCTGATTTCACCTTCACCATGTCTCGTTCAAGACCTAACGCTGGTGGCAGTCCTAACCTAATGTTGGGATGTTACTAGCGGTGCCACAACAGGAACTATTCTGACTGCTCCCTTGCTTCCTTGTATGGCAGGCCTCAGTTGTGCCAATTTGATCTAGTTGATTAATGACCCCATACACCATGATCTTAGTTGGCCTACTATGTCAACCAAGGTCCCTTCATACATCCCCAAGTTTGAAGGAATTTCTGGAGAGGATCCTACAAACCATGTCTGTTCTTTCCACATGTGGTTTTCATCTAACTCCATCACCAATGACTCTATTCATCTTCAGTTATTCCAACGTATGCTTATTGGAGAATCTTCCAAGTGGTATATCAACCAAGCCTCCTCCTCTCATACTACTTTTGCGACCCTTGCTAGGGATTTTCTGTCTTACTTCTAGCTTCCCCTCCTTTATGACACCAATACCGAACTCTTGACCTCTTTCCATCAAAATTTTGCTACCCACCTATCTGACCATGTCCAAGAATGGCAGAGAAGAAATAGCCTATGTCGAGCCCCTACCTTTGAAGACCGCGTCTACATGGACTGGTTTCTTAGATCCCTTTTTCCTATTATTGGCAAAGATGTTGCATCTCACTTCCCTTAGACCGAGGAAGTTGCTCTCCAAATTACATTAAAATATGGCTTGATCTACGCACACTGGTTATGTTTATACCATCTTACCTGATCTCCCTAGACTTGGTGGTGCCAATGCAACGGGGGCATCCCATGCCACTGACGGTATTGTTGGATCTCTTTCACGTCTGTACACTCATCCTCCCATGGGTTATGGCTTCCCTTTGGGAGGGGCCAGCTCCTACAGAACTTTTCCCCCTCCCGGAAACATGTATCCAAGATACAGCATGTCTCCTCCTTTTTCCCACCCTGTTTACCCCAATTTTGCCTAACCCCCTTATTATCTGTATCTGCAGCCTAGTGCTCCAGCTCCTCCAGCATTAGCACCTCAGCCTCCCTTGCCTTCTCAAACTCTGCAACAGTAGCCACCCCCCTCAGGGTCAGGTGTATGCACAATAGAGTGTGACTAATCCTCCTACTTCGAAAAATAAGAGGAAATATAGCCAAAACCAATCTTCCCTAGGTAATCCAGGAAAAAATCCCCAAGGGAATGCACCTAACACTATAAATGAGAAACATGGCACTCAGCCCAAGAAGGAAAAGCCTATTTGCACGAATATGCCTTGTTTTTTTTGCGGTATCTACAGTCACTATACCCATGATTGTCCTCTTTTACCTCAGATGCATTAGATGTGGGAAGCTTAAGAAACATCCCAAGGACAGAAAGCCTCCCCTTTGGTTCCTCCCAATGCTGTCCCTATCCAACGACTGTGTTTACGAATCCTTTCCCTCGATAAGTATACGTGGCTACCAAACCCCCTGAAATTCAGGCGACCACTCAACCTCCTGCATCTGGTACCTCTAATTACCAGATCCTCATGATGAACTCTGACCAACCCAATATCGTTGGCCTCAACCTTCAAACTCGGTCTCGTCAGTACAACAAGCCCCCTACTAAGTCTGCCACTGAGCCCCCTTCTTCAGGTCCCACAGAGCCTCTTTTGACACCTAATGGTCCTTTATAGATCCCTCAACCTAATGCAGAGTTTCATACCAAGATCCCTATTGGGTATGTGTTATATTATTTCCACGACTAGTCATGTGTGGGGGGGTGAAAGCCAATCATGTACATTGCATCAGGCGTAGCAGGGGTGTTACAGGGGAGGCGGTAGCCCCCCTGTTCGGGGTCTAGGGTAGCGCCCCGGGAAAAAAAATTTGGACCCTATTTTTCAGTGGGCGAACCGCCCATGCTTTTTTGCATGGGTTTGCACATGGTTAAATTGGGGCATGATCGTTTTCGGCCCTTGGTATTTTGTATATTCGGTCAACGAAACTATGGTTATGTTCTAATCCAAGGTTAATGGATTTGAGTTTATGTATGCTTCAGCATGTATATATATGTGTTGTAACACTAAAAGGAATATAATGAAAAATCAAGTTGGTCCACCCGATTTGGGATCTAGGGGGAAATCTCTGTGTATATCTGTTTTATGTTTTATGCTCTCACTATTGTTTATTTTCTGTTTTTAAGATTCGTTTGCGGATATTTTCTGTACAGGGTTAAAACCTTCAATCCCCAAGGGATAATTACGACAAAATTTTTCTTCAAGTAAATATGCCCAGTCCTACAGTATAGTAGATGACTTGGCGTAATCCCCTGCCGCCATGTCAACGTTGGAAGTCATCCAGTCGTGCCCTTCACAAGAAAAATCTCTACTAACTACCATGGGCATTGTGAATCCTTCAGATGATCGTTTTATTATCTTCAATGTTTACCAGTCAGAACATCCCCCTCTTCTTGCATATGTCGCCTTCCAAATCCCTGTCAAAATCCAGCATTCCAATGTCTCCCATTGTATCATTGACGAGGGGGAATCCACCTATGTGATTTCTGCTTTAGTTTGGAAACAACTCGGATCTCCTGAGTTAGCCCCTTCCACTATCACCCTAAGAGCATGGGATGGCCACACTTCCCAACCCCTTGACATGTTTTGAAATTGTCCTATTAATCTTGCAGGCAAGACTATTTGTGTTGAGGTAGAAGTCATTGATGCCCCCTTAGACTACAACATTCTATTAGGTCATAGCTACACAATGTGATGTCTGCTATCCCATTTGCGGTTCACCGTAAGATGTGTTTTCCTTGTAATGGAAATATCATCACCATCGATTAGTTGACATTTACGAATTGAAGTCTCGAACCCTGAGTCCATTATCTCTTCAGTGGCCAATAAACAAGAAGTCGAACCTCCAACCAGTATCTCACCTGGAGTTTATAAATATTCTTATTTTCTTGGTTCATTCCCTGGTTTCCCCCCTCCTATATCTCACCCTAGCTCTTCAAATGTTTGAATGATGTAATTGTCTTGGTCTGATCTCAAACAGACCAGTTCAACTAGTCAGTAGCCCCACCCTCTACAACCTGCACCTAACACCTTGAATCAACCTTCAATACCCTCTACTCAAGGCCCCTCATCTCTAGCTAGTGTCCATGATCCTATCTACCCTCCTCGAAGGTTCCCCCTAGCCTTAACCATCTCAGAGCTATCCCGCTTGGCCATTACCCCTCCGGTCAGATAATGTTTCTTGCTCCCCCTCCTAAAGTATTTTCGGTACCTGTTATGGCTACCTTGTCTCTTCCTAACATGATCATGGGGACCCTAGTCCGGTACATTCATCCCCCTACCACAATCCCACCTGGTGAGCCCAAACCTTATACATCTTTGACCCTAGTCCAACCGGTTGCCATGACCCCTCCCTTTTCTTCTGTGACTCAGCCACCTCAATAGGACCCTACTCCTATTGGGAAAGCCTCAGGTGAGGGGGGGAAATCCTGCAAGAAGACACCTAAGGACAAGGCTTCCTAGACAACCCTTCTCCTCCTCAGCCTCCAAATCATACCCCCCATGTGCTATGTGGGATGTTGTTGGTCATGCCACCCATAACTGTCTTGAATTTCCTCGTATCAAACCCATGGTCCATGTAGCATTTCCTGAGTCTAAGTTCCTCATGATCCCTTCATCGACTACGGCCAAGAAACCTAAGACCATACACACTAACCAACCGTGTGCTTTGAGTGATCTCCATGGCCACTATACCCACCTATGCCCCCATCTCAAGCACCACCATGCCTCATTGGAAGTAGTTCAGGAGTACAAAACTAAACAGAATGAGTTCACCTCTCCCGTAATTGCATAGTATGCTTGGAACCAATCTGAGGATACCTCTACTCCCATTGACATTCCCCCTCCCGATGTCGAGGTGACGGAGCCTTCAGTCACCATCCTCTACATGTCATCATCTATGAGATCCATGATGGAAGACCCCTTTGGTATTTCCCCTATTTCCCCTGACCTCCCTTCAGCGATCACCCTAGGCTCAACATTGGTGGATCCCTCATATAATTTTTCCTCCGTTACCCTCTGTGATGATGCACATATGAACATTTTTTCTCATGATGATGAGTCAGGTAGCTTTTTCGCATCATGTGGTCTCTCTTCCACTAGGCACCCTATCTTCTATTGTGATGATGACATCATGGAATCCGTTTCCACCCCTGAATTGATCTTTCCCACCCATAAGAGGAATGTCACCATCCGTGTATATGGTAAGTTTCAACACCTAAGAAAAACTTCCCCAAGTCAGTTCCCCCACACCCTCCCTTTTCAGTGTGCGGGTAGTAGAAATCCTACCCATAGCATTCCCTATAGCAGTGAATGTTTGATTTCTACCTTACATTTGGGTTTCCAACATTGTTCATCATCCTACCATTTATTATCTTGTGGCACATTTCATATAGACCCCCTGTCCACACCATATATTGGTTATTCCGATGGTGCAAGTTGCTACTCCTAGAATCTAGCCTAGGCCATCTTTACCCCCTTGCATTTTCTTGTCCTCTCTAATGGTGTAGGCATTGGTACTACCACCAATAACCACACCCAATATGATGCAGTGGTAGGTTTATTATTCGATGTCCTTTCTCATCGCATCCTTCACCTTAGTGTTTGTTTAGATTTGTTTCTTCTTTTCATGCAATTGAATGGTGTCTATCACGTGCATTATCATGTCCTTTTTAGACGATATTTATGAGTGAAGCTTTTGATGGGTGAATTTGAAATAATTACATTCAGTCATGTACCTAGAGCACAAAATCACTATGTAGATAGCATTGAAAACAATATTATATATTGGTATTTGTCACACGCATTTCACACAAGAAAATAACAATAAACCATAAAATGATGCATATCCATAATATATGTCATTCAAAATGTTTTAGAGTCCATCAAATTTGATACATATGACATGCCCATAGCATGTTACAAAAAATGAAAACTGGAAGCAACTCATGCCCTACATCTAATCACTATCTAGAGGATCCTGGCCCAATGGCTCAGCTCCAATAGCCCGTAGATCGCGCATCCCCTGTCCGGGCATCACCATGCTCTGTATGACCCCTCGCCACTCCGAGGGTAGACCAATACATGGCTCTATTTACTGGTTGTCAAGATCTTGCCAACCACTCTATGAAACACCAATCAGTAGCCTCTCACATCTATGATGGATGTCTTCTGAGAGGGAAACTACATCCTCATCGTGTGGTCCCCTTGACCCATTAGGTCCTACAGCTCCTGATACTATGGGCCATCCCATATACGTGGTCGATTTTATCGATGTTGTATCTACATACCAAAAGTGAATGAATCAGTACCATATACAATATTCTAAAACTTTAAAATGCACATAGAATATAAGCAACTTGTCAGTTACAATTGGCCCCCCATGCTCAACCTTGCGGCAATGGCAAGTCTGGATACCCATGATAACTCATCCCACTATAGGGATAGTCGTCTATGTATAGTGGAATCAGATCCTAATGCACAAAGAACTCAGGTTGGAACACTCATCCGACTACCCCACATCCCCCTCTACACAGTAGCTGCCCCTAGCGGTGCATCTTGGGCTCTCGGCGGCCCCCATATTAGATTTGTATGCAAGGCCAAAGTGTAGGGATCTTCTCAAATAAGAGCGAGAAAAACACTATGCCATATGCACAGTCATGGTTCACTTGCTTCTTTCATATAGAGAACTGTCGTTTCAATGATGAAAACATCATTTGGGCCCACCCATAGCAGGTCCCACTCAATACAGTCTCAGCAAGAATCATCTTACCCACAGTGATGTGGTGGAGCATTGGCTGCCCACGATCTGCCGCATCGTTGTGGCCACAATACAAGTCTCTAGCCTCTTTATATCTTCGATCGGTATTCATGTCCCCTTCACATGGAGACCCAATAAACAGTGGCACTCTAAAAACTCCATAATGTTCTGTCCTTGTAGTAACACTGGTTGTGTGTTTCCCACCATCCCAAGTGTTGGGAGACTAGTCAAGAAATATATATCCTGGATAGTCATCTCGATATTGTGCCCCTCCACTCTAAATATCTCATGATCTGTATCCCAATAGCTAATAATCTGGGCCGACAAGGGCTCTCTAGCTCTCATCAAAGGGTTCTCTACAAAATTCAGGACCCCAAACCTGGCCAATGCAGTGCAGAGACCATGATCCTCTCGGAACTCAGACCGTAATGTGTCGAGGTCTCTCTCTCTCCAGTCGATCCTCAACTCTGCCCTATCTGTACAAAACCGTCATGTTGTCAGTGTAAAAAAAGGAAGCATTACACCCATAAAACCCCAGCTCTTAGCTAAAAACAACACTAAAATACCTCTCTCTGACAAGTTTCCCTTTTCAGGCCATTCCTGGGATAGGTCACAGTTCTCTACCCAAAACCTGCTACCAAGGTCGCAGAAAATGCCCCAAAAAGTGCAACCCAGTCATGAAGAAGAGCAGGGGTCTGTTCTAGAGCTCTTAGTGCCTTAACTGAACTTTTAATCCACTAAATTGAAAGTGTAGGGTTAGGCCTCCTACCTGCAACTAACAGATCTAGATTCCAACAGTTGGATTGTCCACTACAATCACCGCAAGATTCAGGGCCTTTTCTCCTCTCTACATTCACAATAGCTACACTTGCAAATGAATCAAATTGTAAGGAAAATTCCTTATTAAAAGAGCAACCCCATATTTTTCATTCACCAGCTGCGAACAAACCATAGCTCAGTTTCAAAAACCATCACCACCGTTGGAAATCTCTCAATGAGCTCTCAAATGGGTATCCTTACATTTTTTGTGATTTGATACTTCACTCAGACACATTTTTTCCATGAAGGGTCACTTCACCACTCCTCAAAATCGAATTTATTCACTTGCAACACTTGTACTTGGGGAACCACCTTGCCTTCATACTTTTCCATTCTCGTGTCTATTTTCTTCATGAGTAACCATCTTGTACTCATGTTTTTATGGCCCCCACTAGGCCTATTATGTGTGGTAGCACCATCAAGTCACCCTTGTTTAGAGCATCCAAGTTAATTCATCATCACATTCATGGAGTCTATCACAAGTCCCTTTTGTTCCCCCCCCCCCACAATCCTGCATCCTTCATTTCTTTATTCCTCTCTCATGTCTCCCATTTTTGCCTTCAATGATATTGTCCCCTATCCCCTCTGGAGTTGAGTCAATAGCTGCCAGGTCATCCATGCCCTTTATGCTATAACAAGGAAAGTCCTCAACCGGCTACACAGTACCCCTGATTCCACCATCATCCCTGGTGTCAGTCTATCAGTCACTCTACTATTATCCCTCATCCCTTAGTTGAGGAACCCTTATTGCCTCACCTATGGCAGACCTCCTTCTGTCAGCATCAACTTATTCATTCCAAAAGACAGGTCTAGAGGGCAGTGTACCTCGGTTCCAACTTCCACTCTTTTTCGGTTCCTTAGATCAGACAAAAGGACCCTTTATTTCCATTTGACTTGATTGTTTCTCAGCTCCAGCTCCTTATGACATGATCGAGATCCATATACTTGATGGTTCAGTGATGCAGTAGATTGTACCGGTGATTCCTGGGTGTGTGTGAGATGTTTCAGACCTCATGAGGGGGTGGCCCTTCAGGTAGCCCCGCAAATTCCCAGATGAACTTTGTACTATAGCCTTTGATGCAACTCCATAGATTTGATGGTTCCGACCTCAGCCACTTGCAGTGCCTTCTAGTTTGCATGTATCATTCAGATTTTCAGATCCCTTTCATGTTTTAACAGGGCCTCTTTGGTTGTACTTATATCTCATGTACTCAAATATTATTGTATAAGTCCTGGCTATTGTCCCAAGCATAATATGTATTGGGGAAACATTATCATGTCTTTATTTGGCCCATGTGTATGCCAACATGTACTATATATTTTAGTCCCTTCTTTACTGGATGCATCATTCATTGTACTTTGTTATCTCGGCGGGCATAGGTATGCCTCCCCCACCTCATGTACAATAGCTACTCACTCATAAAAGAGACTTGTCACACCTATACTAATACTCGCCTCCTTAGGGTCTTGTCCTCTAGTACTTTATTTTACCTTATATTTTTCTCTCTCTCTGACTCCCCCTTCGGTGTCTAGTGATTGAGTTCTTACAATGTACTTCAGTCATACGATTAGTTCCTAACACTCGCACACTAGGGGACAATATGTTACACCAATTTTTGGTCATCTAACCTGTCATTATTAGATGGACCAAATTACACCATGTAAGACCAATTTTACAATAGTAAAATTGCGTTTACTATGAAAAATAACTTAATAATCCATAATTTACTAAGTTGTTTCTGGTCTAAACAGGAAACCCCATGAGGAATAATTGAATAAATCCTTATTTGTTTGACTTTCCTGAAAGGATAATTAATTAAAAAAAATTTTAATTAATATTCCTAGTCATATTTAACCTAAAACAGGAAAATTAGTTAGATAAATCATTATTTATCTTATTATTTTCTAGGAAAAATTATTTAAATAATATTCCTTGTTAAATTTGACTAAATCATTTATAAATAACTAAATAAATCACTATTTATTTAATTATTACTCAACCACTTTCTTAAAATAATAAATAAATCATTTATTTATTTTTTATTTACAAATAAATGGATTTTACCAAATACAAATTCTTTTTCCCTCCAACAAAAATAATAAAATATTCCCTAAAAGTTGGATCTAGATTTGGTTAATAATATTTTAACTATGCACCAATATCTAAGCTAACTAAATATTTTGTTATAAATCGAAGGGTTTTTCCGTTCATTCACTACCTTTTGTTGCCTAAAGATCACTCTGGATCTATACTTTTGGTCTGAATTTCATCCTCCATCATTGTCATATTTTTCTACATTTTGCTTCTGAGCTCCCCTTGAGTTCTATTTTGTCTGGGTTTTCTGCACCATCAAGATAGAGAGATATTAGATCCGAAGCGCTGAGGACATACAAGGACCCATCCCATTGAGGGGGGCTCGTAACTTCTTTCTATGTTCCCTTCCTAGGTGTCATAATACGAAAAATTCTTTAAAAATTCTTGTCTTATTCATTGGATGCATGGAGCGACTCTTACTTATTATTCGTTATTTAATGTCTTTAATTGCATAGATATGGATTTATGTATCACTTATTCTGATCACTAATTGTAGATCCAAAGGAAATTGACAACCATATTTGATGTTAGGGTTGTTTGTTATGCACAGATAAAGTGATATTTTTTCATATGCTTCTGATTAGAATTCACACTAACACTTCTAAGCACACACAAATAGATACATTGTTTGACAGTGGATCATAGGAAAATTTAATATTTGAAGAATTCGTTGAGAAATTGGGTTTGGAGACACCAAATCATCCAAGACCATACCCATTAGGTTGGCTAAAAGAAAAGACAAAGATTATTGTCACAAATTAGTGTCATTTAGAATTTTCCATCACACCTAATTACATTGATGAAGTGGATTTAGATGTGATACCATTAGACATATGTGGAATAGTGCTAGGAATTCCTTATATCTATGATCGTGATGCAATGTTTCATAGGAAAGAGCATAAATATCACCTTAAGAAAGTTATAATTGAATACATTGTCGAGGCACATAAAATCAAAACACACTTGGATTTAGTTACTGTTAATCATATGAAAAGAATAATAAGTTAGATTAAGAGATATGTACTCATGGTTGTAAAAGAACAACATTAATATCAACATGATGCTTTTTCAGGTTGTGAATCACATTTTAAAGATATTTTTGTTAAAGTGATAGATTCTTTTCAAAGTCTATTTAAAGAACCAAAACATCTACCTCCTAAACGAGAAATACAACATGAGATACCATTGATGTTTGATGCCCCTCTTCCTAATGTCGGAATGTATCACATTTCAGTTGTAGATAACGCAAAAATAAATAAACAAATCCAAGATCTGGTTGAAAAAGGTTTCATTCGACCTAGTTCATCTCCATGTGGTTCACCTATAATTTTAGTTCCTAATAAATACGGGACATGGAGCATGTGTGTCAAATTTAGGGCCTTAAATAAAATCGCAATCAAGAACAGGTATCCTCTTCCCAAGATAGATGATTTCCTTGACCAGTTGAAAAATGTTGTCTATTTCACTAAGTTGTATTTGTGTAGTGGGTATCATCAAATTCGGATTGCAGAAAATAAAACCTAGAAAACTGCATTTAAAACTAGGTAGGGGCTCTTTGAATGCTTAGTGATGCCTTTCAGTTTGTGTAATTCTCCAACAACTTTCATGTGGGTTATGAATGATGTATTCCTTCCATACATTGATAAGTTTTTCATAATATACTTAGTTGATATCCTCATATTCAGTTCTAGTATGGAAGAGCATGTTAGGCATGTTAAACAGGTCTTCGAGATGTTGCACAAGGGGAAATTGTACCTTAAACTATCCAAATGAGAGTTTGTGAAAACTTCACTCATTTATCTTGGTTACATAGTTGGATGTGGTCATTTGAAGATAGATCCAGCTAAAATAGATGTGATTGTTAAGTGGCGAAGACCACAGAATGTGACTGAAGTTAGGATTTTTCTAGGCAGTTCAATATTGAATTAAATTCATTTGCTCAATTTTCTTTGATTGCGTCACCCTTAGATGCTTTAACATGATCTAAATTTTTCCTTTCAGTGGGGATGGAAATAGTAAAAATATTTTCATTCATTTAAGCAGAAAATTGTCACAACACCAATCTTAGCTTTACTAGATATTCAATAGGCATTTGAAATTGAAGCATATGCTAATGGTTATGCAATGGATGTGGTTTTACCTTAAAAGGGAAAACCATTTGTTTTTCATTCATAAAGTTTTTCTAAGGTAGTTATAAATAATTCAAACTATGATAAATAATTGTTTTCTTTGGTTGAAAGTGTAAATAAATGGAAAAACTACTTAATGGGTAAGGAAACAATGATTGAAACAAATCGTTAGCCACTTCAGTATCTTCAGTCACATACTAAGTTGAAACAGTCTCTCCATTACAAATGAATGGAATTTCTTCAACAATTTCACTTAGTAATTAAGTATAAGAAATGTGTAACAAACAAAGTAGTTGATATGATGTCTAGGTCATCTTTGAATGCTTCTGCAGTGCTGCAAAATAGTTCTTTAAAACTTGAAATTTATTTAGAAAAATATAGTATTTATGCTGATATCAAATATATTTATGAATCACTAGCTCATGTTACTCAGGTGCAAGAATTCAATTTTCATGTTCATGACAAGTTGTTATGTCATCTGGGTAAGTTGTGCATACCACAGACAGAAAAGGTGCATGTTATTCGAGAAGCACATTCTTATTGCATTTCACGACATTTTGGCGTAAGCAAGCCTATGGCGCAAATTCAAAGGTATTGCTATTGGCCTCGCATGTATGAAACAGTTGTTAAGCATATTAAAGGATGTGTTATATGTTTGACAAGAAAGCCAACCAATCAAAAGATTGGTTTGTATATGCCACTTCTAGTTCCTTTGTGACCATTGGACAACATTTCCATGGATTTTGTTGGAGGAATTCATATGTAGAGGAGAGGGAATGATTATATGTATGTCATAGTTGATCATTTTAGCAAGATGTGCATTCTTGTTCCATGCAAAAAGAAAGTCACTGCAGAACAGATGACACAAATTTTCTTTCAACAGGTATGGGTGCATTTTGGGTTACCTACTTCCATTATTTCTGATCAAGACACTCGCTTTGTAGGATATTTTTGGTCCACTTTGTGGGGACTCATGGAAAAAAAGCTGAAGAAGAGCATAAATTTTCATCCACAAACCAACGAATAGGCAGAAGTGGTGAATAGGAAAATGATACATATTCTCCGAGGTTACTACAGCAAGTATCCTATGTTGTGGCATGAATCTTTAACTTATGTGTAGCATGCTTACAATCGATCCTTATTCTTCTACTAATCGATTTCCATTTGAAACATGTTTTGGGTGTCTACCAAGTCACTGATGGACTTCATGTTCGGTGAAGAAGATAAAATGGATGGAAATGACGATTCAAATAAAGCAGTTAAGTTCATTCAATGGATACAACAAATACATGAAGTAGTGCAAGATCAGTTAGAGAAGATTCAGGCCAAGTACAAAATGTTCCATTAGAAGCATCAAGTCGATCATAATTTTGAGTTCGGTGATCAGGTATGGTTGTATATTAGTAAAGATAGGTTGAAAGGTGAAGGTAAGAAAATGAAACCCATCAGGTAAGGTCCTTTCAAGATTATGGAAAATATTGGAAATAATTCTTTCTGGTTAGATTTACCACCTTACATCCGTATTTATTCAGTAATAAATGTAGAAAATTTGAATTTGTATGAACCTCCGAAGATCATTGATTCAGAGGAAGATACAAATATTCCTACCATTGATGATTTGGGACCTAATTATATGAATGAGTTGTAGGAAGATACCATCTTGGATAGGAAAGTTCGCACTTCCAAGCAAGGAGATGTTGAATATCTTCAAGTGAGACACAAGGGCATGAATACAACCAAGGCAAGGTGGATGTAGACTGGAAAAGTGAGGGAGTTTTATCCTCACTTGATGTCTGATTAAATCAAACTTTGTTGCTCGAAAAGCTTTCAAGTGGAGAGGATTGATCCAAGAGGACATTAAATCAGTACATATTGACTGTGAGTTCCAGTTAATCTCTAGTTTGTCCGATGAGAGGTCCAGTTCAATCTTCAGTTCACCAGGTTCTCTAGTGTTCTAGATGAAATATTCAATTACTTTAGGGTTATTTCATGGTTAATTCTTCATCATTTATGGTGTAAAATTCATGTAGTGGAAAATTTTAATGTTTATGGTGAACAGACCTAGTTCTAAACCTATGGAGGAAGACCTAAGTGATAATACTAATGGTCCTAGCCTAAATTATAAGCCTAGTGCTAAAACCATATGATATAGCACTAATGCAATGTTAAAAACCTAGGTGAAAATGTTTTAGAGCAATTTTTAAAACCTATGGTTCAAAACCCTCTCAGACTATGTAATACATATGTTATAAACTATGTAATAGACATCTATCAGTCTAACCGCACAGACTTAACCACAACAACATTAACCGTAGCGGAATTGACATGTGAGTTGTTGGGGTTTAGTTGTGGATGCTTGATAGCACAAGTTAAATGTTAACAAGAAGTTGTTGGAGCCAACCATCGGGAAGATTGCATAGAATTGGTACATGGATAGCGATACCACACCATTTGCTGAAACTATGGACATAACCTGCAAGGTGGTCGTCAGGGTATTGACCGTCGCCCTGTGACATGGCAAATAGTTCAACTTCCCTGTTATTAGATTACCACCAGGGTTAGTTATAACCTAAATTTTATTTTGGATTTTTGAAATAAATGTGCGCAGTTGTAAAGTTGTTAACCTTGTAACCATATTCTAAGGTGTATGAAGTTCATTAGACTGAGAGAAACTTCAGCCTTTAATGTAAAACCACTTTCCATTTCTGGTTTAGGATGTTCAAATATTGAACCTACATAACACTATAAAACCACCTTTTCACATGATGAATGGAGATAGAGTGATTTCAAAGACTTGTATTCAAATTCTAGAAGAGAGAGGCAGTTATTGTTTCATGTGAAACTTGGTCTTCTGAAGGTGGAATTGGACACGAAGAAAAGCGTTGGAAATCTACGAGAGAGAGATTTCTATTGGCAGTGACCAGAGGTGCCTGTGACCATTTTCAGCCTGGTATTTTTATGTGTAAAAACTTCCTTGGATCAATCCTTAACAAAACAGACACCCATCTTGAAAGCAGACCCAGAGATGTAGTCCACTAGGGATGAACTTCGTAATCAATTTTTGTTGTCTCTTATCTCTATTATTTTCTTCAATTTCACGTTTAATAAGCTTCTTAAGTTCTAGTTTAAGTCTTTAAATCATTTTCTTTCCTTTAGTCTTCCACATTAAGCGATCGAGTTAACATTCAATTCACTTGTTGGAAAATAATCAGTTCTACTTTAGTATTAGATGAGATCTATTTCAGGTCACTCCAACACTCATTGTAACTATGACACCTAAGAGAGTCCCCTCAAAATATACCACTAAAATAAGTACAAAGGAAGTAGTTGAGAAAACGCCATTTAACTTGCCAGTGTATGAGGAAACTAAGCCATTTGTGGAAAAGGGGTCAGATCCAACATGGAAGATGGTTAAAAGATGATTTTTCAACAAAGGAATTTGAATAATATATAAAGGACTGACATGTATATCGCAGTGTTCAACAATCAAGATTATATAGGTTTGCATGCATGTATTCAACCTTCCCATTTGTAGATGGCATCAGCTGGATTGCCTCACACATTTATGTGAATACCATGACATTAAAAAATTATAGCGGACATAACATTTCTAATTTTATAGAAGAAGACTACTGTGCTATGTATAATTTTCCACAGGAAGAAGAAATCATGGATTCATCCTTTTATGCTTCCAAGGGATATGTGAGCACGAGGAATATTGTTAACGGTTGGGTAAAAAAGCCATCGAATTTTTGATAGATGCCTACCAACACATACAAGACAAAATATCTTAGGAGTGCCTACCATCTATTGGTCATATTAGCTTGCAGAATCTACATTCAACAAAGCATGGAAAAATTACTTTAATGGTGGGAAATCTTATTGAACGAGGTCGTGAATGAGGCGAAGTCATTCACCTAGTCATATTTGTTGGCTTGTTAGTTGAGAATCCATGTATAAAATGTCGACAATCCTCCCAAGGGTAGGAAACAAAGGTTATATATATCTGCATACTTAGTGGATGCGATATGTGCACATAATTCATTCCCAAGGATGAACTAGACATGGACACCACAAGATCCTGCCATGCACATCTACTACAAAATTCTTTTGGATAACATTCATCAAGGAGTTATGGAGAATCTAACTGAAAACTTCATCATTACGCTATAAATTCTTATCTTTCAGGAAGTTTCGCCTTGCATGTCACGTAGAGCAATGGAGAAAATATTTGAGATCGCAAACCGTTTTCCCTCACTAGATGGCACCTTCCAGCTAATTTGTTGCATGTTTTTCCAAGTTATGCCACTAATAAGCTTTCCATGCAAGAAATTTCATATCATCTCGCCATAGGCTTGCCATCAAACTTGAATAGGAAGAAAAAATCACCATGGCCAACTCTTCCTTTGAAATTTGGATTGTATGAGATCAAGAACCTTAAGGTCGCACGAACCAAAAAAAAAAAAAAGTTTGAATTCGGTACCTGATACTTTAATCCATATGATCCTTGTGGTATTTTCAAGGACCATTTTGTGAGAATACATTATTGGTGGACTAGTGGGGAATTTCATTTTCCGGAAGAAAAACCATGGAATAATTTCTACAATGCCTCCAAAATCCATGAGCGAGTCAGTATAGAAGGTACTTCATAGGTTACTTCATAGAGGGAAACAATTCCAAAATCAATGGCAACAAAAGGGATAAAACCTGTGTAGGATAAAGGAAAGAGAAAGGTTGTTGATAGTATAGGGCGAGAAAGAAGTCGTAAGATGAAAGACGATCCACTTGTTATGAAAACAACTTTAGCAATTGAGGCAAAGATGAGATACAGGATGTAGACAGAAGAACAGAGGAAATGAGAAGAACAACACAGGAGAATGAAGGATGAGAAAGAGAAGCAAGAACAAAAAGATAATACGAAGCAAGAAGAATAATAAAGGAAAGGAACTATAGTAGAAGAAAAAACGTAGAAGTAGGCTGAAGAGCAAGAACAAATTAGCCAGAAAGAGAGGGTGAAAGTGGACAAATGCATGATCGGGAGATTTCTAAGTAGATTGAAGAATTGATCAATATTGTGTACATGGAGGAGGAATCAAAGCCATATAATTGGAATTTCGACCTAATTCTGAGTGCACAACCGATTACCACTCTGTCTCCACCTCCTTCAGTAGCTGAGTTAAGCAAGGAAAAGGAAGTTGTTACTCTTGATGATGATTTTTTCATGGATACATGAAATGTTTTGTATGATGAAATCTAGAATAATATTGTAAAATCACGATGAAATCACTTTATGGATGACCTCACATCGTCTGCATTCATCAGAGAGAGGGTAATAGTGACAAACACTAGTAAGAATACAAATTCCATTGTCAAGGCCAAGTTGTCCTTTGTATGTGCAATAAGATCAAACACTCTGTATTTGACGAGCGAGAATAAGAAATTGGCACAAAAATTAGAGGATTCCTAAAAAGAGATAGAACAACTCTGCGTAGTAGCACAAAATGCAGCTTCCACATAGGTCTACTTGGAGGAAATGAGAGCAGTGATACATGGTGAAGTGTCAAAACTTGAAGAGACCATGTTGGACCTCTATGAGGAGATTATAACCATACACAAGGCATTTTTCCACTTGCATGGTTCACAGCAGCAGAGAAAATAATTTTTCAAATATCTTAATAATGCAAAAGTTACCATTGTCTCCATGCATGAATGGACAATGTGATACAAAGGGTCACCACTTAACTCGACAAAGAAAATGAAGCCATAGGGAGAGTGTTGGGTGTGTCTTATATTATTTACATGAATAGTCACATGTGCGGGGGGGTGACAAGGGGGGAAACAACCCCCCTGTCCAGGGGTTCACAGGGGGGCGAATAGCCCCCTCCATGAGGTCTAGGGCAGTGCCCCTAGAATTTTTTTTGGACCCTATTTTAGGTGGGCAGACCCATCTATGGTTTTTTGCATGGGATTGCACATGGTTTTGGGGCATGATGTTTTTCAACCCCTCTTATTATGTAGATCTGGTCAAGGGAACTATGATTATGTTCTAATCTAGGGTCAATGGATTGGGGTTTATTAATGCTTCAACATGTATACATATTAGTTGTAACACTAAAAGGAATATAATTAAAAATCAAGCTGGTAGTCCCGATATGGGATCGAGGGGAAAAATATATGTGTATATATGTTTGATGTTTTATTATCTCGCTATTGTTTATTTTCTATATTTTAAGAATTCATTTGCAGATAATTTCTTTATAGGGTTAAAACCTATTGAGATTTGGAGAAAGCGAGAGTTCAAATGTTGATTCAAAACAATAAGAAGTTCGCCTCATTCATTGGAAGTATTGAAGCCTCATATGTACGATTATACAATAGTTTGGATTTATTGGTGAAAGCACACGGGATCCCATTATTTGGCTTGCTCATTGAAGCTAAATGAAAACACCAGGTCAGGTAGGAGATCAAAGAGTACCTGCAGCAGCTGAGATAGATTGCCACCAAGGAGGATTTGGAGTTGAAAAGACAAAAAATGTAGAATTACATCGGTGTATTTTTCTAGATTAGAACAATGTTTCTCTTGCTTGAGAGAGAGGTTAAAATTGGTTCCATGTCATTTTACCCAGACGATATGGAGGCTACAGTCTGCTTCCAGCTCAACACTGTCACGTATTTTAGGGTTTTCACCCCACAATACCAATCTTGGAACCAATATGTGATCGAGAATCATCAAGTGGAAGTTGTTGAGCTAGAGTTTTCCCAAACTCAAGAGTCATAGTGTTTTGTATTGTTAGGTTGTCAAGTTGTCTCTACCCTATTTTGTCTTATATGGGTATGAGTGTAAAATTTAATATTAGTTTTAATTATTTTTAAAATTAAATTCAAAGTTTCAATATTGGAATGTGAAGAGTCATGATGTAATGTAGTGAGTCATTTTATAAAGAAGTTGAAGATTCATGAGCGGAGTCTAAGATTCATAAAGGGGAATGTGAAGAGTCACCCCCTTTTGTTATAAATATATCGTCATAACACATGTAAAGGTATTTTGGCTAGGCTTAGGCTTTGGAAGAGCTTTCCAGTTTTATGAGAGCCTTGGCTACTCCATAGCGTATAGGGAATATACTTGTTTGGAGGAGTAGGTGTTCTTGATTTCACATTACACTATCGGGGCTAGTGGTTCGTTAATGGTGTATGTATGATTGTAAACTCAAGTTTTAATAAAACTCATAGCCTACACACTGTCATGCATATGTTTGAATATAGTAGGACTATTATTGTTGTATTTTCAATGTATTTTATTTAACTTACGCTTATTCTTATTAGTTACTTTTTTTTCATTTGTATGAATGTTGTTGAATGTTTGTTGTTGTATTAATTCACCACGGTTAACTTTTGAACTATTTCTCACATTATATTGAGATGTCATTATGCTCGTGTTTTAATTTAAAGACGAGTACTATTAAATTTTACTATTGGGCCCACTTCCCTTTCCCTTCACGTGTTCGAACCTTCATGCATCACACTTTAATTTCCGCAGGCTAACACACTTGTTCTCACCAAAGACACCATGCACTACTCTATACGTATTTGAAACCAACGGAGATAAGTAACACCCCACTATTGCGTCTCCTACTTCAAATAGTGTGAGGTTTAGTTGGACTTTATATCGGGGAGATCCCCTGAATTTTGGCGAGCCCAACACCATCGAAATTGATGGTGCTAGTAGGAGGGACATAGACATGATGATCCCTTGAAGTGTGTTTTGAATTTCTACACTCATCTAATGACTTCTCCCCAAATCATAACCCCATCATGTTTTTCGAGATACAGAAATATGAAAGTGTCAGTGCGAATTATTGATGACTCATCAAATATGGAATTCAATGGCAATGTTGAAACCACCTTATTTTATCGTCCTTCTCATTTTCCTAAATTTTGCACAAAACAAAACAACCACTACGAGGATGTTGGCTGTAGGTTTTTTATTCTGATGTTAGAAGGGCGCGTACGGAATTGGTGTAAGACATTGCCTAATGCCTCAATACACTCTTTCAAACATCTTTTCACAAATATGCTTTATGTGTTTGATATGTATGATTGTATATCTCTATGCCAGAAAATTAAGAATTTGCGAAAATCATGTGATGAATCTACCCAGGATTTTCACGATCATTTTGTTCATTTTTTCTTTGAATTTCTTGAAGATGATGTTGATTGGCCTTTCTTGGTCGAAAAATTTCTAAATATTGTTCACACTTTAGATAATTTGCACGAGGTTGAACCTTTTGAACCACTCCCAACATACGTTGGTATTAGAGCTTATAAATCTGCGACAGACAAAGTTTTTGTTCCAAGTGATCCTTCGTCCCCTTCTCACCAAACAACTCTTGTTCTGAAGGTTTAGGTGGGAGAGCTTGAGAATTCATCAGCTGCTACCACCATACCCTCCCACCCCACATACTCAAAATTTATGTGGAGGTTTGGACTGCATATATGATGGTTACAATGAATTTTTCTATCCACATCCTTCATCCTTTGGCTCCTTTGGTCCTCTACATTCTGAGTTGTTGTGCTCACCTGTTTCAAATATTTCTTATGATCATGTGAATAAATTTTTGAATGGAGTTCGTGTTGAAAAACTAACTTGTCATATCATTTATGGTCATTATGTGTGGAAATATACATCTCAACAAGAATTTGCGATGAATGATGATTCTTTTCCTTCTGCACCTCTACCGCATGATCCTGAAATTTTCCACAATTATGTCATTCCTGTTGAATGTAGTGAAAATTTAGTTTTTGATAATATTACTAGTTTTGATCATTCTCAGAACACATGGAATGTCATTTTCTCATTTGAACATGGAGAGGAAATTTTTTCTCTTTTTTATTTCCCCAATCTCTTATCTTATCATTCTGAAAATATAGAGGGTGAATTTTCTTGTTTTCAATATTCCGCTTTTCATGATTTGTCAGGTCATGACAATGCCTCTATTTGTGATCTTGAAATTTATGATCATGGCGGTCGTGACCTTTTCATTGATTCATTTCGTCATCATTATGATTCTTCCATTGTTGATCTTTCTAAGCCACTAATATTTTATGATCCATCATATGATGAGTTGGAACTTGCGTAAGCTAATAACGAACTTTATCCCAAGTTTATGTTTATGTTAGGTTCTCGTAGTCTTGTGGTCAGTTCCACTTTCGATTAGAAATGTGTTGAATCTTTCGAGGCTCCTCATAATTTTGTCGCACACATTGAAAATAGATATGTTGTACAATTTTCACATCCTCCATCCTATTTACACGATCCTATCGCTCAATCATTGGAGGATTTGTACATGGCGAGCATTGTTGCAAAATGAAAATATTTTTCCTTCTTTATGTTCACCGATTTTCTTAGTTTGAAAGTTTGTTCTTGCACGTATTTGGGTTGTAGTGTGTTTAAAAACCACAATGAACCTACACAGTGTCTTCCATGCGCATTCCATTCTCACTTGTCTATGTGTATTTCTAAACTTATAAAAATTTTGTTTGCAATTTCCTATATTTTTTATTTTTATTTTTATTCTTGAATATATTTCTTGACATGTTTTCGCTTGCATACATAATCCAACTAATGCACCAGTGGTTACTCTGGAAGTATGACTTCATGTGAGTTTGGCCTATGCTCTGATTAGGTTGGCAGTAGTAGTTGTTTTTTTTTTCTTCGTTGTTTTCTTTGATTTACTTCTTGCTCTACTTCTTTCTTTTGTTTGTTTTCTTTTCAATTATAGGATAGTTTCCGCATGAGATCATTTTTGGATTTTGAAGTAAGCATGGTGAGATCTAAGAGGAAATTGGACTAATATTAATGCTTGGTTATTTTTCTATTCCCTCTCTTTGCATGAATTGTTCACTCTTTTAATTTATGATACTTGGATGGAAAATACATTCCTTTTCGGAGAAAATCATGGTGAAATCACGATGCTTGAATTTTTACTAGTACCTCCTGCTCTAGTCAGTATTTTGTCTTTTTGGTTAATCCTTTTCAACTTAGTCGAGTAGAGTAAGGAGAGGAGGAAAACCTTTAAAAGTATGTCATAGGTGTATATAAACATCCTTATCTGAAGGAACAACCTCTTCTTCTATCAATAAGTCGGGATCCCTCTTGCACCCCATGAAATAAATAAGTGCCTATGCATACTTATATGAAAAAAATGAAAAGATGAAATATGTAAAAAGTAAAATAAAGGGAACAATAAGAGAAAGGTTTTCTACACAAATAGGTGAAACAAGAAACTTTTCCAGAGTATTGTCCATGATTACTGGCAATGGACAAATGTTTGTGTTCCTGAAGTGACTCCGTCGTGGTACTCTCCTTGTGCCTCCTCTTTTTTCCTATCCACATGAGCTTATCTTGTATAGTTATCAAGTATCCATTCTTGGATCGAGACTTATCCTTTTCATATGTGCTTTTTTTTTTTAACACTTGAATAATATTTCTAAGTCATGATATAACCTCCTAACTTGGCCTTACAAAAGTTTTGGGCTTACCTCTAGAAACTACACAATCGATGAGGGACAACTAGCCTTTATGATTGGAATTGTGCAATTTTGATTGACAATTCTACCTTGAGATGAGAAACTACAAATTCATGGATGGAAGACCATCATTGAGCCCAAAAATTGTGCAAATCATTCCCTTGAGCTTAGAAACTTCGCAATCCAGTAAGCCATAAAGTTTCCTATATCCCCATAATTACACAATCTTTCCTGGAAGTCTACATGGAAACTTTGCCAAAAATAAAAAATAAAAAAATAAAAATAAAAATAAAAATCAAACCTAAATAATAGGGATCCATTATTAGTTTCCCGAAGAAGGCACATTCTCTATTTCTAGAAAATTTCACGAAGTGTCACTTTTCCTAGATTTTAGGTATGTGCATCATAAACCCTAATTCACTCAAATATATTTAACTGATGCCCCTGGAGCTCATTTTCACATTTGATCTTGGAGCTAAAGAATTCCTAAGGAGATCATGGAGCCTTTGGTACGGTCATCGTTGCTTTTCCAAGTGACCTTTTCTTTTGTTGTCTTTTTCTACTTTTTCTAATGCTTTTTGTCATTTCGCTTCTACAAGTGTTGCTTTGTTTGTTTCTCTTCATGATTGATGGAGTTTTAACTAATTTTATCTTGTAAAAGTGTTTCTCCAAGTTGTAGTTTTCCTTTCACAAGTGTCACATCAGTTTTCTTGTTTTTTGCATCGATGGTCATCATTGCAGTAACTCTCCTCACGTATTTGATTTTCCTCCTATTTTTCTAGTTTTTGCACTTGATTCACATTGATTCATTCATACTTAATAAAATTTTCACTCAAAATCACACCGTCACTTAGATCTTATTGTCTCCCACTCTATGAGAAGGAAGATTTTCACTTTCCCTTGGCAAGTTTTCACTTTGTCCAGTTGGGCATTATACAAGTTTGAGGCTCAAGCCAAGAGCTTGGCCTCTGATATTGTGAAGTACACAACACAGGCTATACCAACTGCACATTACGCAGTTTCATGGCTGATTCTGTCATCTTTTCCACTGAGACTGTGTAATGCGTTGTCTCTCCTAGTCGCTTCCAAAGATGAACTACACATTTCAAAGTCATAAGCCTCAGGCTGAATCCTTGGTTGCTAGGAATACAAAATGCATAGTTCCCACAACTAATATCCCTCAACTAATCCAAAAAATTGTGCAATATTGCTCTCTAGTTTTTGTGGTTTTTGCCTGATCTTGCTTCAAAGGTATATTTGCAAAAGTTAATGTTTGCTTGTCATGAGTGAATTTTCTGTCCCATAGGTACCATAGTTGTTGAGCAATTCTCTCTGGTAGGCATTGTAAATATGGCACCAAAGAAAGATACTTCAAAATATACCACTAAAAGTAGTACCAGGGAAGTAATTGAGAAAATTCCAATTAACTTTCTAGTGTATGTGAACACTCAAATATATTTGGGAAAGGGGTAAAATCTAACATCGAATATGGTTAAAGATGTTTTTTCGGCAAAGGACTTCGAGGCAAGTCTAGAGGACCAACAGGTATATGCTTTTTTTCAATGGTAAATATTATATAGGGTTTCATGTAGGTATATAACCCTCCTATGTGCGGATGTCATCAGCTGGATTGTTTTGTAGATGTATGTGAAGACCATGACATTAAACAATTTCAGTGGACAAAATATTGTTATTTTTATGGTAGAAGACTAGTGTGCCATGTATCATTCATCATAGCTAGAAGCGCTCATGGATTCATACATTTAGGCCTCTAACAATTATCTGAGGGTAAATCATATTGTTAAAGGTTGGGTGAAAGAGCCATCAAATTTTCGACAGATGCCCACCAACCCATACAAGACAAAATATCCCACGAGGGCCTACCATCTCTTGGTCATATTAGTGTCTATAA
Organism: Pinus albicaulis; assembly: GCA_034641835.2. Taxonomy (NCBI): domain Eukaryota; kingdom Viridiplantae; phylum Streptophyta; class Pinopsida; order Pinales; family Pinaceae; genus Pinus; species Pinus albicaulis. The sequence goes on from JAXQQM020059730.1 coordinate 397,098, forward strand.
TTTACAGTAAACAAAGAGAGAAGACCTTTTTTTAAGGGTGGGAAAGGTAATGAATGCAGGGAAGTTGTTCAGATGGTCATATTTTTTGTCTCATTAGTTGAGTATCGATGTAGAAAATGTCCATAATCCTCCCAAGGGTGGAAAATAAAGGTTCTATATGTCTACATACTTATTGGATGTGATATATGCACATAATGCATTCCATGACATGAACTGGATAGGGACATCATGAGACCCTTCCGTGCACAACTACTAAAAACTGCTTCCTTATTGCAGTGATTAAGGAGTTATGGAGCCGTTAACTGACCACTTCATCATTCTTCTATACAATCTTTTACTTCAGGAAGATCCACCTTGCATGTCACATAGAGAAATGGAAGAAATATATGAGATCACATACTTGTTTACCTCATCGGATGGCACCTTCCTTAGAATGTTTGGTGCTCAGAAGTCAGAACACATTTTTCAAAGGTATGCCACCGACAAGATTTTCATTCAAGAATTGTCATATCATCTCACCATAGGGTTGTCATCAATCTTGCACATGAAGAAGAAAGTGCCATGGCCCACTTTACCTTTGAAAGTTGGATTGTATGAGATCAAGAACCTTAAGGCCGTGGACATCGAAGGAAAATTAATAGAGAAGTATGACTTTACTACCTAATAATTTAATCCATATGATCCTCGTGGTATTTTCAAGGACCACTACGCAAGAATACACTATTAGTGGATCAATGGGGAATTTCGTTGGTTGGACGAGGAACCATCGAAGAATTGGTACAATGCCTCTAAACTGTGCGAGACGGTAAGTATTTAAGTTATTTCAAAAGTCACTCTAATGAGGGTAGAAACTCTAGAGGTAGTTCCAATAAAAGGGAGAAACTCTGCGTAGGATAAAGGAAAGAGAAAGGTTGTTGATAGTCCACGGGGAGAAATAGTTTGTAAGATGAAAGAAGATCCACTTGTTATGGAAAAAAGATTTAGCCATTGAGGCAAAGAGGATATAGAGGATGTAGTGAAGACAACAGAATAGGAGAATAATAGCATAGGCTAATGGAGGAAGAGAAGGAAGAGAAAGAAAAAGAAGAGAAGAAAAATTAGGAAGAAGAAGAAAGGAAAGGTACCATAACAAAAGAAGCAACGCAAAATCAAGGCTGAAGAGAAAGAACAAAATCAGCCAACAATAGAGGGGGGGAAAAAACATATGCAGGATCAAGATATTTCTCTGTAGATTGAGGAATTTATCGATATTGTGTACATGGAGGAGGCACCGAAGCCACAAGGATGTCGATATGATGTCGAGTGCACAACAAGTCACCACTTAGTCTCCACCACCTCTAGAAGCTAAGTTAGTCCCAAGTGAGGAAGAGGAAGTTGTTCCTCTTGTTGATGATCCAACCATGGACATGTACAATATTTCATACCGTGAACTCCAGAACAATATTGTATAAGCATGTAGAAATAATTTTTCAAATGACCTCGCATCGCCTGTATTCATTAGAGAGAGGGTGATAATGGTGGACACCAAAAATAATCCAAATTCCATTGTTGAAGCCAACATAAAATTTCCAAGTCCAACAAGATGAAACACTCATATTTGGTGACCGAGAATAAGAAATTAGCACAACAATTATAGGCTACTCGAAAAGAGATAGAATAGGTTCGCTCAACATCACAAAACGTATCTTCTACACATGTCTACTTGGAGGAAATGAAAGAAATGATACTTGGTGAAATATGAACACCTGGAGAGACCATGTGGGATGTAAATGAGGAATTTATAACCATATATAAGGTATATTTTGACTTGCATGGTTTGTAGCAATAGAGAAAATACTTTGTCAAAAATATTAAGCATGTAAATTTTTTTATTGTCACCGTGCATAAATGGACAATGTGATACAAAGAGGCATCGCTTAACTTGGAAAAGAAAATGAAGCCACGGGCAGAGATGGAGAAAGTGAGAGTTTGAATGTTGATTTAGAAAAAAAAGCAGCTCATCTCTTTCATTGGAAGTATTCAGGACTCATATGTATGGTTATACAACCATTTGGATTTCTTGGTGAAAGCACATGGGATCACATTAGTTGGCTCGATCACCGAAGACAAATGCAAAAACAAGTTAGGTAGGAGATCAAAGAGTACTTGGAGGAGCTGAGACAAATTTCCACAAAGGAGGATTTAGAGTTGAACAAACATAACATGAAAAATTGCATCGGCGATCATGTCCATATTAGAATAATGTTTCTCTTGCGTGAAAGAGAAGTTAAAATTGGTTCCAAGTCATTGTACCCAAATTCTATGGAGGTGAGATTTCGCTTCCAACCAGACACCATCATAGAGCTTGGGGATGTCATCGACAGTATCGAGCTTGGCACCAATATGTGATTGAGAAGCATCAAGTGGAAGTTGTTAAGCTAGAGTTTCCCCAAAATCAAGCATCATAGTTTTTTATCTTGTTAGGATGTTAAGTTGTCTCTACCATATTTTGTCTTTTATGGATATGAGTTTAAAATGTAATATTATTTGTAATTGTTTGTAATGTGAAATTCCAAGTGTCAATATTGGAATGTGAAGAGTCATGATGTAATGTAATGAGTCATTTTCTAAATAAGTTGAAGAGTCATGAGGGGAGTCCAAGAGTCACAAAGAGGAATGTAAAGAGTCACCCCCTTTTGTTATAAATATATCCTCATAACTCATGTAAATTGATTTGGGAGCCAAGCTTTTGGCAATGTTTAGGCTTAGGAAGAGCTTGGGAGTTTTGTGAGAGCCTTGGCTTATTAATAGCATAGAGGGAGTATACTTCTTTGGATGAGAAGGTGTTTTTGACTTCACATTCCACTATTGGGGCTAGTGGTTCACCAATGGTGTATGTATCATTGGAAATTTCACTTTTAAAAAAACTCAAAGTCAACACATTTTCATGAACACATCATGAATGTAGTAGGATTATTATTGTTTTATTTGCAATGTATATTATTTAGCATACACTTATGATTATGAACTACTTCGTTTGTATTTGTATGAATCTTGTTGAATTTGTGTTTTTGTATTAATTCCTCACGATTAACTTGTGGACTATTTCACATATTATCTTGTTATGTCACTATGCTCGTGTGTTCCTTTCAAGCTGTGTACAATTACAGGATTATAATGGGCTCACTTCCTTTTACCTTCACGTCTTGGAACCTTCATGCATCACATTTGAATTTCTGCAAGGTCACACACTTGTTCTCACCAAAGACACCATGCACCACTCTATGCATATTTCCAACCAAGGAAGATCATCAAAACCCCACTATTGGGACTCCTACTCCAAGTTGTGTGAGGTATAGTTGGGACTTGATATCGGGGAGATCCCATGAATGTTGGTGGGTCCAAAACCGTCAACACATGGGAGTTCAAATATTTTATTTCAGAATAACATTAAAATATTTTTTGGAACTTAAAAGAATTACACATCTTAGATTAAATTTATAAATATGATGATTATGTCATCAACTCAACTTAATTGATCCTTCATTTTTTTATTAATCAATTTTTATTAGAAATCAGTGGTGGAAAGGAGAAACGAAGACCCAAAAAATAAATTAATAACATCCATAGGGGAGTGTGAAAATAGAATTGGCAGTGTTAAGGGAGTGGGACTTACATTTAGTTTTTCAAAGCACTATTAGATGAACCTTATCAACAAGTTAAGTTTGAAAATATCAAAGGAACAAGTTGATTGATGATGTTAACAGGATTAAAAGAAGCTATGAGGTGAGCTACATAACTCACATAAAGAGACAAAGGAGACAAAGAGAAGCTGAAGGAGTGTACCAACATGAAATTCAAAATTATATTCATATTATTATGGTGTTATTTTGTATATGTAATTAATTTTCTCATAAGATTTAATGCATCAAACATAAATGTAACTCTATGGATCATGGAAATAAAGTTGTTATTTATGTGCTAGTCTGATATTAATGAAAGAAGACAATTTGCACAGATATCTCTGGTGCAATGTGTATGGTCCATTCTCTATTTAATTTTTTTTATGTTTCTAATTAAATGCATTCATAATGGCTTGTTTTCTTGTAATGGTGATAAACTATTTAAATGGTAAATGAATCCTCTCATACTCATAAAAATCCGTCAACCTACTCATTGTACTAAAGGGTCTTTGGGTGATAACTTCTTCCCTTGAGTAAAATTAAAAATTCCAGCACAGACTAGAGTAAAAAAAAAACCCCTTTGTTGGCCCCCGAGGTAGAACCCTAGTATCTGCACTATTTCTCTCCAAAAAATGGTTCTATTGTCGAGACGCTAAAAATTTAACTGAGTTTTTTCTAATAATTATGAGTAGGATATTAAATAGTGGTATTGAGATGTGATGGGAGGAAAAGTGTGACACTTTCATTCTTTAACAAGCAGAGTTATGATAGAGAAATATTTATTGGCTTCATAATTATATCTTTTTCTTTCGGTTTGCTAGTGATTAGTACAAAATATTGTAGTCGAATTTCGTGAAAATCTATATTAGTGGTTACAATAGCTTTGGAAGTCATTAGGAGATCGAGGTTATCATGGGATCTATCGGAACTAGACTCCATCATATCTAGTTGTGGTACATTGCTGAAATCATGAAAATACCAGGGTTTTTGATTTCAAGGTGAAAACTACATTGGAAGGGAATATTATTGAATATGCTACAGAAAATCATCAATCTTTTTTTGAAGTAGAAGAATTTTTTAGTTTTGGGCTAAGAGGTAGATTGTTTGATAAATCCCTTTGTGGATCAAGATCATGTTGATGGAGGAAATGTTTCTACCCTTCAATTTGGCTAATATGGTAGCTTAAAGGCCTTGTGGTAAGGGAAGGATCTTGGGGGAGAAGATTATCTATTGTATAATGTAGGAAATATTTCCGATGAAAGGGAAAGAATGATGGAGTGCTAAATATTTTTGGGTAGCAGAAAGGGCTCTTATACCTGTGGAATGGAGGGAGAGAAAGACGAGGGAGATTTGAAGGAGACAAGTAGAGTTGAAAAAATAAAGAAAATGGTGGCCAACCCAGAGTTGGGGAAGGAAGGGTTGAGAAGAGGTGAGAATTCTAATAGAGAAAAGGAAGCTAGAGAAAGTGAGTTAGGCTATGTGACTGATGATGATGATGCCCATCAGAGTTAAATCCTAAACACTAGACCAAATGATCATGGAAACCAACCCCAATAACCTTATAGAATAAGACATGCATTTCATCATGAGTAAATTATTCCAATAAGACATTTCTTTGCCCAAAATTAGTACTCCACAATATAGCAACACGGTTGGTTCTCTTCCATCCCTACCCCTTGTGTTATTTTAAAATATAGTAAGTTTCCTTTATAACCTTACTAAGACTTCGATGTTTCACAACACTCACAAAATAGATATAGTTAGCAGTTCCTGTAGTGGTCGTTAGTAGAATTTGGTGAATTTTTCGCAATCTAGTCCAAACATGTTTTTTTTCCTAGTTCTACTCCAATGGTTGGTAGTATAGTGGGATCTTTCGCTCAGTATCCTCAGTTTTGGGGTGAGGATATGAATATGTTTAACACCATTCGTACCTATTTGGATCCATCTTGGGATCCATAAAAACTCCATATGCGTCAAAGTTATTTTAGTTCCACACTACGTTAAGGGGAAGATCACTTCAATGATACATCATGTCTATACAAACCCTTCAAAATTTGACTTTGGATATATTGAAAGACGACTTCATCAAATAATTTAAACTACCTTAGGTTAAGTAGTAGACTAAGTTGTGAGACATCAAGTAGAAGGAAGGATAATTTGCATGGGAGTGCATGCAAAGAGTCAATGATGTTGTAGGGAAACTGACATATCCTATCCATCCAAATAACTAGAAACAATGGCTTATTTAGGCTTTGGTACCTTTAACAAGAATACCCTTGACCCAATAGAATATTACTTGATTAGAATAAGTCCTAGAGAGAGCTATGAAAATTGATGTTATGAAAATATATAGTGGCCACTTCAAATCACGCTCTACTTCTATCGATCATGCACTAACAAATTTGTAGAGACAAATTGTTGTTTTGACTAAGAATTTGAAGGGGATGAATGTTGTGAAACCTGTTCATTGTTAGGTTTGGTGCACATGTTGCTACACCGAGGGCCGATCATGTTACATAGTGTAATATTCCCAAATTTGCATGCATAAAATTGGAATATTAATTTTTGTTGATTTCACTTAGGAGAAGAATAAATGGGTAAGGAGGCCCATACGTAATGAAAATATAATCCCTCATAGTATGAAAGGGGGTCATCATTGGAGCTAGATTTCACACCCTCATGTGTGAACAGGATCATTTCCAGGTGGACGAGGTCAAGTTTTACAAAGTCAACAGTGTTGGGATAGAAGGTCGAGGACACTTAGAGAAATAGCGCAGTATGAATGGGAAGAGGTTTCTTTGGTGAAGGAAACCCTAAAGAGTGGGACCCATGGTGAGAGGGATCTCACTTGTTTAAAAGGAGGGCAAGGCAGCCATTTTTTCTCATGTTGAAGATTATTAATTTCTTATATGTTTAGACTTTGTGCATTCTCCTGCTATTCAGTAGAGTTGCAGTGCTCCTTAGCACAAGGCATTCCTGTTTAGGAATTCCTTCTCCTTTCAAGAGATGCCTCTTGAGGGAGCTTCTCTTCATTTTCTCCACATTCATGCTTGAGGCCAAGCATCCTCCTTCAACTACAACGTTATTCCTGTAGTAGGAAACGTTGTGTTGCAGGGTGTTGCAATGGGGGTTCTACAACACCACTTCTGGAGCTATTTTTCAGAGGAGGGAGTCTCCTTACCTTTAAAGGATTAGTTAGGGAGCATTTGATCTTATTCCATTCAACTTTGGGATCAGGCCAACCATTTTTCATCACCTACAATGCATTCCCTCTCATTAACTGCGTTATTTTCATTGAGTATCTGTAGTGAGGGTTGCAGTATTGGTTTGGAGGGTCAGATATTCAGTGTTAGGATCAGCCTTTCACTTAGCAGATCCCTTGGAGGAGGTCTATTCAGCTGGTGCATCATCTACAACAATCTCCATCTAGTTTTTGAGTTGCAGCTGCTACTCAGCCCTGCTACTTCGACATTTTTTCCATTTTGTACATTTCAGCCAATCCTTCTAGGGATTGTTGTATTATTGTTTCCAGGGGTTGAGATCTTTCACCCCCATCTATTTTGAGCTATACATTTCCATATCCATGTATTGACATCATTCTGTAGCAGTTCTCCATAATATACTACACTATCATAGCATGGGGTTTCACATATGTAGCAGTGTTCTTTAATTTCTTGTACATGTTCCATTGAGGCTGCATTGCCTTGCTTGAGTGTCTCTTTCCTTAAGTAATTGTATTCAATTGCTGCTATATTATACATTTGTTGGCTATTCAAATATTCATTTGTTTTGGGTTATAAAAATAACGTTTTTTCTCTATTATATGTTCTTACATTGCTGCAGTTCCATCATTGGGCGCTTTCTCAAGACAACTAGGTGTGGGAGACCTGTTTAACCAACCTAGAGTGATTTACTTTGAGCCTCCTCTTGGATTTCGGTCTAAGATACATTAATATAAGGCATCTAGGTCTTGGTTTGAAATCCTGTAGCAGCCATTCCTGAAAAATGCATTTTTCAGACATGCCTTGCTGAGAAATCCCATTTGGGGATATTACAGTGGTATCAAAGCATCTTACTTGGCTTAGCTTGTGAGTTTCAACCGAAGAAGATAGAAGAATATTAGAATGATGAAGAATATGAGATTACTCTCATCAGTTTTTAGAACTAAGAAGAGCCTCTCCAAAGAGGAGGAGAAAAAAGAAGAGGAAGGACCATGCACTTCATATTCTCATGAAGAAGAAGAAGACAAGCATGAAAGATACTTGGATCATCAGATTCTGAGTAATTACCTTGTTGAGTACAAATATCAACGTAGATCCTGAAAGGAGACTCTATATTTTCCACGATTCATCGAGTGGAAGGAAGAAAAGAGACCATGTAGCAAAAGAGAAATCAAAGGCAATAGATTTTTGTTGTCTACATTTGATGGGTCATCTACAACAAGAGCTTGGGTGAGGAAGATGGAAGATTTTTTCCTACTACATCCTGTAGTGGAGAAAGAGGCTTATGAGATCTCAGCGCTGCACCTAGAGAGTGAATCCAACGTCTAGTGGTTCAACCACCTAATCCATGCAAGGGTGAATACTTTTGCAGAGTTCATTCAAAGGTTAATTAGAACCTTTGATAGAGAAAGATCAGGGAAGAAAATACCCTCACCACCACTTGAGGAGACTTGTACCAGCACTTTCATAGCCTTGGAAGAGCAGCCTTCTACATCTTTAAATGGGGCGGCCATTTCATTGAAGGGAAGTGCTATTGCAGCCAGACAGCAAATTCTATTTCAGCAAATTCTTCTGAGAATTGTGGAAACTCATATTTGAATGACCACGAATTAACATACATTGCTAACCTAAAGCAACAAGATTGCATTGCACTGTGCAACATGGAAACATTCAAGGAAGAAATAAAACATCATCCTCATGAGCCATTGTTGAATTGCATATAATACTTGAGGTTGGGGTTTGAAGACTTGAAGGGAAGGAGGGAACATAGTAGACATCTTGAAGTGAGAAACCCTTTCTCCTTTCTAGATGACCCTTTCTCAATGAGCTCTTCTCAGCTCAAAGAGAAACTTCTACTTTCAGCAAATCCAATACCTCATTGGTTTTGGAGGACTATTTTTGAGAGGGAGATCTCATGGAGAGATTTCATTAGAGGTGCACTTCAACACATCATGGACTGCAAGGTTTTCCTTTCCTCCTCACACCTGGATCTTCATGGATTCAAGGAGGAACAAATAGACGATGGAGGACATCTTCAGATGGATAAAATCTCTCATGGTTGTGTTGTAAACTCCTTGAGCCATACACATCATGATGGGAGGTTTTTTCCTACCACCTATTTGGGTCCTTATGGGGTCAAATTGATCTTTGAGAAGAATGCATTTCAACATCCCATGAAATGAAAGAACAAAAATCTGATTTGGGAGGATGGTAGCCCTCGTGGGAGGAGTACCAAGATGGAGAATGGAAGGAGAAATCCACAAATGGTTGAGTGGATGTGGATGGAGAGCAAGAAGCTGGTGAGCTACTTGCAGATTTATGATACCGGGTAGCAGGAGGCTTGGCTACGCTGGTTACTCTTGAAGGAGTTTGGCCATCACTTGGCATATACTCTTTCTAACGGTAAGTGGATGGAGAAGATGTGGCATGACACTTGCATCTTTGAGCAGCAAAGAGTATGGATTCATGGTGTTGATGTGATCTTCATGTCACTCATTATGTTTTCATCACATGATTTGTATGATGAAAGTATCAGGAGGCAGCGAAATCTTTTATTGCTTTGCTTGTTCTTGGGAGAGCAAGGGAAAATTTTCTCTCACACTTTTTAGATGTTGCAGGAGTAGGAGATGGAACTATCATGGTGCAAAGAGGCTACTCCTTGGCCTTAGATGTTCAAGAAGTACTTCCCCTTTCAAAGGAACTTCTTATTTGTAGCAGCATTATGGGAGATGTCTTTGACAAGGATCATGTCAAAGAATGGAGCTATGAGTTGGCAGGAGCTTATTTGCATGGGCTAACATTGTTGTCACTTGAGAGCAGGGGTTTATTGATAGAGTATCCCCAGGATCACTTCACATTTTATGCACTTGGTGGAAAAGGAGGAGGCGAGAATGATGGAGTAGTGGATGGAAACATCTATTACCTTGGTATGATCTTATTTTCTATGGTCTTCTTGACTTTGATTTCCAAGTATAAGGAGGGTGATATTTATGCAGCATATGGTTCATTTCTCTTCATGGGAGTGTTTCATACCACTATGGAGGAATCATTCATATGCATCATCTTGCTTTCAACACATGGTAATAATAATTTTTTTGCATCCATGAATTATCTAACACAATATTTGGATACCCTTACCATTCATATTTAGTGCATTATTCCACAAGAGGGCAAGCTTTTCATTGAGCTCCATGGTCAACATTGGGCCAAATTGTATGATGGAGACAACCATCTCTTATATGGCCTTGGGAAAGTGTTTTATTTCATGTATGTTCAGTTGATGTACCTAGCCATTTGATATTTATCAGTAGATGTCATGACATACATAATTATCCATGTAACAAAAAACAACTTGCCATGTAATTTTCTGAAGCAGCAGTTTGGAAAATTGCGCTGTCACTATTGGGAAAACCGTTGGTACCTTCTTGCACCACATGAAACCTTCAGCATTTTCCTCATCTTGTTGCTGATCATGATTTCATTTACTGATATGGATCTGATTTGTATTGGAAGCATGATTAGAAGAGAGACACATGAGTTGGATGTGTCCTTTGGGAAAGATGATTCCCACACTTTTTGCATTGCATGTTCCAATGGGAGCATGAGAGGACATATGGCCATCATTGCCAAACACTTGTTTCCTTTTGTTGAGATGGACCATATTATTTTTGGGATGCCATATGGTGATGTTTTCCTATTCATCACATATGGGTTGATTTGGGCCAGCTTCATTCACAGCGTTGGAGGAGAGATATTTGGGGATCTAGTCTTCATCTTTCCACTTGAGGGAAATTATTTTGCAGCCCAGGATCAACATTTTCTCTACACTTATCATAAGTGGAGAGGAGGAAAACATGGGGTAGGCTTCTATGTCTACCATGTTCAGATTTTCAACTCACCTACATTGCATGAGCTCAAGGTGGAGGAGCATTTTCAGCAGTTGTCATGTTGGGAGGTGACTCATTTTGTATGGATGATTGTTTTAGGATAGAGGATCCACTTGGGGAAGATGTTTTCCCAATAATTTTCAGTCTCCATGCCTTCAGAGGCAACTTCTCAGTTCTATCCTTGCAATTTCTTAAGGACAAGAGACATTTTGGAGGGGAGGATTGTAATATTGCAAAATTTGCATGCAGCAAATTGGAATATTAATTTTTACTAATTTCACTTAGGAGCAGAATAAATGGGTAAGGAGGCCCATAAATAATAAAAATATAAGTAAAATCCCTCATAGTATGAAAGGGGATCATCATTGGAGCTGGATTTCACACCCTCATGTGTGAACAGGATCATTTGCAGGTGGACAAGGTCAAGTTTGACCAAGTCAACAGCGTTGGGATAGAAGGTGGAGGACACTTAGAGAAACAACGCAGTATGAATGGGAAGAGGTTTCTTTGGTGAAGCAAACCTTAAAGATTGGGACCCATGGTGAGAGGGATCTCACTTTTTTAAAAGGAGGGCAAGGCAGCCATTGTTTCTCATGTTGAAGATTATTGATTTCTTGTCTGTTTAGACTTTGTGAATTCTGCTACTGTTCAGCAGAGTTGCCATGCTGCTTAGCACAAGGCATTCCTGTTTAGGAATTCCTTCTCCTTTCAAGAGAGGCCTCTTGAGGGAGTTTCTCTTCATTTTCTCCACATTCAGGCTTGAGGACAGGCATCCTCCTTCAGCTACAACATTATTCCCGTTGCAGAAATGTCAGGTGGTTGTTCTGTAGCTATGCTGGAGGTTCTAAGCAATACCACTGAGCTATTTTTAGAGGACATAGTCTCCTTACCTTGAGAATCACTGAGGGAGCATTTGCACTGATTCCCATAATATTTGGCATCAATCCAACCATTTTTCATCACCGCGCTAAGTAGCCCCTCTCATTAACTGCGTTATTTTCATTGAGTATCTCACAGAGGGTTGCGCATTGGTTTGGAGGGTCGCATCTTCGCCGTTAGGATCAACCTTTCACTTATAAGATCCCTTGAGGAGGTATTAAGCTGGTGCATCATCTACAACCATCTCCATTCCGCTCTTGAGTTTCGCTCTCGCCCCGCTTACTCGATGATTTTAGCCATTTGTATATTTCAGCCAATCCTTCTAAGGATTGTTGTATTGTAGTTCTGGGGGTTGAGATTTTTCTCCCCCATCTATTTTGAGCCATAAATTTCTATATCCATGTATTGAAATCATTTTGCAGCAGTTCTCCATAATATACTGCATTGTCATAGCCTGGGGTTTTATATATGTAGCAGTGTTCTTCATCTCCTTGTACATGTATTGTAGAGGCTTGCATTGCCTTGCTTGAGTGATTTCTTCCTCAAGGAATTGTACTCTTTTTACTACTATAACATCACTTTTTGGATATTTTCATCTTCATCTATTCATGCTTATTAAAATAATGTTTTTGTGCCATTATATGTTCTTGCATTTGCTGCAGTCCCATCATTGGGCACTTTCTCAAGACAACTAGGTGTGGGACACCTGTTTAACCCACCTAAAGTGATTTATTTTGAGACTCCTCTTGGATTTAAGTCTTAGAAAAATTTATCTAAGGGATCCAGGTCTTGGTTTCAAATCCTATAGCAGCCATTCCTGGAAAATGTGTTTTCCAGTCATGCCTTGGCCTTTCTCTCCCATTTGGGGATATTACACATAGTATCCAAGGTTTTCTAGTGCAAGATATTCCAATGTTTCTTTAGAATCCTCCTCCATAGACACAAAATTTTACAAGAGTCACACAAGTATCTTCTTCACTGTTCTTTTCAAGGACACACTCAATATCATGCCTTCTCACATCAATAAGGTATTTCCTTGGGTTGTAATGATAGATCCAATCTCTCACCAAGAATACCATGGTGTTTGCATTGTCATGTTAATGTAGATCCAATAGATGATTATACCGAATTGATTGGGATTATTAATACTAAAATACAAATGCGTATGCCCAAACAAAATGAAATACATCGTGATCATAATAGAAAAATGAATAGGATATTAAATAGTATAATATCATGTTAGCCTTCACAAAAAATAATAAATCCAAACATAAATTAATTAATTAACATCTATTAGGAATATGTGCCTAACTCTTGGGTTGTTCGTCAAATATTGGAGTTTTTTTAGTAACTCCTATCTTGGTGGGTGTTTGGTGAGAAATTACCTCAACCAAAGGAGTCTAAGATAGCAGGGACTATCTTAAGACATTTTCTCTCATCTATTTAAATTGTAACACTAAATTATTTTAATAAGAGAAAATGATGAGAATACCATGAGGCTGAAGTCTCTTTTCCGCCAATATTTTCTATCTATTTTTGTATGTGTGTTTTCTGTAATGTTTCTGAGTTAATTCATTTTCTACATGTTGTATCAGAGCGAGGGAAAGATACCTGTTTTTTAATTTGCAATTATGTATGCTGGGTATATGTGTGCATTATAAACACAGGTAGACGAAGCCAAGTTTTCATGGAGAGAATTCATTGTTGTATAAAGAAGTGTTGGTAAATCTTTGCTGGTGTGCTGATACAACTGATCTGTGAGGATCCGGATTGGATCGGATCGCATCTCGTGTTGTGGGGTGGTTGCCATGGTGTAGCCATAGATATGGTCTATTGGAGATCTGGGTCGGAAGTGTAATTGAACAGTGCAGTACCTATTCGATGCCAATTCTGAGACAATGAGGATCAGATTTCTGGCGTTGTTGAAAAATTTCCATCCTCAGTGGAATGGTTGAAAAATCACATATTCATTATTTGGGACGTAACCGATCCACGTCTGGAAAATATCTTAACGTGATGGAACACACACCTTCAATATTAAAAAACATTGTTATTGATGTGGTTTATTGCTGTGCGAATGAACTGGTTTATTTCTGCAATTTTATTATATATATATATATATTTTTGGAGTGCATGAGTAGGAGATTGACACCGCATAACCTTCAAGCAAAACAAATGCAACTTTAAGGCATGGGGCCGAGCTACGAACAGAATGTAATTTGATTTCTACAAAATATGCTATCCTCAAGAGTAGTTAAACAACCAAGAAACACCGTCGTATCCGTGACAAGAATCAAGCCGAGAGCCACAACAAGGTGCTGGGTTTGCATGTGTTTTTACAAAACCATGACTGTAGGTTTACATTTTGGATTGTGTTGGCTTCAAATCGAAAGCTATTGCTATCTCTGCAACGTTGGACATTCATTCACGCAGGAGATTGGTGATTGGTAATTAAATTATAGGAGGAATTTGAATTTTAGAGTGTTACATTTGAATATTTTTAGTTTTTTTTTGGTCGATTTGGGTTCAAGTTCGAGACTTTATCGCTCTGTGCAAAGAGCTCCAGCATATTAAAGTGGTTGTGGCAATCAGAAATCGTGGGTGGCTGCCCGGATGTTGTGAATCCCATCTGCGTGACGAGGAGCAAGTCTATAACATGACACGTTCAGTAGTTTCAATCCCAATCCACACTACCATAAACTGATTGGCATTTACTATGTTTTTTCTGGATCTTTTTCTCGTTTTCTACGAAACCCAAATTCTGAAAAACCCAATTATCGTTATGTACTAGAGAACATGCTATGTCTAAATCATGATTCACGATTTTCTGTCACTGGTATAGAAGGAGGAAGATGTTACAAGCCAAGATATTGTATTGAGAAGGATTGCAGCATTTGCAGCATATAGTCATGTACAAGAACCAGCTGCAAGAGCTTTCTCAAAGTAGTTGTTTCAATCTGCCTTTGTATTTTTGCATAAGGGAGGGGACTGATCACGCCCATCATTTCAAGGCAGTAGTCACATTCAATGGCGAAATTTTCGAAAGCCCAAAATTTTATACCACTTTGCTGAAAGACTGAGTTTTCAGAAACACTGAATTCAAGAGGCGTTAAACATATTGCAGGTATTGTTCACACATCGATTCTGTAGAACAGAGCTAGAGCGTATACAAAGATTGGAGTGCCGACAAAGGGATATAGACCAAACTAAAATGAGGAAATGGAAGAATCAAGCTGAACCAGCTAGAATTGTGATGAGAAAGCTGTCTCTATTGGCCTGCGAATGAAAAGATCTTTATAAAAGAGGTTTGAAGATTACCTTTGCCTTTTCAATATTTGGGTTTTAATGATTTTATGTTTACATGGGCAGAAACGTAGCCTTACATAAGGTGATCTATTGAGGGATGAGTTTTTTTCAGTTTTAAAGTGTCCATATTCCAGAGAACAACCTTTTATCATGTCCAACACTTCCTAGCAGCTTTCCATCTAAAGAAAAATGGCAGAAAACTACCTTAGTAGTATTTGCACGAATTTAGGAAAATTCATTGAAAGAAAAACCATTTGAGACATCCATGTTGTGCTCAGTAGGACTACACTTTATTGTTCCAAAATGACCATCCCTTATATCTCCATCATCTTGAGACAAAAATGACTCAACATTATCATCCAAAATGTTCAATATCTGCCAGCTGATTTGAAGGGGATTGAATGGGCATCAAATAAAATATTTGTAAAAGTTGAGGTGAAAGATAAGTTTTCATTTTTTGTAATATAAGTGCAAATTTTTTTTGGGAGAGATAAGGAGTGTGATTATTTTTTTTTAAGTGTGAAGTGATAAAGTAAATGTGGAAGGTTTTGAAGTGATTTTGTGAAGTGTAAATTTGAAAATTGTAAACAAAATATTTTTTTGAAGACATAAGGAGTATTTGGAGAGATAAGGTGTGAGCGATTAGTGCACACGATTTTTGAATGCATTTGCTTCCAAAATTTGCAAGCGCCAGATTCTCATTGTTTGAGAAAGCTTCAGTAGCAATGTTGTAAAATATGAAAGATTGATGACCTTAATACTTAATAAAGACATATTATTTGTGGTTTTGATGTGTCCTAGATCCGCTCGAAATTGAATAAGGGGATCTTAGGTACACCATGTGTATGTTTGTGATGGCGAGTATTTTTATTGCTTCATGTTGTTGCTTATGATCTGTGTCTAGTTTTGACACATAAATGTTTTCATTTAACACATACATAAACTTCAATACAAGCAAGCACAGCACATGTAACAAAGTCGCTACAAGGAAGGATGATTAATGCATTTGTGCCACTACAAAACATAATCAAAGATTGTCAACATCAGCATTCTACTTCAACAAGAAAATTCACTCAATACAATCAAGTTCATGAATCTAGAAACTCCAGCGTTTCAAAGAAAATTCTACATCAACATTCTTGCAAATACAGTTAAGAACTTCTCATCAAATTCATTGTGAATCATTAAAAATTCATTGTTCATGAATTTTTAAGAGGACACGTGAATTCATTGTTTTAAAGTGAATCATTAAAATCATTGTAAGCTTTCTTGGGTGCATTTTCGACAGTGTTCGACACCCTTTCTTTAAAGAAAAGTCAAGTGAGTGCACGAGTTTTAAGTCTAAAGAAAACAAGCAACAAGTTGACATCTCCTGCAAGCGAGCGTGAGTATTCATTCAAGCAATTTGCGTTAAGACAGTACAAATTTAAAACCTTCAAGCGAGCCAAAGTGAAGTTCATTGTAGCAACTATCAAAGAAACCAAACAAGTTCAAACAATCAGGCATGTTGAGATCAACATCAAGCGAGCATGGCTATTCATTCAAGTGATATTAAGTCATCAAGTAAGTCAAGTGAGCGTTCAAGCAAATGCGATTGTCATCAAGCGAGCGTGAATTCTAGAGTTTAATTCCAGAAAGTGCAATAAGAAACAAATCAAGCGAGCGTACCATTCAAGCCACATAGCAAGCGAGCTTGTCCTTCAAGTACCAAACTCAAGTGAAACAGTTCAAAGCACGACATCTACGACAAGAGAGCCTAATTTCAAGTGAGCAAGTTCAGATGGCGCAACATATTTAGTTGTTTAACATTCTTCACAGTTTGATCATCTCTAGTGATGAAGACATAGAGCACATCAGCAAAGAAACTCTTGCTGATCTTTCATGGCATCGCAACAAACACATGAAACTATTGAGTTTCTTCAACTCGAGTCGCAACTTCAAAGGAATGAATTGCAAGAAAACAGTGATACTTTCAAGTCTTTGAACCATCCAGATGATAAGTCATTCATCCCAACAGCTTCAAGTGTCGAAGTTGTTCCAGTTCCAATTTCTTCCAAGCCCATCATCAAGCCATGGGAAGAAAATCAAAATAATAAGAATCGACGAGGCTTAGGATATGTCAATGATGACATCACCTTGGATATCCCTGATTATTCCAAACCAATTAAGTTCGTCAGTGAAATATTTTTTGCACAACTCACCTCATCAAGTTCTAAGAAAGTTCCAGACAACCAGCAATGCACGCAACACAAAGTTTTAGACAAATAGAATTGCACGCAACCTGAAGTTGAAGTCAAACCGAAATGTTCTCATTGTAAAGGAACCGATCATATGGAAGATGAGTGTTTTGATCTCCATCCTTATCACCATTGTGGAAAACCAAATCATTCATCAGAAAAATGTCACAACCAACCAAAATCAGCGAGATTGAAGATACATTATGAATGGATCGACCCTTGGAAATGGTCATCCACAGTCAAAAGATTGTCTCAGTTCTACAACCGAATACAATCACACATAGTGCAGCCAACAGTGAAAAGATGATAGTACTCTCATGCAGTTGAACGGGGGAGTACATCAGTGTAAAACTCCAACATCTGAAAGGGGGGAGTTCATGAAACTTTCCAGAGAAGTGTCTCTACTTTTAGCTGACAAAGAAGGGAAAATGTCAATGAAATTGACAGTGGTTGTCAGACTGAAAGTTTCGACAAAACTAGCAAAAGCAGCCAGTGGGCATCAACAAATTTGCCAATGGGCATCAACAAATTTTCCATTGGGCAGTCAACAGCAAAGTAGCAATGAACAGTTTTCAACATAGCAAAAGCAACAGTGATTTGTTTTTTGACATCATCAGCCAGTGGGCAAAGCCAGTGGGCATTCAACAAATTTTGTTAGAGGATAAGAGATGCTGATTTCATGCAAAGGACAGATGGATCGTTTTGCAACTTGACACTTGATGAACTTGTCAAGTGAAATTAAGAGATGAATCAGACATACAGCTGACTCATGGTCTCTTCAGATTGTAGTTTTTCAGCATCCAGCTTTGGCGGTTTTTCAGGCAATGTTTTTGTGGATAAAGATGAGAACTTGGAAGATGGTTCCTCATTCTTATTTTGGATTTATCATTGAAGGGGGGAATGTTAGCCTCTCTCACAAAACAATAATAAATCCAAACATAAATTAATTAATTAAATATTCCAAGTTAGGAATTTGTGCCTAACTCTTGGGTTGTTCCTCAAAGATTGGAGTTAGTCTAGTAACTCATATCTTGGTGGGTGTTTGGTGAGAAATTATCTCAACTAAAGGATTCTAAGATAGCACGGACTATCTTAAGACATTGTCTCTCATATATTTAAATTGTAACACTAAATTATTTTAATAAGTGAGAATGATAAGAATACCAGGAGGCTGAAGTTCTGCTCGCCTACATTTGTGTCCGTTTTTGTACGTGTGTTTTCTCTAATGTTTCGAAAGCACTCATTTTCTACATATCATGTAGATGCTATGGGATACATATTTTAGTAAATCCTAGATAATATTTAGGTACATGCATCAAAAGGGTGGCCTTCTCCCTCTCAAAATTGTAATCTCTTTAAAGTATATTATATAGGCTAAGTGGAATGGAAAACATGAATGATGATTAGGATGATTGGTGAGGGCCATAACAATGATCAATCTAGTTATCATGAGATAGTCATACTAAAATAGAAATACATATTCTAATTAGTGAGGTTCATAATAGTGATCAACCTATGTTATCATTGTGATTAGATAGTCATACTAAAACACAAAATACATGTGTTAATACTAAAATCCAATCAAGTTTCCCAAACAAAATGAAATACATCCTATTCATAATACTAAACTCTAGTGTAGTTTCCAAAACAAATGAAATACATCCAATTCATAATACTAAAATCCAGTCAAGTTTCCCAATCAAAATGAAATACATCCAATTTATAATACTAAAATATAGTTGAGTTTCCAAAACAAAATGAACTACATCCAATTCATAATACTAAAATCCAGTCCCGTTTCCAAAACAAAATGAAATACATCTAATTTATAATACTAAAATCCGATCCAATTAGGTTAAATAATATTAAAGAAAATAATTGTTATATAAAATGAAAGACATCTATTTGATAATACTAAATTCTATTACAATTAAACAAAACAATATTAAAAAAATAATGATTATATAAAATACATGACATTTCAAAATTAGTAAATTTTATTGTTTAAAATTTAAAATTCTAAATTCTATTAAATTATTATATTTATAATAGTGCCATAAAAACACTAGAAATCCAATGTAATTATGAGAATGATATTTGAAAATATAGTTACCTACACAAAATGAAAACGTCCATTAAAAAAAATAAATCTTGACTACACAAAATGAAATGTCGTCCCGAATATAAGGGTTTAGAATTATACTTAATGATATTGAAAAATATTGTTACCTACACAAAATGAAAGACGCCGTGCCAACCATTTTTCATCACCTGGCCAAGTAGCCTCCCTCATTAATCGCATTATTTTCATTGAGTATCTGCAGTGAGGGTTGCAATATTGGTTTGGAGGGTCAGATCTTCAGTGTTAGGACCAGCCTTCCACTTGGAAGATCCATTGGAGGAGGTCTATTCAACTGGTGCATCATCTTTAGCCTTCTCTATTCATTTCCAGTTCTTGAGTTGTAGCTTCTACCCAACAACTCCGACATTTCTGCAGATTTTCCATTTTGTGCATATTTCAGCCAATCCTTCCAAGGATTGTTGTATTGTTGTTTCCAGGGGTTGATATCTTGCTCCCCCATCTATTTTGAGCTATACATTTCCATATCCATGTATTGAAATCATTTTTCAGCAGTTATCCATAATAGTCTGCGTTGTCATAGCCTGGGGTTTCACATATGTAGCAGTGTTCTTCATTTCCTTGTACATGTATTGTCAAGGCTTGCATTGCTTTACTCCTGAGTGACTCTTTCCTCAAGAGATTTTACTCTTTGCTACTATACTATAAATTTGTTGGCTATTTACATCTTCATGTATGTTGGCTCATAAAAATAACATTGTTGCTCCATTTATTGTTCATGCATTGCTGCAACCCCTTCATTGGGAATTTTTCCAGGACAACTAGGTGTGGGAGACCTATTTAACCCACCTAGAGTGATTTATTTTGAGCCTCCTCTTGGATTTTGGTCTTAGATACATTGATTTAAGGGATCCAGGTCTTGGTTTCAAATCCTGTAGCAACCATTCCTAAAAAATTCGTTTTTCAAGCATGCCTTGCTAAGCAATCCCATTTGGGGATATTACAGTCGTATCTAAGCATGATCTTTGGCTCAACCTGTGAGCTTCAGCTATAAGAAGATAGTATATATCAATATGATGAAGAGGATGAGCTTTCTCTCATTAGTGTTCAGATCTAGAAAGGACCTCTCCAAGTAGGTTGAGAATATGAAAGAAGGAGAAGAGGAAGGACCATGCACTTCCTACTCTCAAAGAGAAGAAGACATAAAGCATGAAGAAAACTTGGAATCTGGAGTTCTAAGTGAATACCTTGTTGAATACCAAGCTAAACCTAGAGCCTTCAAAGAGACACTAGATTTACCACAATTTATTCAGCTAAAGGAAGAGAAAAGACCCCATAGCTATGGGATGATGAGAGGCAATAGATTTCTATTGTATACATTTGATGGGTCAACTAAAGCAAGATCTTGGGCAAGAAAGCTTGAGTATTCCTACTACATCCAATGGTAGAGAGGGAGGCAGTAGAAGTTGCAGCACTGCACCTAGAAGGTGAAGCCAATTTTTGGTGGTTCAGTCACTTAAGCCATGCAAGAGTAAATTCTTTTTCTGAGTTCACTCAAAGTTTGATTAGAGCCTTTTACAGCAAGATATCAGAGGAGAGAAATCCCACACCACCATGGGAGGATACTTGTACTAGCGCTGTCACATCCTTGGAAGAGCAACCTTCTACATCTGCAAATGGGGCATCCATTTCATTGGAGGAAAGAACTATTGCAACCATACAAGGAGATCCCAAGTTCCATCAAGGTATGAATGAAGTTCCACTTTCTATTTCAGCAAATTATTTTGAGGATTGTGGAAACTCATATTTAAATGACCAAGAATCAACATACACTTCTAATCTAGAGCAGCAAGATTGCACTGCGACATGCAACATGGAAACATTCAAGGAAGAGATAAACCATCATCCTCATGAGCCATTGTTGGATTGCATACCACACTTGAGGTTGGGGTTTGAAGACTTGAAGGAAAGGATGGAAGATAGTAGAAATCTTGAAGTGAGAAACCCTTTCTCCTTTCTAGATGACCCTTTCTCAATGAGCACCTCTCAGCTCAAAGAGAAACTTCTACTTTCAACAAATCGAAGACCTCATTGGTTTTGGAGGACTATTGATGAGAGGGAGATCTCATGGGGATATTTAATTATAGGTGCACTTTAGCACATCATGGAGTGCAAGGGTTTTCTTCCCTTCTCACACTTGGATCTTCATGGATTCAAGGAGGAGCAGATAGATGATGGAGGACATCTTCGGATGGATAACATCTCTCATGCTTGTGTTGGACATCTCTTGAGCCATACACATCATGATGGGAGGTTTTTTCCTAACACCTATTTGGGTCCTTATGGGATCAAATTGATGCTTGAGAAGATTGCATTTGAAAATCCCATGAAATGCAAAGAAAAAATCTGATTTGGGTATATGGTAGCTCTCATGGGAGAAGTACCGAGATGGAGGATGGAAGGAAACATACACAATTGGTTGAGTGGATGTGGATGGAGAGCAAGAAGCTGGTGAGATACTTGCAAATTGATGATACCGGGCATCAGGAGGCTTGGCTATGCTGGTTACTCTTGAAAGAGTTTGGTCATCCTCCTCTTTCTAAGGGTATGGGGCAGGATAATTACATATTTGAGAAGCAAAGAGTATGGATACATGGTGTTGATGTGATATTAATGTCATTTGTTATGTTTTCATCACATGATTTGTATGATGAAAGTATGAGGAGGCAGAAAAATCTTTTTTTGCTTTGCTTGTTCTTGGGAGAGCAAGAGCAGATTTTCTCTCACACTTTGCATGATGTTGCAGGAGGAGGAGATGACATTATCTCCTTGGCCTTAGATGAAAAAGAGGTACTTCCACCTTGGGAGGGACTTCTTATGTGTAGTTGCATTATGGGAGATGTCTTTGACAAGGATCATGTCAAATAATGGAGTTATGAGTTGGAAAGAGCTTATTTGCAGGGGCCAACAATGCTGTCACATGAGAGCTTGGGGTTATTGATGGAGTATACCTAGGATAAATTCACACTTGATGCACTCGGTGGACAAAGAGAAGGTGAAGATGATGGAGTAGTGGATGGAAACATCTATTACATTGGTATGATCTTACTTGCTATGGTCTTCTTGACTTGGATTTCCAAGTATAAGGAGGGTGATCTTCATGTAGCATATGGTTCATTCCTCTTCATGGGAGTGTGTCATACCACTATGGAGGAATCATTCATATACATATGCATCATATTACTCTTAAGACATCATAAGAATATTGTTTTTGCACCCATGGATTATCTAACACAATATTTGGACAGTCTTAACATTCATATTCAGTGCATTTCTCCATAAGAGGGCAAGCTTTTCATTGAGCTCCATGGTCAACATTGGGCCAAATTGTATGATGGAGACAACCATATATTATATGGCCTTGAGCAAGTATTTTCTTTCATGTATGTTCAGATGATGTACCTAGCCATTTTCTATTTATCAGTAGATGTCATGACATACATAATTATCCATGTAACACAAAACAACTTGCCATGTAATTTTCTGAAGCAGCAGTTTGGAAAACTGTGCTGTCACTATTGGGAAAAATGTTGGTACCTTCTTGCACTACATAAGACCTTCAAAATTTTCCTTATTTTGATGCTGGTAATGATTTCATTTGCTGATATTTATCTTATTTGTGTTGAAAGCATGATTGGGAGAGAGACACATGAGTTGTGTGTGTCCTTTGGGGGAGAGGATTCCCACACTTTTTGCATTGCATGTTCTAATGGGAGCATGCGAGGAGATATGGACATCACTACCAAACACTTGTTTCCTTTTATTGAGGTGGACGATATGATTGTTGGGATAACATATGGTGATGTTTTCCTATCCATCACATATGGGTTGATTTGGGCCAGCTTGATTCACAGCGTTGGAGGAGAGATCTTTGGGGATATAGTCTTCATCTTGCCACTTGAGGGAAATTATTTTGCAGCCCAGGATCAGAATTTTCTCTACACTTATCATAAGTGGAGAGGAGGACAACATGGGGTAGGCTTCTATGTATACCATGTTCATATTTTCAGCTCACCTACATTACATGAGCTCAAGGTGGAGGAGCATTTTTAGGAGTTGCCATGTTGGGAGGTGACTCATTTTGTATGGATGATTGCTTGGGGATGGAGGATCCACTTGGGGAAGATGTTTTCCCAATAATTTTCAGTCTCCATTCTTTGTGAGGAAACTTCTCAGTTCTATCCTTGCATTTTCTTGAGGACAAGAAACATTTGGGAGGGGAGGACTGTAATATTATAAAATTTGCATGCAGCAAATTGGAATATTAATTTTTACTGATTTCACTTAGGAGAAGAATAAATGGGTAAGGAGGCCCATGCATAATAAAAATATAAGTAAAATCCCTCATAGTATGAAAGGGTATCATCATTGGAGCTGGATTTCACACCCTCATATGTGAACATGATCATTTGCAGGTGGACAAGGTCAAGTTTGACCAAGTCAATAGCGCTAGGATAGAAGGTGGAGAACACTTTGATAAACAACGTAGTATGAATGGGAAGAGGTTTCTTTGGTGAAGGAAACCCTAATGAGTGGGACCCATGGTGAGAGGGATCTCACTTGTTTAAAAGGAGGGCAAGGCAGCTGTAGTCATTCATGTTGAAGATTATTGACTTCTTGTCTGTTTAGACTTTGTGCATTCTCCTGCTGTTCAGCAAAGTTGCAGTGCTGCTTAGCACAAGGAATTATTGCTTATGAATTCCTTATCCTTTCAAGAGAGGCCCATTGAGGGATTTTCTCTTCATTTTCTCCACATCCAGGCTTGAGGCCAAGCATCCTCCTTCAACTACAACATTATTCCTGTAGTAGGAAACGTTGTGTTGCTGGGTGTTGCAGTGGAGGTTCTACAACACTATTTCCTTGGCTCATTTTGAGAGGAGGGAGTCTCCTTACCTTTGGAAGATAATTGGGGGATAATTTGAGCTGATTCCCATCATATTTGGCATCAGGCCAACCATTTTTCATCACTACAGTGCAGTCCCTCTCATTGAATGCATTATTTTCATTGAGTATCTGCAATGAGGGTTGCAGTATTGGTTTGGAGGGTCAGATCTTCAGTGTTAGGATCAACCTTTCACTTGGAAGATACCTTGGAGGAATTATACTCATCTGATGCACCATATACAACCATATCCATCTAGTTCTAGAGTTGTAGCCACTACTCAGCCCTGCTACTTCGACATTTTCTCCATTTTGTATATTTCAACCAATCCTTCTAGGATTGACTTGATATTGTTTTAGAGGGGTTTAGATATTTCTCCCCAATCTATTTTGAGCTATACATTTCCATACCCATGTATTGACATCATTTTTCAGCAGTTTTCCATAATAAAATACACTGCCATAGTCTAGGTTTTTACATATGTAGTAGTGTTCTTCAGTTTCTTGTACATGTTCTAGTGAGGCTTGTATTGCCCATCTTGAGTGAATATTTCCTCAAGGAATTGTACTTTTTTGCTGCTATATTATGCATTTTTTGTCTATTTTCATCTTCATCTACCCAGGCTCATTAAAATAATGTTGTTTCTCTATTTCTTGTTCCTACATTGCTGTAGCCCCTTCATTGGGCACTTTCTCAAGACAACTAGGTGTGGGAGACTTGTTTAACCCACCTAGAGTGATTTATTTTGAGCCTCCTCTTGGATTTAGGTCTTAGATATATTGATCTAAGGGATATAGGTCTTGGTTTCAAATCCTATAGCAGCCATTCCTGAAAAATGCGTTTTTCAAGCATGCCTTGCTGAGCAATCCCACTTTGGGATATTACTAAGGGAATATTGGACTAGTGGTCATATAGTAGAAAAAATAAAGGAAAAGGTATAACTATTGGATCATACCATGTTTCCATGATATGTGGTTCTCGAAATAAAGGAGGGTTAACAAGAGGAGGGTTGACAAAAAGAGGTACAAGGTTAAATGGAGGAAAGTGAAAAGTGGGGGATGAGGTTAGTACAACAGAGTTATGAAGAAAGGTGGATGGGTCTAAAATTATCTGGGTTATCCAATTCTGAGATCTAGTCCTAGACAAGCTTTGTTTTAGGGGTGATTCAGAGAGGATATTCTCCAAGTTTTTGAGGTTTTTCAGGTAGGGAACTTGATTTGTGGACAGGTCTGCCAATAGTTGGAAGTTTAGATCTAGGATAATTCCTATGGATACTTTCAGGGTTTTCAACTATTGCAGGAGGGTTTGGGTCAGGATGGGATCTTGTATAGATTCTTCTAGAAGCCAAAAATTGGACCCAAAAATAAGAAAGGTTGAAATTTTATGACAATTGTAAAGCACAAACCATTATGTGAAAGAAATAATTAATCCACAAAGTATTCTTGACTTGGTTTTTTTGATGTTTTAATGATAAAATAAGTTTCCCAGTGGAGTCTATGGAAAAACAGTGGAGTCAGCAGGCCTACTAGAAACCAGTGGAGTCACCAGGTGGAGGATTTTTAATTGTCTTATGGCTGGTTGCTGTCGACCATCAGCAGCCAGGTACCATTATTGGCTAACACTTGATTCATATAAGTTTAAAATGAGGTTATATGAGTTCATGAGGTGATATTAAGTTGTATTATAACTCAGTGTCCCCAATATGGTCGCCACTATGTTGTCTCCCCGTGATTTTCAAGATTGGAAAGAAAAAAATCTACAGGGAACCACATAAAACCACTTTGGAGTCCAAGGACCTAGCCTTCCTGGACTCAGAGAGGGCTCTCTCTATATAAGTTTTTATAAATGATATGTATTTATGCTTTTTTATTATGATTTTAGGCTAGTTATGAAGTTTTGAGGACTTGTTTATTTAGATTGATTGGATTGGTTGATAGATAGACTAATGCCAATTGTTACACCATTTTTTGGTCATCTAACCTACTGTCATTAGATGGACCTAAGTACACCACGTAAGACCAATTTTACCCTAAGTAAAATTGCTTTCACTATATAAAATAACTTAATAAAACACATTCATTAGATTGTTTATGGTCTCAACAGGAAAACCCAAAAGGAAATATTAAACAAACCTATATTTGTTTGATTTTTCTCAAGGAATAATTAATTAAAGAATAATTTAATTATTATTCCTGGTCATGTTTAACCCAAAACAAAGAAATTAATTAGATAAATCTTTATTTATCTTATTATTTTCTAGGAATAATTATTTAAATCTTATTTAAATAATATTCCTTGTTAAATATGACTAAATCACCTATAAATAATTAAATAAATCATTATTTATTTGATTATCTTTCAACCACTTCCTTAAAATGATAAATAAATCATTTATTTATTTATTATTCAAAAATAAAGGGATTTGACCCAAGTCAAATACTTTTTCCCTCCAACAAATATAATAAAATATTCCATAAAAGGTGGATCTAGATTTGGTTGATGTTATTTTAATCATACACCAAGATCTAGAATGACCCAATATTTTGTTATAAATAGGAGGGTTTTTCCTACCATTCTTCACCTTTTGTTGCCTATTAGATCACTTTGGATCTAAAATCTTGGCCTAACTTTGAGCCATTGCCATTGTCATATTTTCCATTATTTGCTGTGTGAGCTCCCTTTGAGTTCTATCTTTGTCTGGGTTTTCTACACCAACAGGAGAGAGAAATGCTAGATCTGAAGTGCTGAGGACTTCCAAGAACCCATTCCATTGAGGAGAATTGGAAACACCTTCTTGTTTTCCTCCCAGGTGCCCTTAATACAAAAAATTTTTTCAAAAATTGTTCTTGTCTTGTCTATTGGATGTATGGAGCAAAGCCTTGTTTTTACTGCTTAATGTCTCTATATGCATAGATCTGGTTTTTTGCAGCACTTGTCTTGATCAACTAACTGCAGATCTGAAGATATTGGCAGCCATATTTGATGTTAGGGCTATAAGTTATGTGTAGCTAAAGTGGTCTTTTTTCGTACACTTCGACAAAAGATTCATACTAACAATTGGCGACTCCACACGGGTTTTCAATTACGACCGTTGTCGTTTTTCATATTCCTGCATATCCAGCTACTTCAGACCCTAGGGTTTCTTTTCAGCTTTTTGTTTTTCCTATTTTCATGTTGTTTTTCACCTATAAAACCCTAAAACATTAAAATTTCTAACTTCCACGTGTTTCTGGCCCTATTGCGTAGGTGACAGACATCAGCTGCAACTGAGACGACAACTTTTCCGGAAATCTGCCGCCGGGACACCCGGAGCTTCAGGTCGCACTTTTCAGCCCCAAACCTGCGACCTGGACATCCAGGTCGCACTTTTCAGCCCATTATCTGCGACCTGCACAGAAAACAGGTCAGAACCTGCAACCTGCTAATTTTTCTGCTCTTTTTTTGCAATTTTTCTAGGTTTTTCTGAAGCATCTGTCAGGGTTTTCCAGCCTCTGTCTCAGCCCGTTTCGACCTCTTTCTGATCTATTTTGCTCATCTAAGTGGGAACAGAGCACCCTAGGGCTTCAGTACCCTCCACTTTTGGTGGAAGAGTTTTAACTATTTCAGGTGTCTATTTTCAGAGTTTCAGCTGCCCCTTTTGCAGATCTGATACCTCCTTTTCAGATCCCTTTTAATGAGCTCTCCTCCCTTTCAAATCACCTCCTGAAGATTTTTTTGGATCTACATTTAGGGCCTCCTCCTTGCCCCTTCTGCTTTTTGCTGATTTCCTCCTTTTTTCCAGCCACCTTGCCTCTGCCTCTTGGCTGTGATCTGCACCTCTTTTCAGCAGATTTCTCCTTTAGATCCTCGTTTTTCTAATCAGATCTATATTGGCCTCTTTTAGTGTGTTTTGACTAGATTTTTTCCCTCCTCAAGTAGACTAGTTTAAGAGCCCCTTTCTTTTGGGTAAGATCGTTGCATTGATTAGTCGTTAATTTTTCTGTTATTTCAAAGATTATATACCGTTTTCCGCAAAGATTATTTTCAAGCATTAACATTACATTTTCTTTTGCTCTCAAAACGTCAGGGTTTAAAAATTAAAATTAACGCACGCCACACACTCACCCTAAGCGAAGAAGAGCTTGGTTAACACCGCCAGGCAAAGACTTTAAAACATTGTAAAATAAATTGACACTGCACCTTTTTGCCCTTGTTTTGACATTGTAATCACTTGATTCTGCACCTCCCTGCCTTTGTTGGTCGTTCTTCTTCCCCTTGTGCCGTGTTTGTGTTGTCACCATTGTGCCCCCAAGGCGCCTTCACCCTCAGTTTCCGGTCGGTCGACCTACTCCTTCCCGCTGTCGTCGAGTTAGTCCTCCTCCGAGTTCGCACTCCGACTCCTCTTCTGATTCATTGGGTTCTCCTTTTACTTCTGGTTCTCCCCTTGTCACCTTCACTATGTCTGGTCCAGGGCCTAACGCTAGCGGTAATCCCGACCCTAATGTCGGGACTGCTTTAGCGGAACCGCCACAGGAACTACCTCGGCTGCACCTTTGCTCCCTTACATGGCAGGCCTCAGCCTCCCCGATCTCAATCAGTTGACCAATGACCCTATCCGCCACGATGTTGGTTGGCCTGCTATGCCAACCAAGCTCCCCTCTGACATCCCTAAGTTCGAAGGCCTTGCTGGAGAATATCCAACCAATCATGTCCGATCTTTCCACATGTGGTGTTCCTCCAATTCCATTACCGATGATTCCATCCGTCTTCGGTTGTTCCAACGCACGCTTACGGGCGAAGCTTCTAAATGGTATGTTGACCAGGCCACCTCTTCCCATACCACCTTTGCGACCATTGCCCAAGCCTTTTTATCTTATTTCTAGCTCCCTCTCCAATACGACATTGGTACCGAGCTTTTGACTTCTTTCCGTCAAACCTCTTCAACCCGCCTTTCCACTCATGTCCAGGAATGGCGGAGAAGAAGGAGCTTATGTCGAGCTCCCACCTTTGAAGATCGGGTTTATATGGACTGGTTCCTTCACACCCTCTTACCTCCCATTGGCAAAGATGTCGCCTCCCATTTCCCTCAAACCGAAGAAGCCGCCCTCCAAATCGCCTTGAAATATGACCTGATCTACGCTCAGTCTGGTTATGTTTATACCGTCCTTCCTGACCTCCCTCCCAGCCCAGTATCCATTCCGCCATGCATCGTTGAGCCCTTCACCTCAGATGTCACCTCCTATGCGTGTGGTCTTGCTCCCAGAGGGTCCAAGACCTCAGCACTTTTCCTCCAGTAGCATATCCAGGATACGGCATGCCCAATTCCTGCTGCCCAACCTCCCGTTTACCTCAACGTTGCCAAACCTAACCATTATCCTAACCGTTGCACTGGTGCTCCAGCCTGAAGATATGCACTTCCTCTCCCTTGCCTTCAACCCTAGCATTAACACCTACAAATTTCCTCCAGGGCAAGTATTTGCACAAAGAAAGCGACTAATGCCCCTTCCCTCAAAGAAGTGAGATCCACCCAAAATAATCACTGCACTGTGACCCAATCCCCAAGGTACTGACCCTAACACTGCTAACCAGCAACAGGGCACTCAGCCCAAGCCGGACAGGCCTATTCGCACAAATAAACCTTGTTCGTGTTGCAGTGTTTACGGTCATTACACTCACGATTGTCCCCTCCTACCACAGATGCGGCAGATGTGGGAATCTCAAGCCACATTGCGAGGAAAACATGCCTCCCCTCATGCTCCCCCTAATGTGGCCACTACTCAACCGGCTGTGTTTACCGATCCTTTCCCCCAGCAAGGATTCGTGGCTACCCAACCACCTGACGGACAGGTCGCAAATCAACCTTACCCTTTTGGTTCCTCCGATTACCAGATCCTCATGATGAACTCTGATCCATCCCTAACCGTCGACCTTAACCTTCAAACTCGGTCTCGCCAGTACCACAAGCCTCCCGCTCAGTCTGCCTCCGAGTCCCCTTCTTCAGGTTCTACCGAGCCTCTTTCGACATCCAATGGTCCCTTACATATCCCTCAACCCAAATTTGAGGTTCATACCAAGATTCCTAAAGGACCATTACGCCAAAATGCTGCTCCTGGTCGAGCTGCTCATTCGTATAGCATAGTAGATGATTTGGCGCAGTCTCCTGCTGCCATTTCCACATTGGAACTCCTCCAATCGTGCCCTTCCCAAAAGAAGGCTCTGCTATCTGCCATGGGCGCTGTAGATCCTGCCGATGACCAAATGATTGTTTTCGACGCCCATCAATCAGAACATCCTCCTCTTCCTGCTTCCGTAGCCTTCCAAATCCCAGTCAAAATCCGGAACGCTAACGTTTCTCGGTGTATAATTGATGAGGGGGCATCCACCTGTGTGATGTCCGCTTCGGTTTGGAAGCAACTCGGATCTCCTGAGTTGGCCCCTTCCACGATCACCCTTCGAGCGTGGGATGGCCACGCCTCCCATCCCATTGGCCTCTTCCGTAATTGTCCTATCACTCTTGCGGGCAAGACCGTTTGCATTGACGTCAAGCCATTGATGCCCCTCTAGATTACAACATCTGGCTGGGGCTAAGCTACACCTATGCCATGTCTGTTGTCCCATCCACGGTTTTTTGCAAGATGTCTTTTCCTCACAATGGAAAGATAGTCACCATCAACCAGTTGACTTATCATGAGCCAAAGTCTCAGACCTCCCCTGAGACGACCATCTCTTCTGTAGCCAATAAGCAAACCGTCGATTCCTTGACCAGTGTCTCTCCCGGCATCTACAAAGACTCCTCTTTGCTTGGAACTTTCCCTGGTCTCCCTCCTCCTCCTATCTCTGATCCCATCTTATCGAATGTTTGCATGATGCAATCGCCCGAGTTGCTCCTTAAGCCACCTCGCGGCTAGTCGCAACCTCAGACTAACCTCGCCCACCCAACTCGCTTCCTAGCGATTCATCTTTCCACGGACTCCTCCTCCTTCTGGCCCTTCTCCTACAGCTGGTATCCCCGAACCCCTCTATCCTCTTGGGTCGGTTCCTCCAGGCCTCAATCAGCTCAGAGTCGTCCCTCCTGGTCATTATCCTACTGGTCATATACCTTTCCTGTCTCCCCCTCCCGGAGTCTATACGGTCCCTATCATGGCCACCCTCTCTCTCCCTAACCTGACCCTGGGCATACCTGTCTAGTACCTTGACCCTCCAGCCGCTACCCCCCCTGGTCACCCCAAACCCTATCTCGCTTTAACACCGGTTCAACCGGTCCCCCTCGCTTCCTCCATTGCCACCATGCCCCCCGCACCTCCCCAGGACCCTACCCCTGTGGTGACAGCTCTAGGAAAGAAAGGCAAAGCTCGCAAGGGGGCATCCAAAGACAAGGTCACCCCGACTGACCCGGCTCCTCCTCCGCCCGCAAAGCCTTGCGCCTTGTGTGATGTCGTCGGTCACGCCACCCATACTTGTCCTAAATTTCTCCACATTCAACCCATGGTTAAAGTCGCATTCCCTGAATCTACGGTCCCTGACCCCTCTCTCCCGTCTTCGTCCGTAACCAAGAACCCAAAAACTATTCGCACCAGCAAACCCTGTGCTTTGTGCGGTGTCCATGGTTATTATTCCCACCATTGTCCTCACCTGACGCATTACCGCGCCTCTTTAGAAGTATTCTGCGAGTATGAGGTTGAACAAAATCATTCCGCCTCTCCCATACTTGCGCAGTATGCTTCAGGTCAGCTTGAGGATCCCCCCGCTCCCATTGACATCCCCCCCCCTGATGTCCAGATGACAGAGTCTACTACCACCATTCTTTACCTATCATCCTTTGTGAGACCCTTGGAGCACATTCCCTTTGAATCCTCCCTTGTTGTTTTGCTTGACCCCCCTTCAGCGACCACCCTGGGCTCAACATAATTTAACCATTTGTTTCCTTGTTCTTCTATCATTCCCCGTGACGATCCGTATGCGAGCCTTTCTTCCTCTACGGATGATTTAGGTAACTTTTATGCGTCATGTGGTTTCCCTTCCACTTTTCATCCCCTCTTTTCCCGTCTGGATGCTTCCTTGGGAACCCTTTCCACCCTTGACCTCCTCCTTCCCGCCCATACACGGGATAACACCACCCGTATCTCTGTTGACCTCCGCAGCCCAAGTCCCAACCACCCCTCCTATAGCCCTCATATACCACCATCCAGTTTGTATATGCATCATAGCCATCTTGCCCATCACACTCCCTCTCACAGTTGCCGCTCGATGTCTACTATACACTCACACTGCCGTCATTGTACCTCCTCCCCCCATTTTTTGTCTTGTAACACTATTCCGCAAGACCTCCCGTCCCCACCCTATATCGGTTACGCCTATGGTGCAAGTCGTTACTCCCAGAATCTAGCCTCGACAGGTTGGGCCATTTTCACCCCCTTGCATGCCCTTGTTCTCTCAAACGGGGTCTGCATTGGTACTGCCACCAACAATCAGGCCGAATATGATGCAGTGCGTGGTCTCTTAGCTGATGCCCTCTTTCATCGCATCCTCCATCTGCATGTTCGTTTGGATTCCCTACTTCTTTTCATGCAACTAAATGGTGTTTATCGTGTGCATAACCCTGTGCTGTTTAGACGATATTTACGAGTGAAACTCTTGATACATGAATTTGAAACCATAACTTTCAACCATGTACCTCGAGAACAAAATCACTATGTAGATAGCATTGCAAACCATGTTCTAGATTGGCATTTATCACACGCATTTTATACAAGACAATAACATTCATAATCATTAAAAAATATGCATATCCATAATATGTGTCGTAAAACATGTGTTTAGAGTCCATCTACTCTGATACATATGACATGCCCATAGCATGTTACAAAAAACTCAAAACTGGGGACACCATCTGTCCCTACATACACACTAGGGGGCACCACCTGTCCTACACCTAATCCCTAACTGGCGGATCCCGAGCCAATGGCTCTTCTTCTGCAGCCTGTAGATCACGTATCCCCTGATCGGCCATCGCCATGCACCGCATGACACCTCGCCATTTCGAGGGTAGACCAATACATGGCTCTATGTACTGGTCGTCTAAGTCTTGCCACCCGCGCTCTGACACTCCAGTCAGCAACCTCTCGCATCTACGGCGGATGTCCTCCAGAAGGGCAGCCGCATCCTCATTATGCACTGCTCTCGACCCACTTAACCCTGCAGCTCCAGATGCTGCCGGTCGTCCCATATATCCGGCCGGTTTTACCGGAGCTATATCTGCATACCAAAAGTACGTGAATCAGTACCCTATCTACTATTCACTAACTTTAACATGCCCAAAAAAGAGTAGTTACTTGTCACTTACCATCAGGTCCCCATACTCAACCAGGCGGAAGTGGTAGGTATGGATCCCCACAATAACTCATCCCATTATAGGGATATTCGTCTATGTATAACGACATCTAATCCCAATGGGCAAAGAACTCAGGTCGAAACACTCGTCCGACCGCCCCTCCTCCTCCTCTGCATAGTAGCCGCCCCCACCAGCGCATCCTGGGCTCTCTCGGGCCCCCATCTGGGAGCTGTATACGAGGTCGTAAGGTCGGGATCTTCTCAAAGAAGCAGGCGCACAATAAAGTCCCATACGAGCAATCGTGGTTCACTTGCCACTTGCAGAGCGACAACTGTCGTTTTAACGACACCAACATCATTTGGGCCCACCCATAGTAGGTCCCACTCAACACACTCTCCACAATCATCATCTGCCCCCCTGTGATGTGATGGAACGCCTGGTTGCCCAGAATCCGCAACACCGCTGCAGCCACCACACGGGTCTCTAATCTATCTAGTTCCTCGATCGATATCCGAGTACCTTTGACTTGGAGACCCGGTCGACAATGTCGCTCCACAAAATCCATGATATGCCGCCCCCACGGTAGCACTGGCTGCGTGTTTCCCACCATCCCAAGTGGTGGGAGACCCATCAGAAAATACAGATCCTTGACTGTCAATTCGATCCTGTGCCCCTGCACTATAAATACCTCATGATTTGGATCCCAATAACTGACAATCTGGGCCAACAAGGGCTCCCCAGCTCTCATCATAGGGTTCTCCAAAAACTTCAGAACCCCAAACCTGGCCAGTACACAATGAACACCCTAATCCGCCTGGATCTATGACCGCAATGTACCCAGGTCTCTCTCTCTCCAGTTGACCCGTATATCTGCCATATCTGCACAAAAACACCATCTTTGTCAGCATACAGATAGGAAACACTGCCACCATCCACAAAAACCAAAATCTCAGCCCTAACACAGCACTAAAATCCCCTCCATCTTCAGGTCGCACTTTTCTGCCAAATCCTGGGACAGGTCGCACTTTTTTGCTCAAAACCTGCTTCCCAGGTCACAGATTTTGGCCCAAAAAGTGCGACCCGGCCGTAGAGATCATAGAGGGCCTGTTCCTAAGATTTTGGACCCTAAACTGAACTTTCAATCCATCAAAATGAAAGAGTAAGGTTAGGCCTCTTACCTGCAACTGACGGATCTCGATTCCAACGGTCGGTTTGTCTGCTACGCTCGCCGCAAGATTTAGGGCCTTCTCTCCTCTCTACATTCACCACAACAACACTAGCAAATGAGTGGATTTGGAGGGAAAACTGCCTTATTAAAAGAGAACCCTTGTTTCTTCTTTTGCCTGCTGCGACCATACCGTAGCTCCGTTTGACAAACCGTCTGCACCGTTGGAAAGCTCTCACCGAGCCCTCAAATGGGTATCTGTTAGTTTTTTGTGATTTGATACTTCACCAGGACACCTTTTGTCCAAGATGGGTCACTTCACCTCCCCCCAAAATCGAATTTCCTCACTTACAACACTTGTACTTGGGGCACCACTTTGCCTCCATACTTGTCTTTGTTTGTGTCGATTTTCGTCATGAGATACCATCTTGTACTCATGTTTTTCGGGTCCCCCATGGGATCTTTTCTGTGTGGCAGCACCATCGAGTTGCCCTTGTTTAGAGCATCCAAGTTGAGTCATCATCGCATTCATGGTGTCTATCCCGAGTCCCATTGTACCCCGCTATAGTCCTCCATCCTTCCTTGCTTGGTCTCTCTCTTGTGTCGCACATTATGGCTTTTAGTCCCACTGTCCCCTATCCCTTATGATATTGTGTCAGTCGCTGCCATGTCATTCATGCCCTTTATGCTCTAGCAAGGGAAGCCGTCCATTCGCTACTCAGTCCCCTCCATTCCATCTTCATCATTGGTATTAGTCTATCCGTCGCTCTACTATTTTCTCTCGTGCCTTAGTTGAGGATCTCTCATTGCCTCACCTATGGCGGACCTCCTTCTGTCGACATCAGCTCCTTCATTCCAGAAGACAGATCTAGAGGGCGGTGTACCTTGGTTCCAGCTTCCACTCTTGTTCGGTGCCTCGGATCAGG
Source organism: Pinus albicaulis (assembly GCA_034641835.2). Classification (NCBI taxonomy): domain Eukaryota; kingdom Viridiplantae; phylum Streptophyta; class Pinopsida; order Pinales; family Pinaceae; genus Pinus; species Pinus albicaulis. The sequence goes on from JAXQQM020059730.1 coordinate 432,713, forward strand.
CAAAGGGATCTCTCATTTCCCTTTGACTTGATTGTTTCTCCACTCCAGCTCCTTTCAGCATGATCAAGATCCGTATACTTGATGGTTCAGTGATACAGCAGCGGCTCTTGATGATTCCCGGGTGTGTGTGAGATGTCTCAACCCTCATGAGGGGGTGGCCCTGCAGGTAGCCCCCCACATGCCCGGATGACCTCCTCCTTGCAGCCTTCGATGCAGCTCCAGATATTTGATGATGTTGGCCTTAGCCACTTGCAACGCCTCTTTGATTTGCATGTATCAGTCAGATTTTTTGAGCCCTTCCCCATTTACAGGGGGCATTTGGGTTGTATTTGTATCTCATGTACTCAGATATTATTGTACAAGTCCTGGCTGTTATCCCAGGCACAGCATGTATGTGGGATTCCTCATTGTATTTTTATCTGGCTCATGATTATGCCAGCTATACTTTATGGTTCGGTCCCTTGTTTACTGGACACACTATTCTTTTGTACTTTGTCTCGGCGGGCATAGGTATGCCTCCCCCGCCGCCTTCAGCACAAGTACCCTCTCATAAAAAGAGACTTGTTGCACCTGTGAGTCTCGTCTCCTCAGGGTCTAGTTCTTCATCACACTATCTACCTTGCATTTCTCTCTCTGACTTCCCTTTTGTTGTCTAGTGACTGAGTTCTTACAACGTACTTTGGTCATACGATTTGCTTTCGACACTCGCACGCTGGGGGGCAATCTGTTACACCATTTTTTGGTCATCTAACCTATTATCATTAGATGGACCCAAGTACACCATGTAAGACCAATTTTACCCTAAGTAAAATTGCTTTCACTATGTAAAATAACTTAATAAAACACATTTATTAGGTTTTTTATGGTCTAAACAGAAAACCCCAAAAGGAAATATTAAACAAACCTATATTTGTTTGATTTTCCTCAAGGAATAATTAATTAAAAAATAATTTAATTATTATTCCTGGTCATGTTTAACCCAAAACAAAGAAATTAATTAGATAAATCCTTATTTATCTTATTATTTTCTAGGAATAATTGTTTAAATCTTATTTAAATAATATTCCTTGTTAAATATGACTAAATCACCCATAAATAATTAAATAAATCATTATTTATTTGATTATCCTTCAACCACTTAAAATGATAAATAAATCATTTATTTATTTATTATTCACAAATAAAGGGATTTGACCCAAGTCAAATACCTTTTCCCTCCAACAAATATAATAAAATATTACATAAAAGGTGGATCTAGATTTGGTTAATGTTATTTTAATCATGCACCAAGATCTAGAATGACCCAATATTTTGTTATAAATAGGAGGGTTTCTCCTACCATTCTTCACCTTTTGTTGCCTATTAGATCACTCTGGATCTAAACTCTTGGTCTGACTTTGAGCCATTTTCATTGTCATATTTTCCATTATTTGCTGTGTGAGCTCCCTTTGAGTTCTATCTTTGTCTGGGTTTTCTACACCAACAGGAGAGAGAAATGCTAGATCCGAAGTGCTGAGGACTTCCAAGAACCCATCCCATTGAGGAGAATTGGAAACACCTTCTTGTTTTCCTCCCAGGTGCCCTTAATACAAAAAATTCTTTCAAAAATATTGTTCTTGTCTTGTCTATTGGATGTATGGAGCAAAACCTTACTTTTACTTCTTAATGTCTCTTTATGCATAGATCTGGATTTTTGCAGCATTTGTCTTGATCAACTAACTGCAGATCTGAAGATATTGGCAGCCATATTTGATGTTAGGGCTATAAGTTATGCGTAGTTAAAGTGGTCTTTTTTCGTACACTTTGACAAAAGATTCAGACACTAACACTAATGGTGTGATTAAGTGATCAAGCATTTTAAATAATAGATAGACTATGAGAAACATTAATCCATTGGGTGATGGAGTCATAAAAGGGTTTAATTGTTCACCAAAGTGATGTTTCACCAACTCGCAAGGGTTTTAACCATCAACTCGCAAGGGTTTTCATAGGGAAAGCTAACTATATCAAGTGGATCTCTTAGATTATATGGAATATAAAATGAGAGTAAGTTGTGATAAAAGTAAAACTAAAGGGAAATTAAGAATCATTTAACTCTACTTCAACAAGAAAATCCTTTTAGGTAACTGTTTTAGACAAACCAAAGGAGAGGGCATACCATAGAATTCTTTGGCCTAACTTTAATAAGAAAACCTTTAAGACAACAATCCAACAATCCTAGAATTATTTTCAAACAAAGAAAACATTTAAGATAACAGTCAGTGCAACTAAAGAGAAATATAGAACTGAATTCTTTAATCAAACACTCTAAAGAACTTCAAAGTGATAGTTTGAGGCAAACTAGAGGATAGGGCATACCATAGACTTCCCTGGCTGGACTCTACTAAGTATAATTCGAAGAAAGGTCTTAAGAAACAATATTTCAAGCTACACCAAAGGACAGTGCATATCATAGACTTCTTTGTCTCACCTCTATTAAATCATTTCCAAGACAAGAAGCTAGGTGGAACCAGAGAGAATTAAGAATTCTCCAATCAGCCCTTGCAAAAGAAAACATTGAGATAAATAATGCAAAATGAAATAGGGTGCCAAGACAACATATCCTAATCTAAAATTTCTATTTTTTTATCAGAGAAATCATGAACAGAAAGGAAAATATAAGGAAAACATGGATGGATGATAACTTCACCATTAACATAGCTCAAGAATCATGTGAACATGCTTGTATTACTAATGTTCAAAAAAATTAAATTACTCCAGCACAATGATCTCTACAACTCAGAGCTTTCTCAAATCCAGCCTAGCAATCAATCCTCTAATCAACAGCCAACGAGCTAGCCAAAATAACCCACCAACCAACACTAAAAATGAACAATACATGCAGTATTTATTTGCAAAATGAGTAGGTGATCCTAAGATAGCGTTTCACATGTTATTTATTACAGAGTTAATGCATTTTTTACCTTTAAGACCATGCAAGGCCCAAGAAAAAATATCTGGGACTAATTCACTATAATAATAATTCCTAACTTAACTTCTGAGCTAAATTTTAGAAATATTTGACTTTTAAGGCTTCTCAATAACTGTTGAGAGTTCGAGAAATATCTCTGACTGTTGTAATAACTATTGAAGTCTTTATTGAAATGAAATAGGCTATAGGTGTCCAAATGTGCTTTTGAGGAAGTAAATGTTTTCTATTGAGTCATTTGAATATGCCTCTGTGGTATTCTCTCCTTGTTTTATCCTTTAAACTTTTGTTTATGTCTTTTAAACTTGATTTGTCTTCACTGTCTACTTTATCTCTATCTTTAACTCTTTTAATCCCTGATTAACTGCTCTTAATCCTTTGGTTTAACTTTTATTCTATTAATCTTCACTATCACAGTCCTTTGACTGTCTTCTTCCTTTCACTATGCCTCTATTTGTAATTTTGTTTCATAGTGGGGCATATTTTTCTTTTGGAGTGTTTGGATAACCACCAATGATCATGATTCGTTGATGATTATGCTCGATTTTACACCTCTGGTCTTTCTAAGAAAACAAGATTCTCTGGATCATTACCCAGATCAATCATTCAATCAATTTTAGACCCTAGGAATGCCATTATTACATTCCTGCCATCAAATTTACACAATAAAAAGAAACTGTCAATTTAAAATCTTACATTTAGGGCCTTTTCTGTGTTTATTTGGGATTTTGGGTGTTAGTCGCACTTGCATAGGTTTCATGGAGTCTGTGAGGCTTCATCGCAGAGGCAGAGGCCTTTATAAGGTTTGAAGGGAGGCGACGGTATTGGGATTTTGAGCGAAGGAGGAAGGGTAGTTTTTGCATAGGATGAGGAGTGGTAAATGGTTTCGGGCGG